>JAULUF010000015.1:12450000-12975000 GCA_031834385.1 Semotilus atromaculatus
GACCTCACTATTACCAACTTGACTGTACATTAGGGTCAGGTATGCTAACTTGCTACATATAACGTTACGTGTCATATTAATCGCAGTCAGGAAATCAGACTACAATAGACAAACACTCAGTGGTCTAAAAAATGCGTAATGAATGTAAACCTTGATAAACATGAGTTTAATAGCTGTCAAAGACACTCACTTACAGATCTCTTTGCTGACTGTCAGGTGTCTTTTAATCTAGCTGAATAACTAGCAACGTGCTTAGCAACTGACAGCGCGCTGGTAATGCTGCTGATACACAGCAACTCAAGGCAAAGTAAAGTAAATAATACATTAAATAGCAGAAATACATTGACATATATCAGTGTGGATGCATGCCATACCTAGTTTTGGGTTGAAATATGGTAAATCTGATGTGGTTCAGTACTGCAGCTCCAGATCGTCCGCGGTGTGTTACGTCATCAGAAATGGACGATACAGTGTCTACTGTTTCCTCTAAGTTTTTGTTTTTTTCCATTTCTGCAGTTCAAAGTCGTCTCAGGTATCTAGGGTGTTAACCGTCAGTTGTAGCAGAAGACGAAACCGTATCGTTGGAATGGCTCTGGAAGTTTTTCAAAAAGACGAAACTCTGCAAATGCGGAGGAAGCTGATTGGGTAAGTTGGATCAAATATTACACGTCGCGCTGTTAAGGCCTGGTGTTGTTTGTAATCATAATAGCCTAAGTGCCAATTTTGAAACAGTTCTGATTAAATACTCTTTCCCATGTCTTTGCAGAGAGTCCTGCAGACTCTTTTTCTCCCATGATCCCGTGAAAATATTGAGAGCACGGGGTCAATATTTATATGATGAGAATGGGATGCAGTACTTAGATTGCATTAGTAATGTTCAACATGGTAAGGACATTTTTTAATTATGTCATGCATGCTTATATGGGTATCTTAAGTGTCATTCCATTAAAAAAATATATACATATTTATAATCTATCTCTAAGAGAGAGAGATTCCTTGTTAACTTATAAAACTAGTCAAAAAGCTTTTATTAAATACACACATACTGTACTGTTCAAAAGTTTGGTGTCAGTACGTTTTTGAAAGAAGTCTCTCTCACCAAGGCTGCATTTACTTGATCAAAATACTGTAAAACAGTACTAAAATAAAATAAAAAAACTGTTTTCTATTTTAGCACATTTTAAAATGTCGTTTATCCTTAATAAATAATTCAAATTTACTGATTTGGTGCTTCTAAAACATTTTTATTATTATCAATGTTGAAAAAATGTGTGCTGCTGAATATTTTTGTGGCATTTTTTTTTTCTTTGATAAATAGAAAATTTGAAGAGAAGGGGTTCAGTCTTCAGCTGGCTGGCAGGAGCCGCCACTGGCATGTCACGTGACCTGTCAGTGGCTGAGTGGCAGCTGCCAGTCTGATTCTGGCATGTCACGTGACCTGTCAGTGGTTGTCTGGCAGTCTGCCTTTGGCAAGTTTCAGAAACCATTGATTTTTTGGAAGTTTTTATGTTTTGTGTTCCTCCCTTTCTAGCTCATTTATTATGCATCTGTTGATATGATTATGTTCTTTAGTATGATTGATGTTTTGGGGACTGTTATCCCAATATAACCAGTCAAATGGCCGTGATCAGACTGGCAGCTTACAGACGCTTGCTGGGCGCTCATCCAGTCAGTCGCGGCTGATAAAGAACCAAATCAACAGATGATCAACAAATCAACAAAATCAAATCAACAGATGCATAATAAATGAGCTAGAAAGGGAGGAACACAAAACACACAAAAAAACTGTCAAAAATCAAAGGTTTCTGAAACTTGCCAAAGGCAGACAACTAGCCAGCCACTGACAGGTCATGTGACATGCCAGGCTCAGACTGGCAGCTGCCATCCAGCCACTGAAAGGTCACGTGACATGCCAGTGGCGGCTCCTGCCAGCCAGCTGAAGATTGAACCCCTACTGAATTTGAAAGAACACTGTTCATTTGAAATTGAAATCGTTTAACATTATAAATATCTTTGCTGTCACTTTTGAAATTTTAATGCATTCTTGCTGAATAAAAGTATTTCTTTCTTTCATTGATTCAAAAAAGTCAGAACACATTTATAATTGTAGTCAGAACACATCTACAAATTATAACAGAAAAAAATGGTTTATTTGTAATGCAGATTAAGTATATTTCTCCTACAACGTTTCTACTTCTACGCTTCTACCATAGTTACCATAGTTATCCTGTAGTAAAACCATGATAAATTGTCATAAAATTAATGCTTATAGAAACATAATCAGCTCTTGTCATCATCCCACTGAATTTTAAATAGGCTTTCCAGAGCACTACAGGAAATGTCAAGTATCATGATTACGAATCACAGAACCATGATGACACTTGATGCATCTTGTCTTTGCAGTGGGACACTGTCACCCCAGCATCACTCAGGCCGCAGCTGCTCAGATGGATCTTCTAAATTCAAACACTAGATTCCTTCATGATAATATAGTGCAGTATGCAGCTCGACTGGCAGCCACACTGCCAAAGAAGATTTGTGTCTTTTATTTTGTCAACTCAGGGTAAGTACCTCTGTTTATTCAGTTTAAAATAATCATTCAGTGAAATCTTATATAGACTCTGTCTTCTTCCAAAGTTCAGAGGCTAATGATCTTGCTTTGAGACTGGCCCGTCAGTATACCCAACACCAGGATGTCATCGTGCTGGATCAGTAAGATTTCAAAATGTGAAATTTTGAACAATTATGATTCTTATATCAGCAGGTAATGGCTACATCAGACTTATTTTCATGTCATCTCTACCTGCCTCTCCAGCGCATATCATGGACATGTCACCTCACTCATCGACATCAGCCCGTACAAGTTCCGGAAACTAGAGGGACAAAAAGAATGGGTTCATGTGGTGTGTACAGGACATGCAAACATCTTTTTAAACTAGTAATTAAGGCTTTTTGCTGCATACCATACTTTTTTGCATATCTACAGGCACCTCTCCCTGATACTTACCACGGTATTTACAGAGAAGAACATCCTGACCCAGGACAGGCTTATGCAGACACCGTGAAAAGTCTAATTGAAGAGGCACATAAGAAAGGCCGCAAGGTATGGTGGAAAAAATCAGTCATTAACGGAGAGTTAAATATTTTTTACTAAAATATACTGACTATCCTACTTAAAGTGATAGTTCACCCAGAATACTCACTCTCATGTCATTCCAAACCTCTTTCGTGTGAAACACAAAAGAAGATGTTTTTTATAAGTCTCCATTTTTTGTTCACACAATGAAAGTCAATGACGTCCAGTGTTATTTTAGTTTGGAATGACATTAGGTTTTAGTAAATGATTGTTTAGAGAATGTAATTTGTTTTTGATGAGCTCTCCTTTTAATTTGTCCACAGATTTCCTCTTTTTTTGCAGAATCTTTACCCAGTGTTGGTGGCCAGATCATTTTTCCAACTGGTTATTGTAAAAGAGTAGCAGAGTAAGTTTTTTTTGTGACTTTTGTTGTGTCTCTTCTTTTTATTCAGAACCTCCTGAATGAAGCTGCTTGTTTTTCCCCCCTCAGATACGTTCATGAAGCAGGAGGGGTTTATGTGGCAGATGAGATTCAGACAGGCTTCGGTCGTGTTGGGAGTCATTTCTGGGCTTTTCAGCTTGAAGGTGAAGACTTCTGCCCTGACATTGTGACTATGGGCAAACCAATGGGCAATGGTCATCCGATTGCATGTGTGGCCACTACAAAGGAGATAGCTGGTGCTTTTACAGCCAATGGTGTGGAGTACTTCAACACAGTGAGAACCTTTATGCTTAGAAATAATTTTGAGCTAATGAACGTAGCTTTTACATCCTTTGTAAAGTGAGTTTAAGTAATATTTAACCTTTTTATCCCATGCAGTTTGGTGGTAACCCAGTATCATGTGCCATTGGTCTGGCGGTGTTAGATGTGATAGAAAAAGAAGACCTCAGAGGCAATGCTGTGCGTGTCGGAGGTCACCTTAAACAGCTGCTCCTTCAGCTTCAGACTAAACATCAACTCATCGGAGATGTGCGGTAAGTATGAAATGCAGAAAATCAATTTGAACTGAGACTGTATCAAATACTGATACTGTAACATCGTGCTATAATCTCAAAGAAGAAAATGAACAGATGTGTCTTCTGTTCTTTTTTTCCAGTGGTGTAGGATTGTTTATAGGTATGGAGCTAGTTAAAGACAGAGTGTCTCGAAAACCAGCAACAGAAGAAGCAGCATATTTTGTTAGAAGGTACTGACAATTTCTCTTCTTTCTCAGCTTTTTGTATTTATCTTATAACCAACTGCACTTTCTGATTTGTTCAGGCTTAAAGAGGAGCGTATAGTTATTAGCACTGATGGACCATGGGACAGTGTCATCAAATTCAAACCTCCAATGTGCTTCAGTATGGATGATGCTGAAAGAGTCGCTACTTGCTTAGACCAAATTCTCAGAGGTTGGTAGTAATTTAACATTTAATTCAGCATGTGGTAACATAGTCTGACTCTGCAACTGCAATAATTTTGTTTAAAAATAATAATAATTAAGTGATTACTAATTAACTATTTGTCTTTGGATTTACAGAATTGGAGGATACCCACCAAAAAGAGAACTGTGGAAAAAGTTAGGTTTAAAAACATTCTGAGAAAAATGTATTAATGTAGTGCATAAAGCAAACATTTTACATTTGAAAATGTTTTGAAATAAGTCATCTTCATATGATTTGCATTCTTGATTATGAATCTGTTTATATTCAAAATTCTGTTAAAATACTGAAAGGTGAAAATTTACTCATGTTACACATCTGTCATGGAATACTTTTGAAATAAAACTTTTTATATTAACATGAAATCACAAGTTTCCAGAATGAGGTGTAAACAAATAATAAAGAGTTTAAGATTGCATTGTGATTTTATACTTTACAGTCATATAACAATATAAATCACTTTGTGTAAACTTGATTGTACACAAATACTCTATAGTCTATATAATGCTTTATATTACATTTGTACTCAAATATGTGTTGTGACTGCATTAAATAATGACACTAATAATAAATGTTATTGACAAGCAGATTTGCTTTTTCTGAAAAATGTGTTTTCCCCTTTGTCAATATCTTTGCAAGACATCAGACAATATTTGTAAGTTTGTGCAAAGCATTTGAAAAAAAATTTTTTTTTGAGAATTAAAATTTTACAGAAATTGTCAAATTAAGTTAACAAAATGAATGTTTTTACCTCGTTATATTAATTCATACAAAATCATCTTGTGAAGCATCTGGAACCTGTAAAACAATGTTTAAATTTAAAAATAATCCTAAAATTACAAAATAAATGCATGTTTGTGAGCGGGTCTCACCTTGTTTGAACTTAAAGTCTGTCTGGTGTTTCTCAATTTCTCATATCTTATTCCCTCCACGACTAGCAGCCTGAGAGGAGTTCCTCCCTCTTTTATCAGCCTCACTACTTCATCAAAATACTCTTCCTCCACATTCTGTCCATTCACCTCTACCACCACATCCCACTCACACAGCCCAGCTCTCTGTCCTGCACTCCCTGCCATCACCTAAAGACAAGAAGGAGAATTACACATATCAGTTTTTCATGGACTTGGGAAAGCATATTTACTTAAAGCTGAGTCTGTAATTTTTTTTAATGTTAAAGCTAGAGTTTAAATTTTTAGGTGAACTATTCCTTTAATATGCAAAGACAAATATAAGTGAAGTTATTGTGGTGATATTAATACGTTATTCTTTTTGTTTGAGCATCCCAACCCTGTCTTAGCCAATGTCATGAGTCTGGGGGCAGGACTATCATCTGCCCGACCAATGGCATATGAGGGGCATGCTCAATGAGATTTGTGTGAAAACATTGTGTCATTTAGCTATAGAGCGCTGCAGGGATGACATATTTTTGTAGGCTAAAACCTGGAAACGAATTAGCATTTTAGCACTTCTGAATCACTTGTCCTAAATTCAGTGGGTTTTTCAAATAGGTTTGTGGTTAAATGCCTGAAATAAGGTCTGTGGTTCAGACAAGCCCAAGATGTTTTTTTGATACAACATAAAATACATTGGTAATGCCCCTTAAAAATCCTTAGCTTGAAAAAGGACTTTGCTAACAAGTGTCTAATTGGGACTAAAGTTGTTGTTGATATTCAACGTCATGCATTTAGGCTTCAAAATTCAAGTTGTGTTCTTTTCATGATGAAGAAAACATGTAAGAATGATAAGCTTGTGCTGGTCACAGAGCTTATTTTATGCAATAATCCAGAAGTCAAAGGAAAAATCCTATTGGGTTTTTGTCAAGGGAAACAGTGATATTCTAACTTCCTGGTTGGCCTACAAAATTACATCATTACTGCTGAAATTTAAATGAACATTTAAGACATTTAGCAGATCTACCAATAAAATAATAACTAAACTAAGAAACAGTACCTGGCCGATATACGTCCCAGGCTTATTTTGAACACAGCCTAGCTTGAAGCCAAATCCCGAGCCCTCTTTTTGAAGCACACAAAGTCGAGGGTGTGCTGGATTTTGGTGTCCCTCATGATGTAGTGGGGGAGGTTTAGAGAACTGTTCCCTTTTTGGAATCTGGTCTTCATAGAACAGCAATGGAGAAATACCCAGCTGAAGTGGATCAAATAACAGACACCGTCTCAGTGATAATTCTAAGCACTACTGCAAGAATAATTATTCCTATGCTATGTAGGTCACAGCGACCCATCCATTCCCTGGGGTCCATGTCTGTTCCACACATTTATGATTCATTTCATTTTAAAAACACCTGTTTCGATGTGTAGCATAAGAATTAGGAGCATGAACTTAGGCTCTTGGTTAGCCCTCAGGGTCAAATGTCTTCAATCAGAGGTAAAATATGTTGATTTAGCAGCTGTTCGTTTAGCAAGTGTGTTCTCTGAATGAGCATGTGCGTATGCATGCATTAAGCACCTGTGTGTAATAGTCTCTGCCTGGGATGGAGATGGTGGTTAGGGTGACCTGCTGGCCGCTTTGCCGTATTTTGCTGACGATGCCCTCATGCTCTGCATCCTCCACCTGCTCCCCGTTTACCGCTAGCACAAGCTCTCCATCCTCCATTCCTGCAGTCTCAGCGGGGCTGCAGGGGTCGATCTCTCGTAATACATGAGCTATAGAGTCAATATATCACAAAGTGATGGAAATATACTGTATACAGAAATAAAATGTCTACAGTGTTTCTGGCTAGTACCACATTTGACTACTAAAAATATGTGATGCCATAGACCCCCAAATATGATGTTCCTTTCATTTAGGAATATTTTGGAAGGACACCCATCCTAAAATATTGGCAGCTATATATTAAAAAAAAAAAAAATTTATATATATTTTTTTTAAATACCCATTTATATATATATATATATATATATATATATATACACACACACACACACAATACAATACAATACAATACAATACAATACAATGTTTAAAATATATTCTCTTTTTCTACCCAGCATTAAAGTATGTTAGATGTATACACCTGAAGAGAAACATAAAACTATGGATATCAAAAATTAAATAACATCACATGATGTCCAACCAGTCCTTGGACTGAAATAATGTCAAATTCTGTAAGTAACATAATTATTTACTGTATTTCATTCTTACTTTATTAGTAATTAAATATTTATATAAATATTTATTCATTTTATAATATAATTATTTAATATTTATACTATTTATTTAATATTTATTATTTACTGTAATATTTATATTATATTTGTAATATATGAAATTTTGCAACTATTACTATATAAGTAACTTTGCAACTATATGTCAACTAACTCTCATTGGAGTATTAGTAGACTGTCTGCTTAATATCTGCAAATACTTTATTGTGTTGGTCCTCCAACAGACACTCTACTTACTATAAGTCATTTAGTAACATTTCAGTTTACAAAAAGTAAATAATTAGTACTAGTTAATAATAACTGGTGATTTCTTACCAATATGTCCAGATCGTAACTTCTCTTGCCTTAAGAGGAACCCGTATCCCTGTGGTCCTTGAGTCAGGTGTAGTGTTTTTGGTCTGTAGGGTAGATTATGAGTTTTGGCGAAAGCAGGAATTATGGGTAATCTCAAGCGATTATAACTCTCTTCACTCCTGCTGTCAATTACCAAGACAGTCACATGGTCCTTACATTTCTTCACCTGATGGAACAAAGTGGAATCTAGAAGCTCTGTGGTCCCTAAAACTGAAAATATTGGAGATTACATTGTAATGAAGGGATCACATGACTACACTTACCATTTTTGACAGCGCTGCATATGTGAGTGCTGAAATCATGACTCCATTGATCCAGATCAGCCTGTCTCCATTCTGGACTCCTGCTCTCTCAGCTGAACCATCACCCACTGGACTGAGACGATAACGGCCTCGCTCACCTACTCACATATTGAATGAACCAGAACTGTACACAATGATCCATGTCTACATGCACCATGCTGAAACATTTCATGAAGATGTGCATCAACTACTTTTTTTACCATCTTATCTAGTTCCTCATAAATGGCTCATTTAATATACTTTGACTATACGCTCCTCTTTGACTAGCTGACAATCAGATTGTTAACTACATGGCACAAGTTGATTGGTTCTTGTCTCCAGCCAATGAGTTTTTATTGTTTTATTTTGGGCAATTTAACTCGAGCACTGGTTGGCCACACTCTGCCGTGATCAGATGTCAGCACTCAATGCCATGAGCCTGCGCACTGACACAACAGTATATGAATGGGGAAAAAAGTTATCAGAGGGTCAGTCTAGCAACCAATGATGAATATAGTGGACTGTCTGACTGGAATGCCTGTGATAGCCAAGTCCGTGCTGCAAAAGATCCAGAGTAACATTGATCAATTACTAAAGCAGACCTCCTCTGAAGCCGATATGGTATGCATGATATTGATTTTTAATTTGGATAATCTGTTAATATAATGTTTATCAGAGCTTGGCAGAAAAAATATTATATTGTAAGACAATATTAGGCAGATCATGAATATATATTCTGTATATATATCCTAGTCTGTCGTAATTTATGGTATTATAAAAAAATCCGGTAACACTTTATTTTGATGGTCCCTTTTGAACGTGCTATTGACTATAAGTAACTTTGCAACTATATGTCAACTAACTCTCATTGGAGTATTAGTAGACTGTCTGCTTAATATCTGCAAATACTTTATTGTGTTGGTCCTCCAACAGACACTCTACTTACTAATTTTGCAACTACATGTCAACTTAATCTAACCTTAACCCTACCAGTCTTCTAATACTCAACTAATACTCTAATGAGAGTTAGTAGACATGTAGGAGCAACGTTACTTATAGACAACAGAATGTGTTAAAGGGACCATCCAAATAAAGTGAAACCAAAAATTCTTTAGAAACAATTAATCAAATGGAAAATAATATTAAAATAAAATGTGTTCAAGTTTGCATACTTGATCTATTGTCGAGTTGTCGAGCTGTCATGAAAAGGTGTCCCGGTCAAAACATTTTTTCTTTCATTTTTTAAATATAGCCTACACATGCTTTTTTTTTGTGCAAATTTGTGCATTTTGAGGGTGGTCCTAGAGATTTTCAAAGGGAGGGGTTTGGTCACAGTGCTCTGAAACCCTCCACCTGTATAGATCAGCTACGTGTATATATATTTCATAAATGCTATTTATTCAGCAGCAGTGTGTCTTACATGCCACATCTGTATGTCTGTGTGTGTATTGGCAGCAGTAGCAAGTCTCTGTGCTTTCTCTGTAGCAGCAGCAACAGCTGTGTAGCAGATCTATTCCGCCAATACCAAAAACATTAACAGTGTCATATACATTACCATGCTAAACTCCTGTCATGATAGAAATGTTTTTTTAGTGCTTTTCATGTTTTTTAGATATATTCTGTGCCCTCTTTTTTGAAAAGTCTTGATAAACTAAAACAATACAATTGTACAAATCTTAAACTAATCATCTTAATCATGTACAAATTTCATCAATCTAAGCTTCAAACACATGTTTAGTAGCAAAAGGAGCAGTACCTTCAATGGGAATTATGCTGAGGCCCAAGCCGCTGCCAGGCACTTTAGTGATGTAACATAACCGTGGGCGAGAACAGCCCTCTACGGGATGGTGAGCTCTAGCGAGCAACATGAGGTCTCTTCCCTCCGAAACTGCAAACTCATAATCCTGAGCACTCAGCACTAAGAGATATAGTTTCAGCCCAGACGCCTGCACCTTCAGCACCACCTGAAGACAAGACACAAGGTTTACACTGTCATTGTTACAGTGTAATTATTACGTACTGAGTAATATTAATTAACAACATGTACATTTTGTCAGTTCGAGGATCTTCTGATCTGTTATAGCTCTAGGGCTAGGGTATAGGATTAGGATTTGGTTGAGGTTTAGTTGCATGTAATTTTGCTGGTGTTACTGGTAAGTTCAATGAAAAAAATTATGATATAATTGTTAATTTTGCAGGATGAATATTGTTATAAAATATGTGAACATTGAGAGTCTATTGTACCTTTATGAACATAATGATAGCGTTGTTGTTGTTTCACTAACACTCTGGAATACTTGATTCTCATTGGCTAATCATGTAATATTTCGGTCCCACTTTATATTAAGTGGCTTTAAGTACTATCTACTTACAAAAATAAGTACAATGTACTTATTGTGTTCATGTTGTATGGTCAAACACTTTTGCTGCTATTGAGGTGTGGTATGGGTAAGGTTAAGGACAGGTGTGGTGGTATGGGTAGGTATAAAGGTGGGTTAAGGTGTAAGAGAGGAGTCAACTGTGTAATTACAAATAATTACATAAATTAATTACACCTGTAATTACATGCTGGTATTTTTAAAATATAAGTACAATGTAAAAAACATGTATGTACACAATAAGTCCATTGTATCGAATTATTAATTTCAATGTAAGCACATAGTTCTTAAAGCCACTTAATATAAAGTGGGACCAATATTTCCATAATATTTGTCGTCAGCCATGGCATTTTGTTGTAATTTTGTAGTTATTGTAGAGGGACAACAATTATTTGTGTTCCAAATCACACGTTTGCAACAAACATGATGGTGAGTAAATAATGACAGACTTTTTGAGTGAACTCTCCCTTAATGCTGCGCATCTACTCGCCAGTATCATTTGTATTCCAGTGTCTGTGTGTTTAATTCACAGAATACAAAGGTCTCATGTTTGCATAAGGAAGTGCTCTCACAGTTGAGTGCTCCTTGTCATCCACAAAGTCCTCATTGACCTCCAAAACACGGTCCCCCTTCCTCAGCCCAGAATGCTCTGCACTGCTCCAAAGCTCCACCTGCCGCACCACATGCCCCCTGCAGCCAGTGTCCTTGCTCAGGTAGAAGCCAAAGCCCTGACCCTCCTCCCGCTTCAGAACACACAGCCGTGGATGCACATCAGGCTCTGGGGACATTTAATCCAGCATGTCAAATCTCTTTTTCTTTAAGCCAGTTAATGATCTATCAGTCGCTGATTGGATAAAAATTATTAAGGAAGCAGCCTAACCTTTGTCATCCGAGATCACTAAAGCAGGGTTGTCAATCCCTTCTTTCGGGTTGAAGGTGAACTTCCTGTGGAAAACATTTGCACTGTGCTGTAGATATTTTTTATGTAAACAAACCAAAAATAAAACAAATGTAGTGACTGCAAGGTATGCTTATTGTTGTCAGTTAGCACATGTAGGAAAGGGTGCAAAATTAGGTCACAAGGTCACATTTAAAGAGCATTCTGAAGAACTTACTTTGGTAACTCTGGGGCATCCACTGGATCTGTAATAGTAAACAATTAAAATATATTAATAAAAATAAACCATGGCTAGAAAAAAGGTACAAAAACTGTCACAGGGGTGGTAGCTTTAAGGTACTAATATGCACCCTTTAGGGGTAAATAAGTTACAAAGGTGCAACTTTTGATAAGGTACTGCCCCAGTTAGAGATTTTATACCTTTTTATAAGAAATATGATTTAAAAATCACACAGTCAATCTGTACAAGATGCTGACAAGACTTGAGGTCAGAGTTCAAAAAGGAAAATCTTTAGCTGACCGGATCCAGTGCTTATTTCTGTCTGTACTTTTAGTTTAAAAACTTTAAAAAAAAGAGGTAATGAGGAAATCACCTTATTTAAATAACTTATATATATATACCTATGACACTGCTAATATCACACCTATCCATCTATCATTATTACTACATTCACTTTTTCTCGAAGACCTTTTTTGTACAGTAAAGGTTGTCGATCTCCAGTGGTTTGTAAAAATAAACTCTACTAAAAGTTATTTTCTAACATTTACATTACAGGATGCACAATCACTCCAATGGAATATATTGTTGTATATACATATATATATATATATACAGTGGTAAATTACCTGTGGTGACTCTCATGATCCTGCTGAGCCCTGAGCTTCGTAAAGGGTGCAAGGTACACATTTAAATGAAGCATTACAATGCTTTTGTCAGTATGGCTCCTCCTTGTTCCACCAGGAGATTAATATTTAATCTCAGGTTTATGAGACAACTGCCATCATCAGATGAAGGAAGTATTACATAAACAACTGTAATTAATACAACGGACTACAAACTCCTCAAATAAGCTTGATTGTTTTTGAAAAGGTATGAGCAGCCTCTTATTATTGAAAGTCAAAGCAATACAGTATGACAAAAGTCTTATATCAGCACTTTTAGTTTTATTTTGATTTTATTGCACAGCAAATTTCAGCCATGATTTGTTAGTACAAACATTTTTTCAACCATAAGTTGAAAGAGAAAGAAATGTTAATATTGCAGAAGTATCTAATCTAAAGGCTTGTCTTCGTTAACCTTACTTAGTTAAACCTTGTCTAAAGCACCATTTGACACTCAAATATTGTGTAAATATTTTACACAGAAAGGTTTGAAAACTGTGAGCACACACATCATTTATATGATAACAAGGAACCCTAAATTTTCCCTGAACACAAATGCAAAGGAAATGGCTTTAAATGGCAACATTTGTCATCATGCAACAAGGTTTTCTTTCAAGTAGTAATCTGAAAAATTCTGGAAGACTATATATTGATCTTTCCTTCAAACAATAAAATAACACACATTTGTCACAGTGTTTTCTCAAAATGACTTAATGCTAAAGTAGAGGGATATGCTGTAAACACAATGATTAGTAAAATAAACCCTTTACAAGCCAAGTGAGAAATATTAAAGGGATAGTTCACCCAAAAATGAACATTCTGTTATTGTTTATTCACCCTCATGCCAACCCCAATGTATGTGACTTTCTTTCTTCAGAGAAACATAAACAAATGTTTTTTGGAAAAATAATCTGTGAGTCCATATAATGTGAATGGGTGTCGCTTGGTTGACACTCACAGCGATCTTGATGGTAATCTATACGACCCCAGTAGATGAATCCATGTCTTTCAAAGCGAAACGATAGGTGTGTTTAACTTTTTAACATTGTTTCCCGGTCTACTGTGTTACAAGGGTGTTTTGACATGACATAAGTTCGTTGTGAAGCTTGCGCAAGAAGTGGCTGTCCTCTGTGCTTCAGTGTTACTTCCCACGCAAACTTTACAACGCACGTACAATCATGTCAAGCTGAACTTCAGAACTTGAGAAGACAGTTGGTCCGAATCGAATTAAATGAGTTTAAAATAGTAGTTTTCTATCATGCACCTATCGTCTTACTTGAGAAGAAAACATTGATGCATCCAATGGGCTCGAATGGATTACCGTCACGATCGCAGAGTGGTTTTTCAAGCATCAACCAAGTGACATTTTTGTTGATCTGAGGAAAGAAAGTCATATACAATGGGACTGGCATTAGGGTGAGTAAATGATGAGAGAATTTCTTTAAGAATTTTCTTTAAGGCTGACAGGATTAGCAACAAATATCCCTTTGAGAAAATAGATACACCTATTCTTTTAGCTTTAATCGTAATTGTACAATCATTTTGTACCGGTCCCTGTACCCGTATAACTAATCTTTTCCAGTGAGCGCAAAGTTTGCCTCACAACGCTCTCTACTCGCCGGAAGTGCATCTTTTTCCAGAAACCCGGGTGCTGTTTCCGACCCCATTCCAGGTCTTTCAGGAAGACCAGCAGTTGCTCGCGTACACGGGCTCTATCCCAGGAAAGAGAATTTTTTCCAATAACGCTCAGAATGGGATGCCAGTCCTCTGAGATGTCTGAACCCTCTGTTACAGAGGCCAGGACTTTCACCCGTCGGCCCTCCTTCACCCGAGGACCACCACGCACGTGCAGCGACTGCTTGCCCACATCGGTAAGCTGGTTCAGGTACAGGCTGGAAGAAAGTATAAGCATTAAACATCTAGTAACATCACAAATTAGCATGAAATTTGGTGGATTTATAAGATATATATATATATTTGGACTACTAAATAAAAACAACATGTATTTTTCTACTCACTGTACTGTGTGGATGCTTGGATGTTCACGACAGGCATCGACCAGTGTGAGAGCTGCATTGTCTCCGATGTTGTTGTAGGCCACATTCAGCTCCTTTAACATGTTATGCTGGCCCAGTCTCTCAGCCAGCATTTGAGCCGATTGGTCCCCGAGGCCCGTGTGCATCAGATACAGCTGTTGCAGTGAGTGGTTACCAGACAGAGCTTCCAGTAAATGGCTAATGCCGGCGTCCGTCAAGTAGTTGTCACACAACCTGTGATCAGAGCAACACAAAATTCACAAGAAACACTTTTTTCATAATTATGTATAAACACACTGATTCTTGAGTACTAGTAAGAAACTGAAAAACAAGTTCATGTATCATTATATTTTTCTGGATTAACCTGTTATACATAGTCACAGTTATACATTTACATTTGGCCTTTCATTTTCTCATTTCTGTATGGGTCAATACTGTCAAATACTAAAATTATATGTCAAAAATGTATTATAAATATTGAAAAATGTTGCATTCACTTCAATGATTGAATGAAATATTAGTCAGGACAATAAAACTAGAACTATTAAAAACATTGTGATTAAAATAAAGCTGAAATAGTATAAATATAAATGTTAGATGGAAAACTAAATGAAAATTAAAAATGTTGCTAAATAAAAGAAGAAATAAAGAAATAAAAATTATATATACATATATAATTATTTTTTTATTTACATGAAGTATTATATTATGGTCTGACGACCTAGTTTTATAAATGAAGAGTAAATAAAATGAAATGGTGTGTTTGGGTAAAAACACTCTAGTGATCATCTCTGAATAATTTCAAAGTGGAAGTGTTGCTATTTCCAAAACTCAAGGCAGGTAACATTTAACATGTTTTGTCCCATGTCTCAAGAATCAGTGAACAGATGCTATGCCACTAATAAATACATTACATGAAGCTTACTCGGAAAAAAGAAGTGTAATTTTTTCAACCATGAATATATCACAATTATAATGTGCTATTGAAAGTAGGCTTACTGTAATGACTTAATAGTACAGTTGGGCTCAAGTAGGAGATCTCGCAGTAGAATGCAGGACTCGGGACCCAGGCTGTTAAACTGGAGACTGTAAACACACAGTGAGCAAGAACACACACGCATGCCATTAGTTTGCCTATTTCCCAGGCAGAAAATCAATAACTATTGAGGTAATTGTGCTTAGGTGTAATTATTACTGACTGCATTCTGCAAGCAAAGCAACTTAAATGCAACAATTTAATCCATAGTACAAAGTTGCATGTTAAAGGTCCAATACTTTCATTCAATAAGATGCAGCACATTAAACAAAATTTTTGGTTATTCATAAAACTTGAGGTCAGTGTACAGGGCACTTCAGCTAGCTTCTATTGAGGATCAGATCATTTCAATAACATTTTAAAGGGGCCAAATATTATTAAATCTAATTATCAAATTCTAGCACTTTTTTTGGCCAGTTTAACATGTTGACATGAACACTAAATACACTTAATACTGTTTTTATTAACATTAGTATAAATCAGAAATATAAAAAAATGTGAGGTTGGTAAGAATTTTTAATGCTTTTGAAAGAAGTCTCTTATGCTCACCCAGGCTGTATTTATTTAATCAAAAATACAGTAAAAAAAATAGTAATATTGTGAAATATTATTACAATTAAAATGAAATGTATTTTAATATATTTTAAGATGTCATTTATTCCTGAGATGGTAAAGCAGAATTTTCAGCATCATTCCAGTCTTCAGTGTCACATGATCCTTCAGAAATCATTATAATATGCTGATTTGCTACTCAAGAAACATTTCTTATTGTTATCAGTTGTGCTGTTAAACATTTTTGTGGAAATAGTGATAAATCTTTTAGGATTCTTTGATAAATAGAAAGTTCAAAAGAATAGCATTAATTTGAAATAGAAATCTAACATTAATTTGATGCATCCTTGCTGAATAAAAGTATTATTTTCTTTAAAAAACAAAAAGCATTGCTGACTCCAAACTTTTGAACAATACTTTTTTTCTTTTATAGTGTAAGTTCACCCATACATTCCTCTAATGAAACTTTTATCCACAACACTACGATTTAAGCATGCAAAACATAGTTTTCAGCTAGTTTTCTCAATAGTACGTGCAAGTCTCACTTGAGGTTGCTAGTGTGATGGAAGGCTGGCCAGAGCATCTGCAGTAACTCTGGAGTGATGTGGCAGGAGGAGAGGTTGAGCTCATTCAGGTGGAAGCTTGAGCGTGTGCAGCCCAGAACGGTGCTCAGCACAAAGCACTTGTGTGGCGTCATGCGTACGGTCGACAAGTTAATGGTCTTGATGGATTGTAGGACTTCAGCAGTGAGTCGAGGGTTCTGGAACTCATACAGCAGGACCAGAAGGTCCATGAGTTCCGCAGGAGGCTGCTTCTTCATACTCTCCTTGATCAAGTGTTTTCTCAGCGCACGAGTGATCTGAGCGACCGTATGACTCTTGATGTTGCATCCGAGCTGGTCTAACAGCCTCCGGTTCCCGTAATGAAGTAGTCCACCCATGAAGATAGGGTAGAGTTCAAACGCCCTGGTGTCGGTTTCCTGCTGTGGCTGAGGACCAAGCACTCCCAGCAGACTTTGCTCCACCTGGTCCAAGACATCTTCGTTGAAGCTGTCCTCCGAACGAAACATTTCCGCAGCCATGGTGTTCGCTATACGCCCTTTGCTGAGGCTGCTGAATCGCTCAAAGAGTTTTGGGAACAACTTAAGCAAGTTGAAAACGGCGAAGATTCGGAAAGGTATGATTTTGGAGAGGATGCTCAGTAGGCTTGTGATGTCCTCACTGGCTTGTCCCAAAGCCTCTGAAACCTCCCAAGTCAACTTCTCCAGGACGCTTTTGTTCTCGCCAAGAACGACATAAAGAGCAGCTAGATATTCCTGCATGGCGGGAACAGCAAACACGTAGCGTCTACCACCAGTTTCGGGATCTGTACCATGATCATCACGAGGCACCAGAAAGAAATCAAGCACATCTGTGCGAAACACCGCCAGTTGCTGGAGCTCTTCGTCCGTTTTAGTCTTGCCGCCGACCCACTGCTCCAGTTCGTCATCGGAGAACGATGTCCGTTTGTTGGTGATGCCGTCAAAAGCTAGTTTACCAACAGTACGGACCACATAGAGCATTAATGAGTTCTGTTGGTCTTGTGAAGAGATGTTTCCGTCCAAAGTTATCACTTCTCCTCCGAAGTTGAGCCTCATGAAGCTGGTGTAGGTGCCAGTGAGGGTTCGAATTGGTGCCTTCGTATCAGTAAAATGCAATAAATGTAGAGTGGCGCATGTAAGCCAGCAGTAAGATGGTAAGAAGCAGGCGGTAGCTAACTGAGTTTCCCGCTGTAGATTTAGGTAAAGCATCTCTATGAGCATCTCGGCAGCCTTGTCCGGCTTTTCTTCATTCTGTTGCAAGAGTCTACTGGTGAAGTAGGCTCTCTGGCGATCAGGATCATTGAAGCCACAGATCTGGACATAATGTTTTATGTATTTTCTAGGAATGTTGTCCACGGCAGATAGTCTGGTTGTAACCAAAATGCTGGCCTGTAAGAAAATCAACATGGTTTACCAGCTATGAATTACAATAAACATTAATCTAAAAGGCAGGAAGGCCAATGATAAATAAGATTCCCCATCCCACATGAGCTAAGTTCTTGTAAATGTATTCTCAAAATTAATTTTAGTCTCATATGGTTTTAAAAAACGTTTATATGATTGTCAAGAAAAGTGTAGATAAATCTAAAATCTAACCAAGTAAAAAGTAATTATTTGATATCATTTTAAAAGTATGTCCATCTTTATCATTATTTTTTGAAAACCATTTAAAAACCAAATACAGGCATTATAAATAAATATAATGAATTGATAAATATGAATTAACCACATAAAACTATCTGTCTGATATTATAAGAGACTGACCCCGGCACACAGCCCTGAGGGTCTAATGGGGGTCTCTTTAATGTTTTTTTCTTTCTTTCTTTTTTTTTTTTTGGTAGCACCACATGACTTGAAATGTCAGACACATTTTTACTAAATAAATAACTAAATTAGGTCACTTGAAAAGATTTTCTTTTCAAGAATATTATTCTTTTTTTCTGCAGAGAAACAAAATATAAATTAATTTAAATTCAGAAGAAAAAAAATCCTCATCATATAGCAGGTGTATTAAAGTCGCTGTATTTATGAATAGCAGTTTTAATGTATTTGTAAATTAATAAAAATAAAATGTTATTTACCCATGGTAATTACATCACAAAACCATGACCCATTTAATCTGGAACATGACATGATTCCACATGCCAGGTCACAGAAAAAAAGCTTTCAAAAATAAAGAGCTCATGCAGTACCTCAGGTAGCAGGTATTTCCTAAGCAGATTAACAACAACAGCTCCTGATGGGAGAGCCTCATTGGGATCACTGCATAACTCTGTGGAGCCGATACGAAAATCCAGCTTCATTTTCTCCATTCCATTGAAGATGAAGAGGACATCCTTAGCCTTGTCATTATCTCCACTAAGATAAGGTGTCTTGAGAAGGTGCATGTATTTCCTGCCTACAAGGTTTCGAAGGGATGTTGGTTTGGATAAATGGGCGAGATCCTCACAGGAGAAGGGCAACACAAGTTTGAACTGGGAGTAAATAGATCCAGCACACCAATCCAGCACCAGTTTACGGACGACTGTACTTTTCCCTGTGCCGACAGCCCCATATAGCAAAACATTTAGTCCTCGTGCCTTGTTTCCATTATTAGCATCAAAGAGCTGCTCAACTGTGAGAGAGGGACGTGGAGATACGCTTTCCTTTGCCTTGAAGGGACTAAGGCCTCTATCCTCATCAGGATGACGCTCTAGGATAAGTGGCTCCACATGCATAGTTTCGGGAGAAAAGTAGCCACCGAATTGCCTCTCCTCTTGAGGAAGGTGACTGAACCATAATGCCAACTTCTGTTTGTGGATCTCAATGGGATCTGCCGGTTAATACAAGCATGAAATACATTGCTATCTTATGAGATGAATGATCATTGATCAAGAGGCACTAAATCACTAAGATATTTTAATATGGCATCCAAATATAAACAATTCATGCATAAACTCACCTGTGACAGACTCATAGGTACAAAAGAACCTGGAGTTGAATCCAGAGATGGAATAGCACATAGATGTTCTCAGTTCTCTCCTTGTATTTCTATAAGAGCTTGTTTTCCTGCTGATGAGACAACACACAGACAATTTCAAAACATATCTTCTGAAAACACTAGACATAGATGCTGCATCAGGAAATGCTGGATTAATTTCTCTCAGAATTATACTTACATTGGGAATGGCAAGTGACGTTGTTTTACACTACCGCAGATGCCATCTGATCGGAGGCTTACGTTAAAGGCTAAAATGAGCAATTATTATTTCAATTATACAAAACAAAATAAACAAACAATAATATACATTGCCGATACATACTGATATAAATCTGATATACATTACCTTTTAAAAGATTGGGGTCAGTATGATTTTAATATCAATTCAATCGATTTTTTTATTTTAAAATGAATTGTTTAACTTACTATTCATCAAATAATCCTGAAATAAAAAATTATAAAATAATAGAAACACTTATTTTAAATTGTAATAATATTTCACAATAGTAATGTTTTTTTCTATTTGTGATCAAATAAACGCAGCCTTGGTTAGCATAAGTTATATTTAAAAAATATATATTTGGTGTGTGTGTTCATATATATAAATAAAATAAAACTCACATTTGATTAGTTGATTATTTAAATGTTTAAGGTTATCGGACACCTACTTGTTTCAAGAGCGCTGGTGTGAAGTTTGCAGCAGACATCCTTTGATGACCCTCGGCTTCTCCATCTTAACAATTTTGTTCCCGGTGGCCTTCCAAATCGCCACATTTTGACTAAAATCACCCCTAAAGTATGATATGTTTTGTCATAGTTACTTAAAAGGTTAAAGAAGTCGGGAAACTGTGTAGTACAGGGAAACCAATGCTATAATCAACACAGTAACGTAAGTGTGTCTGAGAAAAACAAGCCAAACCTTTTAAGGTCACTCCTTTGGCTTTGTGTTTCAATGACACATAATGCTTACACAGGAACATGATACACATATTTTTTTTACCAACACACCCAAAGTGTTAATTTTGGATAATGTCAATTATCTACAGAATCTCCATGATGCATAACCAATTAGTGTGAACAATATGTCATTTAAATACTTCCCAAATAAATTCCAGACATATACATACATATATATATATATATATATATATATATATTATATATAAATTCTTCACAAGATGAGTTGAAATTCGTCAGTCAAGTTGATATTGATGAATGATAAAGAAGGTCAAGTGATTAGTCTGTGTATTTAATTAGGCAACAGAAAATGTTTGTTCTAACGACTGTGATGAAGACTGTGAGGAATGACCTTTCATCACACCTGTACCTAAACCAATAGTTGAAATTCATTTTCATTAAGTCATTTACAACATAGCAAGAATACTCGGCATCTAATTCATCCAACAACCACCCTAGACCAGTGGTTATCAACATTTTTGACTCCAAGCTCCCCTTTGTCCAGGACAATATTCCAAGGCCCTCCTATCTAAGCTAAGATTCTTAAGATTTATTGGGGCCCTCTGGAAGTTTTCCACCACTGGTTTAGACCTAGACCATCTAGCAAACAGATACCACATTCCCAAACACTAACAGCACAGCCAGGGCAAATATTTCAGACAGTTACAGTCCAAAATAACTAACAATCAAATGCCTAATGGTGGTGATGGTGATATTTAAAGGTGCATTGCGCAACTTTTCATGTTAAAAATACCTGTTTTTCTTCCTATACATGCTTAAAGAACTGCCTGATGGGCTGAATGAGCCCTTCTCTGCTCACTGAGATTGCCTCTATAATCCTGTACAGTAAAATATATAAGAGGGATTCGGGCTCGAATCTGAGCCTGGGCGTGACGTCATGCGCGTTCACGCTCATCAGGCTGTCTCGCAAGTTTGTGTATAAGCCGCCATTCTCCGCATCAGCGAAGACAACTCGTGCGCCAAAAGTAGAGGATGGATTCAAAGAGACCGGCTTGTAGTCCATTCCAAACCCCAACGCAAACTCCACGTAAAGTCAAGAAAAGAAAAATTTTGTCTAGTGCCACCAAAAGGGCCAAATTGGAGTCAGACAAGCGTCGGAGTAAGACGAGAGTGAACCTCGGCAAGGAATTCAACAAATGGAGAGATCTCCGGTCTGCTCTTGGTCTCAAACGGGATCCTGCTGTCACTGCTATCCTCAGTGCTTCTCTCCACAGTAACATCAAATTGGTCAGAGCTCGTATTCTATCAAAACGAGGAAAACGTAAAATATCTTGGTATTGTGATAAAATACATGTTTTATTCTGAACATTGCAGGAAGGGAAATACAATGGTAAAGGGGTAAATATTTTTACTTTACTCATACTGTTTAGTAGACTAACTATTTACTAAATAAAGTATTGACACATTTCACATTTATGTTTGTCAGTGTGTATTGTTCCTGTCAAAATATCTACTAAATACATCAGCACTACATGTAGTTTAGTGATTACCAAAACAGTTCAAGATTCCTGTGTGATATAACATGTTGAAAAATATGACCGATAATTAGACACAAATTTTGAATAAATTCTAACAGAAAAAGGATGTATTGTTATTGGAATATTCTACTTAGCAGATCAATAAAACAGGCTGAACCCCGCAAGTCTTCGGCGGCTTAGCCTGTTGGGCTTTTATGAAAACGTCATGGTGACATTTGATTGTTTATTACCTTGAGACATTTGAGTGAACGTTGTTGACCAACCGTGTACGGTATGATTATTATTTTGAGCTATTGCGAAGTAATCAATTATATTGTTCATGAACGTGTTTTCATAACAATACAATCATAGGTGGATACAGTAAACACATAAACAAAGTTTTCTACTACCCCTGTTTTCCCCTCACACATAAGAGTAATTTACTCAAATGTCTTTCCTTCCATATATTTGAAATGACTTGCAGATTTATAACTTTATTACCTCTGAAGACATTTTGGCTGTACTACAAAGATCTGTGCGGCAGATGCTCCTTTAGTTATGAACAGCTCGTGCTCGTGCATGCGTGCGTGTGCGTGTGGTCTATGAGCGTGCACAACTCTGGTTGCAGTTGCGCTTGTCGCCAGAGGGGGCGTAGTTCTGCAAAAACTCTGAAACCTGCGTTTTGCACCTTTAACAATATTGATTATTTTTAAAGTCTAGCTTAAAGACAATTGATACCAAGTATTGCATACAGTGGCAATGTCAACCTAAAAAAATACCAATTCCATATAGCTATAGGTCCCACCTCTAAAAATAGTGCAATCAAATCAGAACTCGATCAGGTCAGTATTTATATGTTTTTTTATTATTATAATTTGACTTGTACAGCTCTTGTTAGCAGTTTCCTTATCTGTAAAACATTTGCATATCCACCTGCACTTTAAAACATTTCGTACCGGTCAAACTGTCTGTAAATGTAAACAGATGTAACATTCACACGTGTCTGTCATGTCATGCATCTTCGAGTGTGATTAAAAGATTTAATGGAATTTGTCAATTCGATTTTTGGAATTCGACGCAAACTCAGTTCTGAACGTGGTTTCAGAAGCGATGTTGTGACGTACTTTATTTCAATATAAATCACCCTTATGTGACATGATGAATAAGAGCAACAACACAATGACTGGCTTACCATTAACATGAGAATCAGACGTAACGATTAACATGCTTGTAATTAATTAATGCAAGTCTTTACCTAATCTAGAGGCTGGGAATACGGTGAATTCTTCCGAATTTACTATCGAACACTGCCAGCGTTCTGACGCTCAGATCAAAGCCGAGGAAAGCGTCCATTCTACGGCAGGACGACGAGAGCTGCGTCTTCCTGCTAAGTGCTACGGTAGCTAACCGGTCGTAGTACCGCCCACAAACACAAACTTTCAACTTTGCTCTTCATTTTTACAAGGTCAGATTTCTAAATAAAAACCATAAAGTAGACATAGTGAAGCCACATATGCCGAGTTAGGATTATAATGTGAAAATAGTGATTTTTTAAAAGTTATATCCTACCAGCAGCTTAAAATAGACAAGCTTCAAGGTTCTGCTTGAGTTTTAAGTCTGATACATTTGATAAGGTATATTCAGACAGCAAAATCATAAAGCATGTCACAATTTTATAGGCCCACCCAAGCACTGATTACTTTTGACATTAATATTATGCAATGTCATAAGTTGTTTTTGCCCTGATCAAACTGACACACCTACAATTTTCAGTATCAAGTCCAACAAGTTCTATACATGGACTATTGGGGTTCCTCAAGGATGACGAATGCTTCTACAGGAGTAAGCTCTTTGTAGTTCCAAGGAATTCTGGGTAGTGCACAATTCTTAGAAAGGTTCTTTGATAAAAAAAAAAATGAAACAAACCGGTTGCACATGGTATTCTTGGTATACTTTTAGTTCAATGAGTCAGAGTTAGTCAATATTCGAAATAATTTTTTCTCTCTCCAAAATGCACCGTCAGATACCAGTATGGATATTACATTCAAGCACAGTGTTTTGCAATTGTTAGTCAGAAACTGCTCGTCTGATGGGTCTCAGAATTTTATTTCTAAACACACTACATACATTTGGCAGTATGACATGTTGAGCAATACATTGCTGTTATACATCGTATCAAAGTTTGTTGGTCTAAAAAAATTACAACTTTGTTTTAATACATAATTTGTAGCACCAAGTAATTACATAAAATCTCAAGACGAAATACTAAATCATCAAAAAAGAAAGAAACCTATAATAAAATATACTATACAAAAAGATTGATACAATGGTTAATAGAAACACAGGCACTGTGAACCTTCAGTCATCTGGTTTAAATTAAAAACCTTTTCAGACTTGTGCAATGATATGTAAACATCCTCACCTCAGGCTAAATAAGTTCATGATATCCTTTCTGAAACTGAAAATGCAACAACAACAAAAAGAAAACAACACTTCATTCTAATTAGTGCTTGAGTAAAAAAAAAAGCATCAGTGTTCGTGTGAGTTAAATGAGATTTAGAATTGCCACAACTAACAGTAAGTTCAGTAAATTATAATTTGCATGCATATTTAAATTTGGTATCACAAGTTGAATTTGGATATCACACCAGTTTTTTTCAACACCCGGAACTGCATCAATGTAATACTGAAAAACATTACATTATTTACTCCAGTTTTTAAAGCCAATTCTGTAGACGATGAAATGAAATGAAAAACAAAACTAGAACACCAAAATGATCAACAAGTAAATCTGACCTTCCTGAGCAGAGGATGACACCTTTGGAAATGGTTAATAGAGTAGCCTGAGCTGGAGACCATGAAAGGCCATGACTTAAATATTATCGCTCTGATTTTATTTTGTACCGAAGAACCAAGTAAGTGGCGAGTCGCAGAATAAGGAAGAAAATACCCAGTACAATGAAGTCCATGTACAGCTTGGCATCTTCTACATCCAACAACTGCAGAACTTCTTCAGGTCTTTGGAACTTGCAAACCCTTCCTGGACATTCAAGCTCAGTTCGGTTCATCCCATAAATGGACAAAATCACCCCTTCAAATCCATACCTATCATAAGCACAATCAAACAAACATGAAACTGTAATTTTGGATTGTGAAAGAAAACACATCTATTTAAGATATAAATAGCATACCGGACATAGGACACATAAGAACTCCACTGTAAGTATTCTGGAATGGTGTCAAAGTTCACAAAGAAGCCTGAGAAAAGTAGGACTGGAATGGCTGTAACTGGACCAACAAAAGTGGCCACCTGTGAAGAAGATGCGCAATACAGTATGTATAAAAAAAGTATATGCCAAGCCAAGACAGGCTGAAAAGTTATACCATAACCAAAAGCAGGCATCCAGACTGAACAAATGGCTAGCCATTAATGCGTTAATTACCACAATTGGTCAAAGCAATGTACTTCAACTTCGAATTGTCTGCTTTAATTGATCATTAGGTAATGATTTGTAAATGTATCATTATGTTATGACTTTACTTGTTGAGGCACATGACTATTAACTAATTGTTAAGTTTTACATATTACTTAACAGTTAGTTAATAGTCATGTGCCTCAACAAGTAAAGTCATAACATAATGATACATTTGCAAAATCCTTAGCGAATGATTAATTAAAGCAGACAATTCGAAGTTGAAGTACATGACTTCAACCCATTGTGGTAATTAACACATTAATTTACTTTATTAGTTAAGAAAATATGTTATGAAGGAATTAATACATTATGACAGATTTAATTAATAACAATTCATATATTACTTAATATGTTAATCATTTAGAATCTTTATTAGTTACTGATGCAGTAATCATTAATTAATTGTTTATTTCTCCATGAGTTATACATTAACACATGATTATCTGTGCATTAGTTAAGCATGAGTTAATGCTTATTAGTGCACCCGTATTGTAAAGTGTTACCGAAAATGCTTGGTTCAGTGTTACAATTTAGGAAGCAATCTGTTATCAGTCAGATGATTGTATCATAGTAATGGTCATATGACAGTGACATATTATGTGTAATACTTGTATTGGATAAACACCCAAACTAACAGTCTTATTTTCAAACAGTTTTTCTTATACCATGTCTACACTGACATGACAGTTGTCGCCTCCCAATGCAACAGCTTGAGGCTGTTTAAAATGGACACGACAAAGCGACTACTGTAAATCCATTTGCCTTCATGTAGCTTGCACACTTGAAGTATGTCAGAAATAGAAAAGGGCATCAGTTTATCTTCAGGAATTTGTCATGTCGCGTTAAGCCGCATTCAGTGTAGACAGCATCACTGATTATAATAGGCTCTATCGGTTTTTGTCACATTGCGCCGTTTGCGTCTAGTGTAGACACAGGTTTAGAGTCAAATCAAACAAGGCTAACCAATGTTAAATGTTTTTTGTAAAAAAAGAAAAATAATTTTTTTTGCATATATGTTTCTTTAATTACAAGATGTTCTCATATAAACAACAATCGGTAAAGACACTATGATGTAAGTAAGGGTTCCCGTGTTTCATTTCAAAGCGCACCAAAAAAAAAAACTCGTACTTCAGTGAGGGAGTCAGTTACAAACTTCAAAAAGTTACAAACAGCTCTGATGCTCAAACCGCTACCAAAGAAACAAATTCTATTTCCTGAATAGTTTTGACTAAAATAATAAAAAAAGGTTCATAATAATCATTGTTCGCTGTGTTTTTTTATTTAAATGAACGCTTGGTGTATACATATAGCCAAACGTGCAAAGTATACTTCATTTGATAGCATCTACGAACACAGGTGATCATCACATGCGCACCAAAAAGGTTTAATCTTTGCCAGTATCTGCGTTATTTTTCTCCAGAAGTTATGATCGATAAAAATGTCTTCGTAAACTAGAGTTGCAGGCATCTCTTAAACTTTTATTCTCTTAATATAGAAGCTATCTTGACTTGATTTTAAAGTACTGTTGTAAATGTTTTTGTCACAGTCTGGAGCCCTGAGAAATAAAAACATTTAAGCCCCTTTCACACAGAGATTTCGGAAAATACACGGATAATGTGACCCAGCATTTGTCCCGGGATTGTTTGATTTTGGTTCATTCACACTGCCAGTGATTTGCCGGTCGTGTTTGCGTTCTCACAGAAGGCGTTCTGGCAATTTGCCGGGATCATCGCGATGTGTGAA
This sequence comes from Semotilus atromaculatus, assembly GCA_031834385.1. Classification (NCBI taxonomy): domain Eukaryota; kingdom Metazoa; phylum Chordata; class Actinopteri; order Cypriniformes; family Leuciscidae; genus Semotilus; species Semotilus atromaculatus. The sequence continues at coordinate 12,477,315 of JAULUF010000015.1, forward strand.
AGGGGCTTTAGGTAACAGTGATAGTAGCATACCTGAAGGGATGTGGAGGCAGCACCGACCAGAAGCCCAAGAGACTGAGCTACTAATGCTGTACAGATTGACAAAGCCAAAAACAGCAAGTAGCGGGTTGCCTCTGGAGGCTGTTCAGTCATCCAGTACACAATACTGCAGTACATGATGGGACAAATGACCTGAGAAAGAGTCATTTCACAATTTCAAATGTTGAAATGTGTTATATGACAGTGTTATAAGTGTCCATGATTCCTTCGTCTTAGTTCCATTATATTAAACTTTCAGCAGCATTGTCAAAATACGCTCAGCTTATATCAGGCATAAAATGGAGTCAGTAAGGCTTAGACAGGCAGACAGGCACCCACCTGGAATGGAATGTCAGCCATTGTCTTAGCCAGATAGTAAGCCTTCAGACTGTACCAGTAGTTTAGATGTTCTCTCAGAAACACAGCCATCTCTAGAGGAACTGAAAACAGGGCAGAGAATCTATCAGACCAAAACCACTTTCACTTCCACTGCTGAATGTAGGACATGAGTTTAGACCCAAAATTGTGTGTTGATAGTGAATCTGTGACATTGCTACATTCTTACATTTCTCTTTTCTAACTTACAAGTAAGAACTGTAGGCATCAGCGCTCCAAACATGATAAAGAGCATTGAGAAGAAGAGGAAACCGGTGTTGTTGAAGACTTTGCTGGCGTCATTGCCAATATTGAGGTACAGCAGGCCTATCAACACTCCAATCGAGATGTGTGACATTAGCCGCAGATGTGTCAAAACCTAGAACAGGAACCAAACGACATTATTAAACAATTCTGCAATAGTAAAATGCAATAGCTACAAATTTCCAAACTGAGTTAAAGGTGCCCTAGAATGTGAAATTGAATTTATTTTGGCATAGTTAAAAAACAAGAGTTCAGTACATGGACATGACATACAGTGAGTCTCAAATACCATTGTTTTCTCCTTCTTACTTAAATCTTGTTTTTGAAAAACACCCCTGAAAAATAGGCGAATCTCCACATAATACCGACTGTGACGCAACAGTCGGGATCATTAATATGTACGACTCCAAAAATTCAGCCCATGTTCAATGACAGGCGGAACTGCGCAGCCGAAGCATGGCAGTTGTTTAATGTTTGGATGTACAAATGAACACAAAGGTATTTAGTTCCTTCATCCGAGCCTCTGAAGAAACAATGGGTTAATTTTATTTTCTCTGGAAATTTCCAAACATTTCACCGATGAGACTGTTTCCTCAACTTGGGCCAATACAGAGCTGCCCTGGATCGATCGAGCTACCAAGCAACACTTTCTGAATGTGTAATTGTTCAAGTTCAGACAGGTAATCTTTCTCTCAAAATCGTTCAATACTGTATTTACATCATCGTGTTTGCATTGGTGAAAGCATTAGAGAGAGTGCAGAAACTGCGTTGCAATGATAAGATCTTTATTCTCGCGATCAACACACTGTCATCTGTTTGCTCAATGCTCATCACGGCAACATTTTATGTGATGGGAATAGATCTAAATACTTTAAAAACATCTCACGATTCGTTAATCTCGATAGCTGTAATAGTAAAAACGTATAATATCTGTAGTAAAAGTATTCGAGAGAGTTTCACATGTAATACGTAGCTATTTCATATGCAAGCATGTTTGGGCTCAGGGCTAAAATCAGGCTAGGAAAAATGCCTTTTATTTCTAAATTATGACTATTTTTGATCTAAAAAACATAATAACATTATAAGGGCAACCCAGAAAACATTATACAATAAAAATAAAAACCATTCTAGGGCACCTTTAAGATAAAAAATTGGGTCTTCATTCCAATGACCCCCAAATATGATGATCCCCTTCCTACAATATAAAGCTGCTATATATATATATATATATACATGTTTTAAGAACTATAAATACTAAAGAAATGTTTTTATTAAAATTACTATACAATTAAAATGTGTGTGTATATATATATAGCAGCTTTTTTTTAAATCTAATTTGTAAGATGGGTTTGGCTCAACTATGCTAAAGTGAACATTTATATTAGATCTACCAAAGTTCAATAAAAAATATATATTTTTGTCGCTTTCATTGTTGGTATAGTACTTTCATACTTTGATAGGCAGTATTGCGTCATATTGGACACACCCTAAGAAAAGTTTAGGACTGACATACCAGATATCAACAAAATGAAACAACATTGTACCTGGTCTCTGCATATTGTAATAAATGTTCTTTTAAATAGAATGCAGAACTGAGTCAGAGAGCTTGTAGCAAAGGTATGGCTCTCAATGTGTCCTGAATCCTGTAAAAGCAAGTGTAGGAAACATTAAGAAGACAGTTATATCATATTAAACACATACAGTATTTTTTTAATACTATACCTTTTGAACACAGTGGATCAGTTTGTCTAGCATACATCCTGACCACAATATATGCAAGTAAGCATTACAGATGCTATCCACCGGAAGCAACGAGTGATTATGAAACTAGCATCACTCACTTTGACACATTTTGCAGCGCATGGTGTTACGGTGGTTTTGTCGATACAGTTGCACTTTTCCTCCAAAGCACACATGCCACCCTGAACAGCTTCAAACAACACTGGGTTCAAGTCACCATACTCTCCTGATGCTACCTCAATGACTACACAAAACAGACAGACAGAAGCACAAAACAGAGGCATGATGCATTACATTATATATATATATTCGGTGCTGTCGGTTTGTATTATGTATTATTATTAATGTTGAAAACTTAATAATGCTTAATAATGTACTGCTTACTATTTTTTGTGGAAACCATGATACTATAAATGGTTTTAGAAAGTTTACAGGAACAGAATTTATAATAGAAATTAGAATAAAAATGTTTTGCTGTCACTTTTGAGCAATTAAATGCATCCTTACTGAATGTATACACACACACACACACACACACACACACATATATGTATATATGCTTGTATATGTGAGTATGCAAATATGAGTATTTATAAAACACGTGGTCAACTCACTGAAATCTGCAGGATTGTGGTATGTTGGACAGTGAAGACCCAGTCCCTTCAAATAAGGGATGAGGTATGGGACACTTCCCTTATATATGCACTGGCCTTGGCTTAAAATATACAGCTGTGAAAGAGACAGAATAAATCAAATGATGACTGAAGTGATCTGAAGACGTTTCAGATTCCAAAAAGGATTTGCACATGCCTTTGTACCTTATCAAACATCTCGAAGAGTTTGGCACTGGGCTGATGAATAGTGCAAATGATGGTTCGCCCTCCTTGTGCCAGAGACTTCATTAAAGACACTACCTGGAAACAGGACGCACTATCCAAACCACTGAAATCAAAAAGCAACATTTAACAAACATACAGTATGGTTACCCTTACGGAGCAAAAATATATGGAAATATACTGCAAAATATAATGCAGAATATATTACATAATACATATGGGAAACTTGTGCTTATATATTTCAATATATTGCAATATATGCATGACCATGTATGGTTATTTATTAATACATATAAAATATTTATAAATGAAGACAAAAATAGCATTACATGTAATATTCACAACATTTTATCCTTTATTGTGTAAATAAATTGCACATACATGTTCCCATATGTGAATGTATGTTCACACATATATATACACATTCCCAGAATGAGCTACAGCAGATTTCTCAGCAGTTCCCAGCATACTGTGCTTCTGACTGGTAAAGGAGAGCAAATGTTAAAATGAAGTGTTATGTAATGTGTTTTGCTCAATATTAATATAGGGGGAGATCTGTCAGTGTTGTAAGTTGTGTTATTTTGCAATTTAAAAGGTTTTCTGGTATGTCTGAGTTTCCGGAGTTCCCAAGAGTAGCCTGTGGTGAGTTCTATGACTGGCCGAAAATGAAAGTATTTTAAAAATAATGGATGTGCCCTCCACAGCACAGTGATAGTCTATTCGCTAAATACTTTAGTACATGCCGGTGTGATTATGCTTATGTTAACAAGCTAGAAAATATGAAACATTTATAATGTAAATAAGAAATATATTACATTACATATTTCTCTTTATATGTGTTTATGCTGCATGAGTAAATATATCAGCAATATATTACACATGCAGTATCAGATCTGATCACATATACATATATTATCAAGCGTATTACTGAATATAAAATGGCATACATTATGATATATTAGTAAATATATTGTCACATATTTTTCAATATATGAAAAACGGCAATTCCTTATATTCAAAATATTGTAATATATTAACACTATATATTATTCTGCATATTTTCAAATATACTGTTAAACCATTTATCATATTGATCATTTATTTATAAGGAAATATATTTTATTTTCATAAAGGTATATATAAAAATCCATGTCACAAGCACAAGCATATAAATAATGTTGTTTTATTTGTGTCTAAAGACTATAACATCATTACCTGGTGGGCTCATCAAAGAACATGACTGGGGGGTTGTTTACTAGCTCGAGGGCAATAGCTAACCTCTTACACTGGCCCCCAGAGAGAGAGAGAGTACGAGTGTGGACACACTCATGTAGTCCCAGGGCTGTCAGAATTTCTTTTATCTACATGCCAACATAAACACATGGAAAGTAGGTGAAATTTCACTGGGAGAAATACTGGAGCAAGTTTGAATGAGGTGATGAGCTTTACTTACCAGCTCTTTTTTCACCTCTGTGTTTTCATTAAGCTTCAGATTGGCTGATACCTTAAAAACAGTGGAGAAATCATTCAGTTGAGTTCATGCATGTGTTTCCCTCAGTGCTAGAAGTGTATGGAATGCCAAAGCTGACTTAATTAAAAATAAATAAATACATAAATAAATATACGAAGAAATGTAAAAAAGCAAAAATACATAAATAAATACATAAAGAAATATACAAAGAAATGTAAAAGTACAAATAAATGAGTATTTATACTTTAATTTCCTTATTTATGTATAATTGTATTTTTTCACACATTTATTTTTTAATTTATTTATACATTTATTAATTTATTTATTTCCACTTTTATTTATTTCCACATTCATTTATGTATTTATGTTTTTATGTCTACATTTATTTATTTTCACATTTATTTATTTCTACATTTATTTATTTCCACATTTATTTATTTCTACATTTATTTATTTCTACATTTCTTTCTCCGTATGCTAATGAGGGGGGCGTGTTTTAACTCAGACATCAGCAATCGAGCTCAGAGTGGCAGTGCTGAAACTTTGAGGCCACAGTGACACCTTGGTAAACGAAACGCAAGAGGTGTGCGGACAATATCACATTTTAAGTCATGTATATCACCCTAACTGTATGTAGGGTAGGCTATATAGGGATAACACACATAGCACACATGAACAGAAACTGCACTTCAACGAGTCTGATAGCAGACACTTGGACATGAAAGCGCATGAAAGTATCCACTAATAATAACAATGTAAACGCGGTGGATAGGGCTGATAAGAGCTTGCGTTTATTGTCAATGAGACTCGCACACCAGCGCAGAACGCGGAGAGAAACCAGCGCACATTTCACTGACTCCTACACAAGCATATTGATCAATGAGTTTGACTCAATACGCGGTTTACATTCGCGTTTCCTAATTTCGTATGCATAACAGGTGACAATTCAAATGCTTAAAACGCAACCCATATTTCATAGATGCTGCTCTTAGATACTGATTAATCACACAAGTCATCAATGTTGAATTATTCTTAAATCAAACAAAAGGGGATCATGTAAATGCAGTGAGCCACGCATCTCACGCCATGCATTGGAGCACAGAAGCATCATCATGCCCATTCAAATATGGTCGTGGTGATATTTCCCCCTATAAATTTATTTTATACCTACCCAAACCTTATTAAATAGGTAGGCTATACATCATCATATATGTCAAGTTCGTAATATTAATTGATAAACTACTCAGTTATTATAATAATAAGGCACTATGGCTATCAGTAAAATAAAATGAACAAAAGTCATTAAGTCATTAAAAGTAAAAATCTTAATTTTGTGTCTGCTATCAGACCCGTTGAAGTGCAGTTTCTGTTCATGTGTGCTATGTGTGTTAACCCAAACATACAGTTAGGGTGATATACATGACTTAAAATGATATTGTCCGCACGCACCTCTTGCGTTTCGTTTGGTCACACACCACAAGGTGTCACTGTGGCCTCAAAGCTGCAGCACTGCCACTCTGAGCTCGATTGCTGATGTCTGAGTTAAAACCCGCCCCCCTCATTAGCATACGGAGAAAGAAATGTAGAAATAAATAAATGTAGAAATAAATAAATGTGGAAATAAATAAATGTAGAAATAAATAAATGTGAAAATAAATAAATGTAGACATAAAAACATAAATACATAAATGAATGTGGAAATAAATAAAAGTGGAAATAAATAAATTAATAAATGTATAAATAAATAAATAAATAAATGTGTGAAAAAATACAATTATACATAAATAAGGAAATAAAAGTATAAATACTCATTTATTTGTACTTTTTTACATTTCTTTGTATATTTATTTATGTATTTATTTTTGTATTTTTGCTTTTTTACATTTCTTCGTATATTTATTTATGTATTTATTTATTTTTAATTAAGTCAGCTTTGGCATTCCATAGAAGTGGGGCGGTACTCACCGGTACGCAGTAGGCTACCGGCACTTCTACATTTTACTCTTAAGCGTACCTGCACTTTTTCTTGCGTACCGCTACTTCTCGCTTGTAGCCGGTACTCTACCACTGACAGAAAAAGCGTGACGGCCGTTTGACCGCTTATTTACACTGCACACATCTGCGGCGCGAAACGGCTACCGAAGCTGATCGCGGCCACCGCAAGCGTGAGCGTCACGTATTTTTTTCGGCTTGCATGTTCATTCACACCGAGAGCAGGACTGGAGCAGGAGCGTCGGGTCGCGTGAGGCCGTGAGCCGCAGTGAAGCGGGGGTTTCGGCGCCGAGTCTATTGTGCTACGCTCATTTAAAATGAAAGCACACTTTTGATGGAGAAAATAAATATGATTTCACACAAAATGTGCCCAAAATGCACAGAATTTGCATGTCTTAACAAGAACTGGAGTAGGCTACGTCAGAAAAGAAATTGAAGACTCAAAAATATTTAAAGAAGATTTAGTCTACCCATTTAACCTTGCTTTATTATTCAGTTTGAGTAAAAGTAGCCTACATGTTTTATAAATAAATAAAAATGAGCAAACTAGTCAGAATATACAGTAAGCTTTCTTTTAGTTTATGTAATAGCCTACACGTGTACAGACCTGTTTACATGCCCAATTCAAACCCGAGTGTAATTTTTTATGTTTGCTGTCTTGTAAACATTTCAAAGTATGACTGAAAAGACTAGATCAGAGCTGTTTTCTTGGCTGTTTTTGTTGTTTGCCATTTACATGCAATTGTTGTATACCTCCCATCTTAAACTTCAAGAATCAAGTTTATTAATGACCAACTTCTAAAAAGAAAATGTTCAGTTGTCTTAAAGAAATGTGCACACACACACACGACTTGTTTAAATACATTTATGTTTAACAATAACTATAAATTGTTGTTGTACCAGCAATATCCCCAGGTTTTGTTTTTCACTGTATATTTCAAATGTCATGATTTGCCAATGCAAGAGTACCGGCACCTTTTCCCCCCCACTTCAAGCACTGGTTTCCCTTCAGAAACAAAAATGTTTCTGCACATTAAAATCATTCTGAAGTGATTGTAATATGAGCATTAGCATCAAACCAGCAGTAGGGGGCATTTAACACATCATTCTCCCTGCAGACTCACCATCATTGCTTCTTGAACGGTCAAGTGGGGCAGCAATTTGTCTTCCTGCATAATGTAACAGGACATTTTACGAAAGGTTCGGAGGTCTCTGAGCTTTCCATTTACCAGTATATGTCCAGTCATCCATGTTTCCCTTCAACGCACAAGACAACCAGCAATGGGTATGTAAGCTTTAAAAATAAAATTTAATTAAAACATTTTTTTTTTAAATGCATAAAAATAATAATAATCATAATAATAATAAAATAATAAAATTAATATGATCAATTAGAACAAATAGGTTTTTTTTCACATTACTTTTGCACTCAATGTAACCTCACCTATACCCTGCCAGGATGTTCATCAGGGTAGACTTTCCAGCCCCAGAGGGACCCATAATGCCAATGAGTTCCCGACTGCAGAACTTGCCCGATAGACACTTGAGCAAGGCCTTATAACCTGCGGGGGGGGGGGGGATATATGCTTGGCGTCATACAGTTGGTTCTCCTTTTGAACAAACGGTCAACTTCCAGTTAATCCCTTCAAATAAGAAGTACGGTTTAATCCATGAACCTCATGACTGTACTACATATTTTCTCCTAAGCTAAGAAATGTGAGAAAGTGAGTGATAAAGGTGATGAGAGAATCAGACTCCAAAACCTTTAAGTTCAGTGGCTAATTAAACCACTCAGGACAAGTCTGCTCATTGACCTTTCTATGAGTCCACCAAGATGGCTTTCATCCACCCACATAAAAAAATAAATTTTGAGGAGTCACTGATATAGGAAAATCTAAAAAGAGAGAGAGAAGAGAGAGAGAGTGTGAGAGAGAGAGAGAGAGAGAGAGAGAGAGAGAGAGAGAGAGAGAGAGAGAGAGATGATACACTCCCAGGATTGTCAAACCCCGACTTATTGTATTTCAAAGCAAGGCACCCTAATTAGCAGCCTAATAGCCCAAAAACTCTATTCTCACAGTCAAATCAAGGAAAGCCCTCTATTTACCCTTTGACTTTATTCCCACACATGTCTGTTCACTGAATGTTTAGAGGTCGTTTGATGCTGCCATATTATTATCATTGGTGGAGCTCTTGCTTTAGCCACGATGGAAGCATAGAGTGCAAATTACATTTTACACTTACATTCACATGTACATTTCATTCTGTATTTCTTTATTATAGTGCAGACATATTGTGAATGCTACTTTCATCATGCAGAAGAATAGTCAGGAGAATTACCAAGGAACAAGCATTAGGATGATATCATAAAGCAACTTCTCCCTAGTGATGTCAGATGTGATGTCATCTAATTTAAACTACGGTACTTGTGGTGATGACACTGCAAAAATAAAAATCTTGTTGGCCCATGAAGGCTGCAAAATAGTAGCATCTTCCACACTGGTATCTTTTCACCAATAAATCATAAAAGTAAAGAACCAACTCCTATCTTTGGGCCAGACTAGACAGTGCAGTGAGACAGCTTCATTAGATAAAAACAGAAGTGATCAGAATGAGATACCAGCATTCGTGAAGTTATACCTGCAAATCGAATGATCTAAATGGAAAAGCAAGGCAGATCAGTCTTGTTAATTGTTCTAATGTGATTTTAATCTCCCCTGAATGCTAAACTGGTAAAATACAATTACTTACCATATCCGCTTTGTAAAAGAACAAAAGCTGCTACTATAATAATTCATCTAGCCAAGACCTGAATGTTTTAATTTCCGATTTGACTAATAGAACCAAAATATAAATAGTCTATTATTGCTATAGTCTAGTGAGGCTCAATTAAAAAAATTAAAAAATAAAGATTGGACTTCTCTGCTAATCTGATCTGTTCAGTATTTCTGAGTTGTTCTGTGTTCATTTGTGCACAATTGTTAAGTAAGTTAATCAGATGACTTTTTTCAAGTAACTAGTTAAGTAATGTATTACTTTTAAATTGTGTACAAAAACATTCACATGTATTACCTTTACAAATACATTTCATTCTGTATTTCTTTATCATAGTGCAGACATTATGAATGCTACATTCAGCATGCATAAATACTCAGGAGAATTATCAAGGAACAAACATTAGGATGATATCATAAGTCAAGATGCGTTTTGATCGATCGGATCACAAGTAGACGAGGGAGACACAGACCCATTTATACCTGCTGTTTTAATCGTCTCTTTTGTCTACTTTCGACCACTTCTGTCCTGTTTCTTTGAGGGCAGATTTCTCTGCTCTGACAGCCGCAAGACCGCGCCAAATATGGTCAGTGCGTGTTAGAAATCAGGAAAGGTGTGCAAACATTCTGCTTGGTACGTTTTACGCCTTCAAACCAAACTTGGGTCTTCAGCCAACAAAGTTTAAATCCCGTCTGGCTAGCGTGCTTCCTATGTTTACACATTAGGTCAGTAAGGCGGTCTTTTGTGGTTGTTCGAACACATTCGACCACATTTATACTATGAAAGCAATCCTGTCGAATGCGTTTTCGACTACCTCTGGAAGTGGCAAAGGCATTGCAGAGGCATTGTGTGCACTGTGTAAACTTGATGGTTATTGTACTAGACTAAAGGTGACCATATTTACTCACCTCACTTGCACAAAAACAGATTCAGTAGTCCTCAAAAATGAATAACAGTGAAATGCAAACTCAGAATATTACGCAAACCTGCTATAATTAAATATGTTAAATAATACAAACATACTTTATGTATTTAATCTCACTTTAATCTCATCAGTGCTGCTGACCTTCGATGATCCAATTCAACCATGATATAGCGAAAAATGACTTTAGATAACCAGCACATTTGTTTAGTTTTTTTTTTTTTTTGCTGAAGTAAGAGTGTTGAACTTTCTTTTCCTGCATCCTATTATTCTGCAATCCAGAAAGGTTTGTTTGAGCTGCAGCCTCTAATGTACAGATATGAACTTTCATTTTCTTTATATGGTTACATTAATCAAAATGTGAATGCGCTCCTGACCTTTTTTCTTCCACCACGGTCCTTCTCTGATGGTGTAGGAGAGGTCACTGAACTCCAGGTCCACAGTAGTGCGTTTGGGCAGGTGAGAGAAGCGCTGTGCCTCTGTGATGTGGTTCTCCACCTTCTTCAGATGGGTTAGCAATGGAGCTTCCTGGGGCTGTGTTCCCCCATTACAAAGGCTGTCTTCCATTGTAATACTAACTGTCCCTGGATCAGACGTCTTCTCGGACATTCCAAAAGTCTAAAAGAGAACAAAAATGCTTCGGTTCAGTGACTACATGTCTAAAAAAACGATATGGTTACATTATTACATTTAATTTCACAGTGACTTCTAGTCAACAAAGTACATGAGTCATCATACAGTACATAACCATGCATTCAAAATGAGAAATCTCCAAGGGGAGCATCTTCCTATATTATGCCCTTGAAACGCAAACCTTTTTACACTGTCTGCTCATTCAGGAATCAGGAGAGGCCCCAACTCTGTCAAATTGATCTGGTTTAGAATTTGGAGCTCTTGTAAAAGGCTAGGATTTGGTTTCCTCCAAAAGACTGCATTGTGCTGACACACTGAACTGACCGGCTAGATGTATGTCCCTGGAGTTTGAGAGCCAAAAGGAAGAGAGAAATCAGAGAATGTGAATAGCCAGGTCAGAGACAGATATCATTGGCTCAGTCCCACAGAGAGCACTAGGTAGGAGGGGATCGCTCGAGCGTTCACATGAGACTTAGTAGATTGTGCCGTGCGGAGACAGCCTGTACAATGGAAATCTTGTTGGAATGTATTGTATCCATTGAAACTCAATCAGAATTGTTCATAGACGTATAGGTAGAACAAATTATTGCCACTGTGATTTTTGCCCACTATTTGGTGAAGTGTAAGATAACATACACATCCAGAACATTTCAGATAATAAAACATAATTTAGTGTGTATTCAGTAATTTTGTAAATATTTCTTATTATCAAACCTTTCAAATTTAAGAAGAGATATTTGAGAAAAGGAAGCTGGGGGGTCTCTGAAAATTAAAAAAATAAAGGTTCTCTGCAAATACAAACTGAAAATAAAATTTGAAAATAAGAAGGGATTAAAAAATAAAAAATAAATGGATTGTCCGAGCCCTAAAGTGTTAGAAAACAGCATTGTATTGATATGTTCCTACCATTGTAATGGTAATAAGGTTGTTTTTTTTGGACAAAAAAAAAAAAAAAAAATTACCAGGCCAACATATAGAATTAAGAGATTTGGCTTTGAGGTCTTTATGCTGTGCACTAATCCACAAGAATTAGTAGTTTTATCTATAATAATACCATGCATATATATATATATATATATATATATATATATATATATATATATATAATAAAAAGAAAACCTCATTGAGGTTATCAAACCCAGCCTATAGTATGAATATGTGATAAAAACTTAATTCCGTAAATAACATTTTAAGACATTATTATTCAGACGTTATACTATTGTTCCAAAGTCAGTCATAGATGATAAAACAAATATTGTAAAGTTATGCTCCTGCAGAGAATGAACTGCAATGTCTGGTCACAAACCAACTGTTTAAAATTTAGGGGAGGGAAATAACTTACCTTCCTTGAGGTACACTTTCGTTTAAGTCTTGAAATGCACGTCACTTTTTCCCTCAACAATAAGTAGGCTACCAGAAATAGGTCCTGCCACTGGTAATCCCGTACAGAACTGAATGAAAAACCAGGGTCCTGACTCCTGAGGGAGTTTAGTGGGAGGTGTGACGCAAAACCTGGGATGGAGACGCTGCTCACTGTTGAGCCAGGAGTGTGAAGTACCCCCCCCCCCCCCCCCAGATGTAATTTTGGGCGTAGGCTAATGGGTGGATCTATAAGGTCCAACCCTTTTTTTTTACAGTCTATGGTCCAACCACACTATCCCTTCTAGAGACCTGCATTGAGCACTCCCGCCCGCGGGAATACTGCGGGACCCACGGGACCCAAAGTAATTGGAGTTAATGCACTCGTGTGTGAGCGGGAGGATAAAACAATTCGCGGGACTCCAGCAAAATAGAAACATCTATAAATAAAACATCTAAAAAACAATAAATTGTTATTCATCTGTTGCACAAAAGTAACAATAACAACTTAAAACAAAATAGAAACGATTTACAGGCCAGAGTTTCAATTTATAACATGGTTGCACTGCAGCGTGTAGCCAATGTAGCCAATCAATCACAGACATAGGCTATGTGTTGAATCCTTGAACGCAATAATGGCCAATCAGATGCATTTAAGATAGAATCCCTTCACCGGTTAAAACTGACTTTTTGTTCTGTGCTGAATTCTGCATGCTGCTATGTAGACCACGCTTAGTGCGCGCTCACGTCACGTGCACTCTCTTCCATGGAAAACGACAAAAATACATAGGCACAAATTGCTTTTACCTGTTTATTTATTTATTTTTGACAATTTGAGTGTAATAGTTTAAGATTTCTTATTTAGTTTAAATGTATATAGTATATATATATATATATATATATATGCCTATATATATATTTTATATATATATATATATATATATATATATAAAAAATATATATTGTATATATATATATATATATATATTTCATTTAGGCCTATAGCCTATATATATATATTATATCATTGTGTAAAACTGTAGGCTATGTCACACAAATATGTGCGTGCTTTTAAAATGCATATTTGTTTATTAAAGCAGGTATGAGATTATAGACTTATGTGGACAGTGTGGTATGTAATTTCCTTTGAAAATAAGTGGACGCGCTGGCAACATGCCACAGCTGGTTGCCAGAAGAAGCCACGCACTAATAAAGCGAGTTCACCCTCAGATCAAGGTCTGAACGAGTCTAAGCTTGACATCTGACAGGCAGTCTTTCAGTTTAAATGTCAACTGGTACCTGGAATATATATATATATTAGTGCTGGGCCGTTATCGGCGTTAACGTGCTGCGTTAACGTGAGACTCTTATCGGGCGATAAAAAAAATATCGCCGTTAATCTAAGTTGGGTTGGGATCATAAATAGCTTTTTCGGATATCGTTATATTTTTGCGCAATTCTAGTGTGTAGTAGTATGACATAGTATGTATACCGGTAATTGACGCCGCGCCTACTGTCACAGATCGCGCAGCAGGGTATTTTCCTGTCAGGGACACAAGGTGTACTTTTACTTTGGTACGTTGGTATGAGTTGCAGGAGATATGTGGAAGGTAACCGTGGTACCACTGATGGTTTGCACATCTTGGCAGATTGTCCGCAAGGCTATATTTTCAGCGACGTTCCTCTCGTTACTTTATTTTAATGCAATACGTTGTTAAATGAGTTTATTCCAAGTGTGCTGTATCCTTTGTATGGGCATGAGCAATGCTCATTTACAAATGAATCACTCTTTTGAGTCGATTCTGTTCAAAGACGTCATCAAACAAGTTGTCAGATCTATCTAAATCGGTTCGCGAATCAGTTGATCTGTTCAGTTCCTCACGCACTGACTGAATCGTCTGAAGCGCTTTCAATTCACACTCGAGGAGTCGTAAGTAACAGGAAGATTTAAGAACATCAAGAGCGTTGAATGAAGTGGCCGTGGATCTACAGTTTAGTCTAGTGAAAGCAAATCTCCAAATGCATCATATCTTTGCCAGCGATGAAGATCTTTATTAGTTGAACGTCTTCGTAAACTGTCTGTGAATGAATGATTCCACAGGACGATACATTCGATTTCATTTCATTCAGGTAATACATTTTTCAACCAAACAGATTATTACGCCACTATATCACTACTAAAGAGTATGACATTATCCGGTGTTTGGACATAATTTATAGGCTACAAAAAAAAAAAAAAAACGATTCAGAGTCGGCGCACTGGTTAACAGGTTAAAGGAGAACTCCGGGCAATTTTTAAGTTAATCTTGATCGTTAGATCTTTGTGAGTACTGTCTATAGAAAAAAAAACGAACCGGATTGGTGCTTGCGACGCGGAGCTGCGACAGCGAATGCCCAGAGCTCCCACTCAGCTATAATGGCAGCTCTGGGGGCATCTACATAAAGAGCGATTTTGTGCCTCTTAACAGACACAAAATGCAATTAAAATGTCTGTGCAACATGAACAGGGGCCTTACCTGTGAACAAGATGCGTTTAGCAACTTAGCCATGGTTTAAATTCACCTAAATAGTGTTTTAGACAGCAAGCTGTAGTCTCGCGCTGAAGTCTCGCTCCTCCCACCTGGACACTATTGACCTTTCCCGGCTACAACTGAGATCACGGGACTTCAGCGCGAGTCCAGGTGGGAGGAGCGAGACTTCAGCGCGAGACTACAGCTTGCTGTCTAAAACACTATTTAAACCATGGCTAAGTTGCTAAACGCATCTTGTTCACAGGTAAGGCCCCTGTTCATGTTGGACAGACATTTTAATTGCATTTTGTGTCTGTTAAGAGGCACAAAAACGCTCTTTATGTTATGCCCCCAGAGCTGCCGTTTTAGCTGAGTGGGAGCTCTGGGCATTCGCTGTCGCAGCTCCGCATCGCAAGCACCAATCCGGTTCGTTTTTTTTCCTATAAACAGTACTCATAAAGATATAACGATCAAGATTAACTTAAAAATTGCCCGGAGTTCTCCTTTAAATAAGCTACCATTGTCCACAGTTTATGAATGAACACCCGTAATGTGTGTGTATTGCGCAGTGGCATAATCACACAAATAGTTTACTTTGATTGAAACTAATTTGTTTAAAAAGGAGGCTATTGCAGTAAAAAGGCAGGTTCACATAAAATCATTATGACATATGATGGCATTATTTTTTGATCTAACGAGCATTGGCGATGCAAAAACGGACCGTCGTGCGTATTGTTTTTTTTCTTCTTCCAATTAGCTTAATATGTTAAAAAAAAAAAAAAAAAACGACGAAAACATGTTACTTGTTCAATTAATAAACAGTTTGTTTGATGACAAATCGCTAAAGATGAAATTGGCCTCCCTTTCTGTCATTGCGTTTTTTTTGTTTTGTTTTTTAACGATATTCGACTTTTGCTCCTCGATTGTCGAATGGCATTTTTGGCAGAAATGCACATCCCTATGCGAGGCGAACTATTCTCAAAGACTTACTTTTAGTCATTATTTGGGTAGCACACATATTCTGAATGCCTTCGGGAGAATTCAAATGAGCCATTTTAATCTAGATTAATCTAGATTAATTTCAAAATTAATCTAGATTAATCTAGATTAAAAAAATTAATCTATGCCCACCTCTAATATATATATATATATATATATATATATATATATATATATATATATATATATATATATATATATATCCTATATATATATATATATATATATATATATATATTTATATATATGAAACATTAATCATGAAAAGTAGGCTATCTGAAATAGTAGTCAACATTTGAAGTGGATCAAAACCTTTCATCAAAGTTAAAGGTGGGGTATGTGATTCTCTTTTTTGTCCATTTTTTCAAAATCACTTGAAATCCTATTCATAACCCACTTACAGCATTGAGGTAGAAGCACTGAAATGAAAATTAAGCAATTTAATCATCTGTGGAATGGGCAGGACTCAAAAAACTCCAGCCAATCATTTCCAAGACCAACTAGAATCATTAGACAGTAAGTCTGTCAATCAAACGGTCGTACCATACCCCCCTCCCCCCATTCCCCGCAAGATTTTACCTGGTGCCCCATGCATCATTCCCAGCCCATTTCACCCCGTCATTGTGTTCATGATTATATATATATATATATATATATATATATATATATATATACACACACACACACACACACACACACACAAATTACAGCCTAAACACAAATAGCAAGAGCATTGCATTTAGTATTCAAGTCATGTCCCCCTTTTTATAGCCTAGCGCTTTTTACAATAGGCTACAGATTTAATTTCAATGCAGCTTTACAGTGAAAACAGGAAATAATACAACACAGTTTGCTTCTGTAGGCTACAGCAGATCTAGAAGGTGTCATAGTCCAGCTTAAGTTCAGTGATGATTTATTTTTGTTGTAAAAAAGTTATTAGGCCTAATTTAGTTCATTTATAGGCCTATAGCCTCTCTGGATTAAACAGTGATGTCATCGTACAAATGTCATTCATGCACAAACTATTAACTGAGCACTAGCTCAATACTATAGCTTCTTTTCCAGGTGATGGCCGCAATCTTCCTCTAAAGCTAAACTATGGCATGTTTCATGGTTTCACCATGAATGAAACTGCGAAATGACATCTTTAATGTGAATTTTACATAAACGTTGCTATTTTTAATAGGCTAAACTATTATAAAAATATCATTACTAATTTTTAGCAAATACATTTTAAAAATGCCATATAAATGCCATTAAATAGTATCTTACAAGTACAACTATGCACACTGTTCATTCATTACATCTCTTGTCTTTATCCCCTTTATCCTCTTCTCTTCTTTTTGGTAGGCTGTATCTATCGCAGACTAAAATGCTATTTTATAACGTGTCTCGTGTAAATTCGGCCATCCGTCACAATCAGGAAACCCGGCCCAGCTCTACGGGGGTGCTTGAGTGTTAAGCGCCCTCAAACGAAAGCAATGCCGTCTACATTGGATGCGGCGAGGGGCAACGCTACACAACAAATTGAAATTACCAACAGTAAACTGATCGCGCGCGCGCTCTGTTTCTGACGTAGGCCTACTTCACTCGCTGGCTTTGATGCACCGGAGTCAGGGGACTTAGTTAAGATTTTGTGGATATTTATTTATTTATTTATTTATTTATTTTTTACTTTATTTGGTAGTATTACGTATTAATGGTTTTAAAATAGTATTAGTATTAAAAAAATCACTCGTTCGCTCATTTTGGCGCCCCTATGGATGAGTGGCGCCCCTAGCATTTGCCGCTGGCCCTGGTTCTGATCATAGACTGGTTCTGATCTGATAATAATATAATGAATTATATTCATGTCATGAAATGCCAGGTCTTCAGTAAAACTTTATTTTTACATTTACGAAGAAAAAGTAGTGACACCTAGTGGTATCTTACGGTCAGACATGGGCAGTATTTCAATTAAATGTAGCCTATTTTAAATACGTATTTAATTACTTTAGTGTATTTTGTAATTTGTATTTTACAGGTGTGGAAAAAATAAAATGTAGTTTGTAACAAAATATTTTGCGGGAGTGTATTTAGAGTATTTCAAATACTTCAATACTTTAGAAAAATCACCATGGTCTACCGCCCTCACAGAAGGGGATTAACTCCTGAATTATTGGAGAAGTTGGTTGTGCTCAAAAACAACTAGCCTAAATGACAATGGTTTAGTTTTCTCTTTTGTAGCATAGTTGTGTTATTGCTACTATTTCTGTTATTGACCTTTCAATAAAGTTCCTCATTAAAGCTGTTAGCGCACATAACATACACTCAAAAAAATAACTTGTTGAATGATCGTGATTTAATCGTAGCACCCATTATGCATCTAATCAAGTAAACTTGGACTACTTTGAATATTTTATATGAACACAATATACATTTGTAGATTCAACATGATTGTAATATGTCAATGTAACTTCTTTAAAACTAATTGAATCAAAATGTTTGTATTGTGTTAGTAGGCTATGCACAGCGTGCTGTCATCTAAAACAAATGTAATTAAACAACAAGATAGATATTCATTAAACTACCAAACAAGACATTAACTAGTTTATGTAACAAGGCAGAATTTTGTTGAATTGAAGTGCTTTACTGACATAGAGTGGATAAGAATAAATTTGATTAGACTAACATTTAGATTCAATTAGTTGTAAAGAAGTTACATTGACATATTACAATCATGTTGAATCTACAAATGTATATTGTGTTCATATAAAATATTCAAAGTAGTCCAAGTTTACTTGATTTGATTAGATGTATAATGGGTGCTATGATTAAATCACGTTCATTCAACAATTTATTTTTTTGAGTGTAAATATAGATTTATGTCTGTTTCCCCTCCCTTAGCCAGTGGTGAGGAAATGTCTCTCTACGCTTATTCAAGCCTTAAGGCACGAGTAGAGTAACGGTGATAATATGGCTACGTAGCCTACATCAAACACGTTTTGCTATTAAGGGCAGCCTACCACACCATTTATGTGAACTTAGCTATACATGCCATTTACGTCAGAGGGAGCTATTTCAGGCGCTGTAAAGATTTAGTGAAATGCCCATACTTTTTTATTTTGCTACTTCGCCATTTTGAATTTACACATTTCTCATATTTGTGTAATTGCTACTATTTGTGTTATAGACCTTTCAGTAATAAAAAAAAGACTTAAGATTATTGTGGGAGTATTTTTGTATTTTCAAAATACTAATTACTTGTATTTTATTTAAATACATTTTTCACATCAGTATTTGTATTTTATTTTGTTACATTTCATGAGCCAGTATTTGTATTTTGTAACAAAATAGTTTATGTATTTGTGCCCACCTCTGCTTACGGTCTAAAGCAGTTTGTAAAAAAAAAAAACAGCAAAAAAAGTCAAAAACACATGATTGCATCCATTTCTTGATTTATTTCAGATTACCAAATAAAGTTAGTAACAACTCTGCTCTTAAAGCCACCAAACTTTTGCAATATGTAAATGTAGATGCCCCCTTTCAAAGTAATGGCAATCAATATCAAGTTATTCAGAGTTCATTTTACCAGTAGGGCCTACACCACTGACTAAATAAATAAAAAAAATACTAAATGTATTTTTTGGAATTCAACAGTTTCAGTACATTCTAAAAATCTTGCATATGCTCACATTAAATCAAGTTGGTATGAGTTAAACTAGCTCTAAACCATACAAAATAAAAATCAGTGTTTTAGAATATCACAACATGTTAATACTGGCTTAGTTTCATCACACATCATCTTTCAATTCTAAGAGCAAGATAATGCCCAGCAAATACATTTAGCCAAATAAATAAAGCAAAAACATCATATTTGAGAGACAGAGCATACAAACTTTACATTTTACCATGAGGTCATAGCCATATACACAGAAATGTACAGAGGTGATATTTTGAATTTCCAGGCACTGATATTAAATAGATCTGACAAACAATTTAAAAGGGTTCAATAACAACATTTAAGGCCTAAGATATTTGGGAATGAATGAAAACCTTTTTTTAAATTTCATTTTCACACCAAATATCAAAAACAAGCTGGCCCAATCATACAAAATCCTTCTGTAGTGGCATATAGGTTATTATGTTGTATAGCTTCACATGTGCACAGTCAGTAACGATAAAATGTAGGTGATACTTCAAGCAGCTTTTGGAAATGTACATCCCAGAATAATTCAAGTTTCAAAATAAGCATGTGTTTAGCTAAAACACACACCATCTAAAAAGGCATGATTGTGTATTCATGGCTTAATATGAGAGCAAATATCATTTCTGTCTATTAGCTCTCTGTAATGTAGATGTTTTTCATGTATGTCTTCAGTGAATAACGGAGTAATTTTGGCATTATTATTCTGCATCATCCAAGTCTGTTTAAAGTAGTAATGCAAATTGATCTTTGCTAAAAATCCAGTAAACACAACTTAAAGTTGCTTTTTTCCCCCGTAAAAAATGAACTAATATCTTAATTACGATGACACTTAAACACTTGTTGACCTTTAAAAAAATATTTCTGGAAAAAGGGGTGGTTGGTCTTCAGCTATGGATACAGACTATTTTGTACCTATTGCGCGTCATTAAGCTGTCTGGCAACAGTCAGTATCTCTTTGGCCCCTTTGCTGAGCAGCAGGTTTCCAAGGTCCACCCCTAACTTCACTGCGGCATCCTGGGCAGCTCCTGACACCTTTAAAGCAGTGATACCCACACGCTGGACCTTCTCATCAACCTTCTCCTGCTCCTCAATCTGGGAAAAATGAGGTCACACGCAAACGGATCAGAGTAAAATACAAAACATTCAGAATATCGGAAATTGTATCTATATTTTAGTGGATTAACAACCTGATTGTCTGAGCTGATGCTTGTCTGCATCGTCTCCTTCAGACTTTCTGAGCCATCAAGACTGAATACTGCCCCAGTCATGTAGACCTGTAAAATGAACACAGATCAGTCATTCAGCTGAGAGACATTTTCTAGTTGAGTATAAAGTAAAATCAGCATGTAGCTCCTCACTACCTGTGAATTCTTAACTTCAGTGTAAACAGCAACTGGAACACTGCACCCCCCTTCCTATATATATATATATATAAAAAAAGTAGTTTAATACACATGCACAAAGTTCTTAGAAATGTATTATTTGTATTTGTAGTGGTTTTATATGGTTTTGAAAAACTTTTATAAAATTTTCCAGAAAAGGTTTCTATTTAATGACTTCAAAAATGTCATATGGTGTAACCATCAAGTAAAAAGTATAGGGCCGGGACTCGATTAAAAAAATTAATCTAATTAATTAGAGGCTTTGTAATTAATTAATCGAAATTAATCGCATTTTAATCGCATAAATATTTGACCTGAGAACAGTGTGAAGTAATTTTTTTCACATGGATTTTTAGTATACCATTGAATAATGACTGAATACATAAGCTTAAGCAACAAAATATTGTTTATTTTTGTTCAACCAAGTCCAGCAGACCAGTGCAATTTTTTCCATTGAATGTAGCAATAGCATATTTAGAAATATAGTAGGCCTACATTTTAGAAATTCAGGTAGCCTATAGGTAGGAAGACCTTCTTTAAACTGTTTTTTTAAGTTAAAAAAGGTTTCCAGGGTGACGCGTCAGGCTTGGCACGTGATTCACCACAGCCAAAATAGCGCTGCATGACAGATGTAGCGCTTTTATTTCTAAATATTAAAAAACTTGCTCACCATGTCATCAACTTTTTTTCTTTTCCGATTTTCAAATATGTGTACGTGAGTTTGTTTCGTTGTTTAAAAAATCTTTATAAATTATCTTGATCTGTAACGTGAGATGGGCGCCGTGTTTGGGCCGTTCAGAGATTCCTGTCTGTTGGATTTATTACAGCGCGTGAATTCATCAGTTTCTCCCGAAATACATGAAAGTAAGTGGCCGGTAAACTGGGAGTAGAATAGAGTTGACTTTATAGTTATTTACACTGTGTGTCTGATATGAATAAAAACCGTCGGCAAATATATATTTCCTGGGTTGTTATTGCTGCTTCCATAGACACCATTGTGTATTTTACAAACTATAAATGTGTTTTGCTATAAATTATATTAATGTCTAAAACCTAAAATAAACATTATGTGGTTAAAAACACTGAACAGTTGTGATCGATTCGCTTATGACAAGCGCTGAGCGTGTCCGTCTTTGGCTCAGCCACAGCGCGAAAGCACAGTTTGAATCTGGCAGTGATGTCACTTCACTGTACATTCGCTCCTTAGTGGTCAGCTGGTGCAGAGCGGGCCGACATCACAATTGCTGATGATGAGATATAGGAAAATATCTAGTGGAAAATGAGAATGTTATTCATCCAGTGAGAAACGTTCCGTGGTGCAAAAATAAGCGATTAAAATCAGTTATCGCGTTAATTAACGCGTTAAAGTCTGTAATTAATTAATCTTAATTAACGCGTTAAAGTCCCGGCCCTAGTAAAAAGTAATGGTAACACTTAACAATAAGCTTCATTATTTACCATTAGTTCATGTATTAACTAACATGAACTGACAATGAGCAATACATTTGTTACAGTATTTATTAATCTTTGTTAATGTTAGTTAATAAAAAATACAGCTGTTCATTGTTTGTTCATGTTAGTTCACAGTGTATTAACTAATGTTAATAAATACAACCTTTGATTTTAATATTTTATTAGTAAATGTTGGAATTACTTAATAAATACTGAAGTATTGTTCATTTTTAGTTCATTACTAAGGCAGTTAACTAATGAACCTTCACACTAATGATTCCTTTCAATGAATTCTGAAAAATATTTATCAACTATAATCCCAAATTAAACAGTACAACCGTACAAGCATGTTTCTTGAGCTGCATATTAGAATGATTTCTGAAGGATCATGTGACACTGAAGACTGGAGGAATGGTGCTGAAAATACAGCTTTACCAGAATAAAATACATTTCAAAATATATTAAAATAGAAAGGAGTTCTTTTCAATTTTAATATTTCACAATATTACTGTTTTTAGTATTTTTTATCAAATAAATGCAACCTTGAGTATAAGAGACTTCTTTCAAATTACAGTGTATTTATTAAAGGGGTCATGACATGAGAAACCAAAATTGTTCGTTTATAATGGGGAGGATGTCTTATTTAATCAAGCTCTAAATACAGCTCGTTGTGGATCCATGGTATGAAGTGACGTCACGGTACGAAGTGACGTACCAGTAGTTTGTATATGACCGCCTATATCGCATAGTTGTCGCGCGGCTCGCGCCCACATGTGTTCAGTCGATGTGCAGCGAGTGGGTCTGTTTACAAGAAGATTGCGATGCCACGCAGATGTGCTGTTCCTGGGTGTGGACAAACAACATGTTTGAATACGCTGACGGCAGGGAGAAATGGACGTCCCAGTCACGGCAGTGTTAATTTAAGAGTTTCCTCTCTGCATTTCAAGGATGACTATTTTGAGAACAAATGTATGTCTATTGTATGATGTGTTAATGCTGGCTTTGCCAGAAAACCTTTGCTTAAAGATCAAGCCGTGCCCACTATTCTGGGCCCAACAACGATGCTGCAAACTGTAAGTAATGTATTTCATCTTAAAACCACTTTTTATGCATAAGCACTGACGTTAGCCAATCATAACAGTAGGCGTTAACACTGAACTCTTAAAGGGGAAACACCCCCAAAACAGACTAAATCTTTAAATCACTACATTTTTAAAGGTTTTTGTCCAAAAACCTATAGTAAAACTATAGTAATACTATAATTGCACCTAAGGGAACATAATAAAACAAAAAAACATGTCATGACCCCTTTAATTAATTATTAAAGCTGCTGTCCGCAACTTTTTTTAAGTTAAAAATAATCCAAAATAATTATTTTTAAAAAACCATTCTGCCAGTGGTCAAAACTATCTGCTTGCCGTAGCTAGATTCAAAACGGTTAGCTTGTAATAATGATTTTAATTCCAGTGGTACTGGTGGGTTTCCGCGGGAAATTCAAGCATGTCTTTGCGTAATTACGTCACATCCGTACACAAAGTAGTAGTTTCGGCAAGCCGGCTATACTGCGCGTGAGGAGATGTTGAGATAGGCTTTTCTCGCAACACTTTACATAATTAAACTTAATTTAAGGTGGCTAGAGAAAGAGAAAGAAACCGTCTCATGCGAACACAAGGATAAACATCAGCGGGACTTTTGAAAGGTGTGTGAACTTCGTGTTTTGAAGGGGTTCGAAACGGAAGAAGAGATGACTTTTTTCTGCTTAACAAGTAAGACATTTCAATAGTTCAATCGTGTAACACGTTTTCTTAATTCACACAGTTATGGAGTTTCCTTTGTTGTGCCTTTCTCGTTTTGCTATTATGGAGAATATGAATTCTGAACTATACAGGTAACCATAAAACACATTAAATTTAAGGTTAGTCACGCAATGCTGATGTTGTTAACATGAACAATTTGAGAACAAAGTATAATTTGCTCGGCTGCTGTAAATCGCGTTGATTAAATCTAACGATCGCTTGTCATGTCGAATGCTTTTCCCCCCTTAGTTGATCAGAACAAAAATGGATGTTACTTTGAAGTTAGAAACTTTCAAAAAGTGAATCTGTGATTCTGAATGACAGTATCCACACAGCGCTGTGATTGACAGCAGCACTCGCCTCAAAACATTGTGTTCATCCGCGCTGTTTCATGCCGATTTACAACCCGCGTAAAGATGATAATTCCGCGAATAACTGCAATTGCAGATTTCGAACAGAGATGGTGACCAAGAGGAAAAGCTACGGACTGTAGCTTTAACTCATTTAAACAGATGTGAGGGGTTTTACAGTGCAGCAGGATGCCTACCAGGTGTTTAAGGAATGCTCTCTCCGCGATGCAGCTCAACACAGTGTCCGAGTCATTTAATACTGACACCATTTCCAGGATGTCCCGGTCTCGAGCTCTCACCTCAACTGCCAGAGCCCCCTTTGACAGGACATTAAGAGCAGTCTGTAAGGGTCAGTGCGATAGACATACACTCACCGTTGTGCAGGATTTGCTCAATAGGGACACTGAATGTTACCCACCTGTCCAACGGCATACATGCAGTCCTCAGGCCCAAGGATCTGAAACAGGATGATACAAAATATATCAATATGCATTATAGGCTAATCAATGCATTAATCTTGAGTTGACCTGAGGGAGGACATTGCAGTGCATTGTAGGTTAAAGGAGGATAGAGGCACCTGGCTAATGCGGTTCTCCCAGCCCATTCTCTGAAGACCAGCTGCTGCTAAGACAATGGCAGAAAAGTCATCCTTTTCATCCAGCTTCTTCAGACGGGTGTTGAGATTACCTCTCTGAAACACGACTGTTAAGGCATAACCTCACACAAAACATCAAGTGCTTGTTAACCCACTGAATTCATAATTTACTTGTTTTTTTTTTGCATCTACAGAAAAAGTGTGAGAAAAACAAATGATTGCTGGTTTGCACTGAAAGATACAATGTCTTTAAACTCCAGGTGGGGAAACCTTTTCTTCAGCTGTGCAGCCCGGCGAAGAGAACTGGTACCTATAACACTTCAAATATAAAATGTAAATGTATGTATTTTTCAAAAAAACATGTATCCTGTAAATGTAAATATATATATATGTATATATATATATATATATATATATATAAAGTACATACACTACCATTAAACAGTTTGGGTTAGTTAAACTAAAATAGTTTAAATAGTTAGTTAAACTATTTTTAAGAGTCTCTTATGCTGCATTTATTTGATAAAAAAATACAGTAAAAACAGTAATATTGTGAAATATTATTACATTTATAAAAAACTGTTTTCTATTTTAATAAATGTAAAAGTATTTTTAGCATCATTTACTCCAGTCTTACAGTCCAGTGTTACATGATCCTTCAGAAATCATTCAAATCTTAATATTTGCACATACATGATGTATATATTTTTTCTTTTTTTTTATAAAAAGTTCAAAAGAACATAATTTGTTTGCAGTAGAAAGCTTTTAGTCTTTACTGTCACTTTTGATCAATTTAATGCGCCATTGCCGAATAAAAGCATTCATTTCTTATTAATAAAGTATTAATAAGTATTACTATTAATATATACATATAAAAAATACAATTCTGTGTACAGGTCACCACTTTTACCTCTTGTTGACGAGAGCATCGAGACATTTGCCTTTATATTTGGGGTGCAAGACAACAGCATCATGGGGGTTTTCTCGTCTTTAAAGAGAGGGAAATGTCAAATCACAATGTTGGCTTCATAATTAAAAGGATTTGCAATAAGCAATACACTGTACATCAGTATTTCCATACTCTTTAATAATTATTTATGAACATTTAGGCTGATGATTGTGTACTGTGTAACATGACATGTCAGCTACTTTTAAGAGCTACTTTTAAGATAAAAGACTCTTCAGATGTGGAGGAACATATAAGAACTTCAGAACATAGAGACACTATTGTGATTTCCTTACTTCAGCACGGCTCCTATAGTGAAGCCCACAGGAAGAACAGTAGGCAAGTCTTTCAAAGAGTGCACAACCAGGTCTACCCTATAGAGACAGAGACACACATATTACAACAGCATTATTCATACTGAAACATATGCAACAATGTAGCAATACAAACCTCTGAACATCAAATGCACCAAAAGACCAAATCTGTATGTACTGCAAAGTATACATGAGTGATATAAAGAAGCAAAGACGGATGGACTCACTCATTTTTTTCCAAAGCATTCTCCAATTCCTTTGTGAAGAGACTCTTTTCACCTATCTTTAACATAGAATTTGAACAATAATTAATTTCTCCAAAAACTTTATACACATTAACTTTTATAATACTAATTAATTATGACAGCAATGGAACTCAAATATTTATTTATTTTTAATTTGGGATTTAGATTAAGACTTACTTTGGATAAAGCTGTGTCAAGTATTTTATCTCCAGTTGTTGACATAGCCACTGAAATAAAAAAATAAAAATGTATGAAGTGGAAATCTGTTTAATCAGAGTGAATATTAACTATCGTAATACTTGGTAAACTCAATTACAAATGAACAATAACTGTTTTCCATATTACACAATAATCTCCTACCTATTTCAAAATTAACATCAGGGTGTAACCCCTTGAGTTTCTCTACAATACTGTCTGTCTGAATCCGAGCCAGCTGAAAGAAATACAAGTAACAAAAAGGTTAAAAAGGTTCAACAATATTCCATATTAGGCTTGGGTATCGACTATTGATTGGAACCGGGACTAGCTTCGGGATTTTCCCAGAATCGTTTAAAAGTTTAAATTTCGATTCCCAGTCCGCCGACCGGAAGACACGCCCGCTACAGCAGAGGCGCGGCTGTTAGCTTTGCGAGTGGCAAAACGCATTTTCCAGCTGCACAGCTGCGGCAACTGCACATCCAATGGCGCGGGCGCCTCCAACGTGTGCGCAAATGAGCTAGCATTACCATGAGCATTACATCATACACGTCAGAGCCAGGTCAGAGCCCGCCAAAGGGGCGTGGCCCGACGCCTCCGAAATAGCCATTATGGCGCAGAGAGCGTGATGAGGGAGTGAGGGCGAGAGAGAGAGAGAAGAGAGAAAGAGTGCCTGCGAGCGAGAGTAAGGTCTGCGGTCTTGGCCATTAGTTGATTTACTTGTTTTTTGTGTAAGTTAATATGTTGTCAAATATGTTTAAACTTAAACTACCTATACAAGTAGTTATGTCTCTTTGTATTAATTTGTCCTGTTATAACAGCCTGTTATTGATGTAATGCGCGGCGTCATTGACAAAATGCGCAACCAGATGTTCGAATACTGGTTTCTTTAGAGGGAATATTCGAACGTCATTTTTGAGCAATTTTGACAGCCCTAGGTTAGCCCATCAGTGGGAGCACGGCGGTAACATGTTTAAGTACCTGCAGCATCATACACTAATGTGTCAATGTGTTTTCATGAGGTTTTCAAAAATAAAGCTCTCTTGAGGAATGTGTACCCCTGTGAAAATATATATATATATTATATTTATATTCAAGTTCATAGATTTGATAATTATATTGTAGTTGAAAACAGCCCTGTGAGAAATTTATAGTAGAGTTCAAGTTCATAGAATTAAAATTGATGGAGAAGGTCAGACTATTTCCTTCAGAAAGACCGTTGGTTAGCTAGCTCATTTAAAATCCTAAACTTTTCTGACCCTGCCTCTTAAAAGAATCGGAATCGAGAATCGTTAGGAACCGGAATCGAAACAAGGAATCGGAATCGTTCAAATTCAAACAATACCCAACCCTATTCCATATGCCCTCTATTTGAGGGCTGTGAACTGTTTCTTTATTCATCGTGACAAAGACAGAAAGATTATCAAACCCATCACCACCATTGACACACCCAAAAAAACGTACAAACCTAATTTTTTTGTACTCAGCAAAATCTTATCATAACCATTATTGACACCATTGACACACCCAAACAAACCTATGTATTTTTGTACTGAGCATTGATGAGGCAAAATCTTATCAAACCCATTGACACCATTGACACACCCAAACAAACCAAATTCTTTTGTACTGAGCATTGATGAGGCAAAATCTTATCAAACCCATTACCACCCACAACCATGATTACACACCCAAACAAACTTAAAAAAAAAATATATATTTTTTTATTCTGAGCATTGATGAAGCAACATCTATATAGTTATAATATGCAAAGTAAAAGCAAAACTTTTACATTGGTAACGTTACTTTAAAATAAATGGATTCCAGTGACAAGCAGTTATACAAAATTGTGAAATGTACATTTAAATACATATTTAAATTTATTAAATGGTTAGATATTCACCATTATTCACATGATATTAGATATAGCAATATTTTAGATGATCTATTTTGTGTGCCCTACCATTCAAAAGTTTGGGATCAGAAAGATTAAAAAATATATACATTTATTCAGCAAGGGCACATTTATAATGTTACAAAATATTTCTATTTCAAATAAATGCTGTTCTTTTGAACTTTCAATTCAATAAAGAATCTTGACACAATTATATTAAGTAACACTGTTTTCAACATTGATTACCTGACTTTTTCGGGTGCCAACACGGATCAACCGGCTGACTCTGCCATCAACGTCCTGTAAAAAAAAAAAAATTCACACAAAAGTTAGTACCAATACAAACATTGTACCACTACAAACAGCACAGAGTAACATTCATTTATTAATGTTCTGACCCTAATGAATTTATAAGGTCCATCTGCCATAGTTGGAGTGAGATGAGCTGGAGTCTTCAGATACTTTGAGAATGAGAATGAGAATGCAATGAAGCGAGATAGACCGACACAAGAGGCACTAACGTTACGCCCCAGGGTCCTGGCTTCAGTAGATAAGACAATAATGCCTATTCATTGTGTCAGTTAAACACAAGGGAGGAGTAATGGACCGGGGTGTCATTTTTGACATATTACACTAAAATTAACTTACACATATTACATATTATTTTGGGTTAATATGGTTCAGGTGTAATTTCCTATACTTACTAGCCCTAAACCAAAATAACGTTAGCCAAATCTGTCATAATCGCATACTAATGTGTACTAATTATTTACTAATACTATTAATAAATACGGTTAAAGTAGAGTTAATGAATTAGTTAGTAGTGAATGAATGAAAACATGCGTTACCTGGAGATTTGTCTTTTCCGACATTTTCTAAGATGATCCAAGTGAATCAGTGCTGATCTCGTCGAAACTGTAGTAGTTTCTCATTCATGATTCTAGAAACGAAAATATTTAAGTAGGTAGGACAAATGCCATTCGCAACTGTTACAGGTTGAATATGGCTTCCGTAAAGTACGTCATTTTGAATTTCCAAATAAAAGTCATTTCGATTTTAAAAACTTTTATTTTGAATATAGTCCTTCTAAACGGAAGTTAAGATGAACAGAACACAGTAAGCGCGGAATCGTTTGTTGTCACATCATTCAATCACTTTATATATAAAAAAATTGCAATTATATTGCAATTTTTGTATGAGCACAATGGCGGAGAATGAATTATTTCGCAAACAAACTTTGTCTATAATGACACTGCTGTCAGAAACAGCTCGAGACGAAATTCAGAAAGTTTTTGACTGTGAATTTCGCCCATCCCACAATGAAATGGGTTGTGACAGAGATCAAATATTGGAAATGAATGAGAAACAACGCAGACTGGTACGTTTAGTTTTTGTTCTGCAGATATTCTGCGTGCTATTTAATTTTTATTAAGGGAATTTTTTGTCAGTTGTGATCCATCAGACATTAGGTTCCTGAAGTTTTTCCTCTTTGTAGTATTTTATTTCAAGTTTAAGACACATTTTATATGATTATTCAAGTCATTTTCTATGTTTAACACTATAATAAGTAACTGCATTTCATTCTTTCAAAGACATGTTCAGTTCCATTTTGCTAGTTCCAAAACTGAACATTAAGGCTGGTGAAGAAGTCAGGAAAAACAACCAGTAGTTAATATCTGTTGCAGGCAAAGCTTACAGCTGTGATGGAGACCTTTACCAACGTGGCTGTTCAAAAATTATGCAAAGTCTTCAGTTATTGCTTTGCTCTTAAGCCAACTCAGCTAAAGGGCGCTAAAAGTTACCACGATGATGTAGTAAATGTTAAAGAGATGGTGAAGGAGCATCTGAAGAAACCAGAAAGAAAAGACAATCAAACGGTCAAAAATGTGCCTGGTAAGACGTCCTGTGTTTTAATTTAATGTCATTTGTTAAGAATATTTAATCCACTACAATTTTAACTAGTAGTTTCTCACCCTCCTCTCAGATTCTGCAGCTGTAGCTCCATCAGTGTCGGTGGAGAGACCGAATATACTCACTGTGTTACCTGAAGAAAATGTACAACCACAAGATTATGTTAAAGGCCAACAGGTCAGTTCAATGTTGAAATGGTGTAACTCTGATTTGTTTGCCAAAATGTTTGCAACAGCGTTTGTATTGATTTTCTTTTTCTTTCAGTGTGCAGAGGAGGGAAACGTTTCTGAATTTTCTCCTGAGTCGTCAAGTGGTGGAAAAGAGAAGCCAGTTCAAGCATTTTTTATAGAATGTACGTGCTGCACAGCTTCGATATTTATGTGAAATAACAAGCTAAGAAATGTAGGAATTTAGTGATTATTAATTAAATTATTTATGATGTATTTATTGTTTAATTTTTACACTTCAATATGTTTGGCATTACTAAATAATAAAATACTAGACTCTAGACCTGTTGTTTTCAAACTTCTTCAGGCAGCGGACCACATCAACATTACAAATTTCAAATTCAAATTCTGGACCGCTTGACACAAGTACCTCAATTGTATTTATTAAATTTATATATCTTGAAATAGCCTCACTTTTCCCCAATCCATAGTTTTTTTCCCCTCTTTTTTCCTACTTTTTTTCTCATTTCTCTGTTACTTTTGGCTAATGAATCGAAATTAAACAACAGTTCACTACCTAGTTATTAATTCAATTAGGTGTCAATTATAATACATTTAATTGATTTAGATTAGATTATTAAGGCTTTTATTTAGATTAAAAAAAACAATAAGAAAAACAGTAATTTTGTGAACTATTATTACAGTGTGTGTATAGTTACTATTTTCTATTTGTATATATTTTCAAATGTAATTTAGTCTTCTGATGCAAAGCTGAATTTTCAGCATCATTACTCCAGTCTTCAGTGTCACATGATCCTCCAGAAATCATTATAATATGCTGATTTGCTGCTTTAGAAACATTTCTTATTATCAATGTTAATATACACACATACATATACATACTTGTAGTAATTGAAACCCTGTTAATGTTTTGCAGTTGAATACAGTACCATTGCCTCTGTTGAAGACCAGCAACCTGAAGTAAACACCCAGGCAGAGCAAATCAGTACAAAGTCCAAGAAAACCAAGAAGACAATATCATTTGACTGTAATGAGTGCGGAAAGAAATTCATCTCGAGAAACTCACTAAATCAGCACAAATGTGGACATTTAAAAGGGCCTCACAGTTGTGAGCAGTGTGGGAAGAAGTTTCAATTCTTAAAAAGATTAGAGAAACACCTACTGCATCACAATTCAGCCAATAAGAAAGGACTCTGTAAAACATGTGGGAAAACCTTTGCCAATGTTAAGATGCACGAACGTGTCCACCTGGAAGTGAAGCCGTTTCTTTGTTCCATATGTGGACATGGCTTCACCGTAAAGGGGAGTTTACTGGCACACCAGAGGATCCATACAGGTGAAAAACCATACAGCTGTGAGACATGCGGGAAGCACTTTACACACTCGGGAAACCTCACCAACCATCTGACTGTTCATTTAAATGAGAAACTGTGGAAATGCAGCCTCTGTGACAAGACATTCAAAACAGAAAAGCAAATGAATTTGCACCAGGTTGTGCATACAGGGGAGAAACCCCATATATGTCATGTATGCGGACAGAAGTTTGGCCACATTACAAACCTCCGAAGGCATCTCCTTGTGCATAGTGGTGTGAAACGGCATGTGTGTGAAATCTGTTCCAAGCAGTTTTATCAGAGCAAATCTCTGAAAAGGCACATGGCGATACACGGAGCTCTGAAGTCATTCATGTGTGAAATATGTGGGAAGAGCTTTGTTTTTAACTATGCTTTACAGAAACACTTACTCACACATAGTGAGAATTCTGGAGCAAATCTAGATGGCAAATCTAGAGATGGGAAGAACTCTTTCCCGTGTGATGTATGCGGAAAATGCTACAGTTCTACCGCTTTCCTCAGAATGCACGAGAGACTCCATTCGGAAAAGGATCCGTACATGTGTAAAGTCTGCGGTAAAAGCTACAGCAGCTTGTATACGCTGAAGGAACATGAGAAACTTCATTCAGGGGTGATGCCGTTCAAGTGTGGTGTGTGTGATAAGACTTTTACTCAGAGAATTGGTTTGAAAACTCACGAGATTGTTCACACCAAAGCTAAACCCTACAAATGTTCTGTTTGTGGGAGCAAATTTGGACTTCCTTACAGTCTTAGATTGCATATGCGCATTCATTCCGGTGAAAAGCCACACAAGTGTGAAACTTGTGGAATGTGCTTTCGCTTATCTGGAAACTTAATCCGCCACAAGCGTGTCCACACAGGCGAGAGGCCGTTCAGCTGTGAGGTCTGTGGGAAAAAGTTTGTACAACTTAGCCATGTGAAGGCACACATGCAAATCCACACTGGTGTGAAACCCTACACGTGCCAGAAATGCGGAAAGAAATACGCATACCGTAGAAATTACAATGACCACAAATGTATACCTGTGTGAAAAAGAAGTTGCTTTAAAGGAATTATGTTTTGAGCTGAATTGCAGTGACATTTTCTTTGTTATATTTACAGGTTCTTTCAGTCTTTCAAATGTTTGGAAATGTCATGAAGGTTCACTATATGTTAAAGACAAAAATATGTACAATAGCACAGTGTATTTGTTTTACCTTTATTTTCTTTCTTAGAATAAATTCTGGATAAGTATCAATCAATTTTTCATTCATTCAATAGAGATACATTAATGAATTGGGTCTGAAATCAAATTATTTTTAAGAAAATTATTAATATGCAAATTCAGTTATCCATTGCAAATTGCAATTCTTATTGTTTTTTTTTTAGATATGAAACTCGAGAAATTTGAATATCGTGCAAAAGTTAATGTATTTCAGTAATTCAAATTAAAAAGGTGAAACTAATATATTTAGTATATATAACTATATACATATGATTATACTTTTCAGAGGGCCGACATTTCTGTATTTAAAATCCTTTTTTTATTGATAGCATGTAATATTCTAATTTTCTGAGATTTTAAATTTGGGGTTTTCATAAGCTGTGAGCCGTAATCATCAAAATTATAACTTTTGCACGATATTCTAATTTTTCGAGTTTCACCTGTACATATAAAAATGTTGGTAGGAAAAACTGATTAAAGGATTAGGTCACCATTCTGAAATAGGTCTCATATAGGTCAAAATTCTGTCATCATTTACTCACTCTCAAGTTTTTCCAAACCTGTATGAATTTCTTTCTTCTGCTGAACACAAAAGAAGATATTTTGAAGAATGTCAGTAACCAAAACTGTTGATGTACCCTATTGACCCTATTAATGGGGTACATCAACTGTCTGGTTACCGACATTCTTCAAATATCTTCCTAAAGCACATATTAATTTGTTGTCCATAGTTGAATGCTGTAATGGTTGAGTTGTCAATATGTTTGACTTTTCCTATGGAAAGTATTTCACCTTAAATTACTTTTATTTTGAAAACTTTGCCTCGGAAGTACAGGAACTGACAATTTGATGGTCGGTCAAATCCATTTTCCTTAAAACAGGTTCTCAATATTTGCATTTCTAAGCACATATTATTGACACAAAACAATAAACAAACCTATTTAATAAATTATCCAGAAAGGGCTCTGACTATTATAAATAGTATAGTATAATATAGTGTAGTATTATGTATAATTACGTATTTCATTTGTTGACCTGTTAATCTCTAATTAAACGTACAGTATGTAATTTTTGGCCACCAGGGGTCACTCAATCAAAATAATAACAAAAGACGTACTTTGATGACGTCGGGAAAGAGCGTGGGCTCATGGGAGTTGTTGTCGTTGTCAATGACGTGCGATAGGTATCGTAGTTGATCTGATTCATGATCAGTACGGGTCAGCTGCTTCCTGTCCTGTAACGCTTGTGATTCACGGATTAATTGCGAAGTTTAACCATAGAGTGAAAGTTTATCATTCACATATCATTTACATGTGTTTTTAAGCCCTGTTAGTTTAAACATCAAGCGCAAGAAGTGTACGCACACAGAGCCGGGCAGACACAAAGTTCAGTGCTCTTTCTCTCTGAGCTTGACGGACACGAACATTCAAAATTAAGTCAGAATGCCCATCTCGGTGAATATCCTCATGAACACAGTCAGTTATGCAGGAGTTTTCGAATTTGCCAAATCGAATTTTTGTCCCACTAAAGCATTATTTGATGGGTGAATGGTGTAGAATAGAATGACTGCCGCCGCTGGACAGGGCGCATATGAGAGCGAGCAGAGAGAGAGAGAGAGGGAGAGCGAGCCCCGGCCGCGCGCGCGCGCTCTCACCGTCTTCAGACAACACGAGCGCTGTCTTGCTCTCTCTGCCTCACGCTCGCGCTTAGTAATCAACATCTGGTGACATATCGCAATATCGCAGGGGAAAAAAAATATCCTGCAGCCCTAGTGTCCGGTGTTCCCCTGCTTTGTGTTTGCAGTTTCGCCGGGTTCCGCAGGAAGTTAGAGACTTGGAGGAGTCAAAGGTTATATGACGCCATAGACGGGCGACGAAACACGGCCCGTGTCTTCGAATTAAACTATAAATTTCTCCGGATTTTAAAGTTGTTGTAAACTGTCGGGATAATGTAAGTACACAACTAAAAGAAATATACACTCACCGGCCACTTTATTAGGTACACCTGTCCAACTGCTCGTTAACACTTAATTTCTAAGCAGCCAATCACATGGCGGCAACTCAGTGCATTTAGGCATGTAGACATGGTCAAGACAATCTCCTGCAGTTCAAACCGAGCATCAGTATGGGGAAGAAAGGTGATTTGAGTGACTTTGAACGTGGCATGATTGTTGGTGCCAGAAGGGCTGGTCTGAGTATTTCAGAAACTGCTAATCTACTGGGATTTTCACGCACAACCATCTCTAGGGTTTACAGAGAATGGTCCGAAAAAGAAAAAACATCCAGTGAGCGGCAGTTCTGTGGGCGGAAATGCCTTGTTGATGCCAGAGGTCAGAGGAGAATGGCCAGACTGGTTCGAGCTGATAGAAGGGCAACAGTGACTCAAATAACCACCCGTTACAACCAAGGTGGGCAGAAGAGCATCTCTGAACGCACAGTACGTCGAACTTTGAGGCAGATGGGCTACAGCAGCAGAAGACCACACCGGCTGCCACTCCTTTCAGCTAAGAACAGGAAACTGAGGCTACAATTTGCACAAGCTCATCGAAATTGGACAATAGAAGATTGGAAAAACGTTGCCTGGTCTGATGAGTCTCGATTTCTGCTGCGACATTCGGATGGTAGGGTCAGAATTTGGCGTCTACAACATGAAAGCATGGATCCATCCTGCCTTGTATCAACGGTTCAGGCTGGTGGTGGTGGTGTCATGGTGTGGGGAATATTTTCTTGGCACTCTTTGGGCCCCTTGGTACCAATTGAGCATCGTTGCAACGCCACAGCCTACCTGAGTATTGTTGCTGACCATGTCCATCCCTTTATGACCACAATGTACCCAACTTCTGATGGCTACTTTCAGCAGGATAATGTGCCATGTCATAAAGCTGGAATCATCTCAGACTGGTTTCTTGAACATGACAATGAGTTCGCTGTACTCAAATGGCCTCCACAGTCACCAGATCTCAATCCAATAGAGCATCTTTGGGATGTGGTGGAACGGGAGATTCGCATCATGGATGTGCAGCCGACAAATCTGCGGCAACTGTGTGATGCCATCATGTCAATATGGACCAAACTCCCTGAGGAATGCTTCCAGCACCTTGTTGAATCTATGCCACGAAGAATTGAGGCAGTTCTGAAGGCAAAAGGGGGTCCAACCCGTTACTAGCATGGGGTACCTAATAAAGTGGCCGGTGAGTGTATAACATAGATACAATTATTTTTGCTATTTTTAAAGCAGAAAAAGTACATATTGTGCCTTTAAGTCATTAAAAAGATATATGGTCAATGGCGCGTATTCGCATAATTTTACTTCGAAATGGTCATGAACAAGATAGGAAGTGTTTAGCGCAGAGAACGAGAGCGCAACTTACCTTTCCAGGGAGTTTGCAGTCCAGACGCGTAATTACGAATATAATGGTTTGCCTTTCCATTAAAGGAGAACTCCAGTCAATTTTAACATTGAGCTAATTTTTTTGTAAATTTGGAGAGGTGTCAGTACAGAGAACAACGACAAAAATCGGTGTTGCCTACACCGTGTTATAATCTTTTTAAAATTTGCACCGTTGACTTCAATGGGGCAAGTTTTAAACCTGCTTTTAGCATCTTAACATCTTTGATGTGTCATTACAAGTGCACAGCCATGTGAGTGGTGTTATTAAGAGTGAACACGGTCAATCTGACTGCAGTAGATGTGAAAGATATGAATAAAAATGATGTTAATTCAGCCAGCTCACATACCTGTATTTTCTTCCTGTTTTCGGTCGAAGTCAAAAGTAGTCGATTGTCGAGTTGGGAGAATGGGATCTCATACAGCTTGGTCGCGCGCGCGAACTCGACAATCGACTACTGTGGACTTTGACCGAACACAGGAAGAAAATACAGGTATGTGAGCTGGCATCATTTTTATTCAGAAGTCAAACCATTTACCTGTGAAATATGCGGACAGGGATTTACAGTCAAAGGAAGTTTATACATGAAAAACCATACAGATGCGACATCTGTGGGAAGTGTTTCTCCCTGATAGGCACCCTAAACTACCACAAGAAGTTTCATTCAGACGACAGGCCAATAAAATGCAGTCATTGCAACAAGTGCTTTAAATTTTTCTTTGTCCTTGTCTGCATCGAAAATACCAGATATGTGGAAAACATCGTGTCTTGTTCCCATTCCAAAACATGGTAATGTGGGTCGTAGTTTAAATAATTTGAGACCCATTGCTTTGACGTCACAAATAATGAAATGTTTTGAGAGAATTATCCTTGGTTATCTGGGTAGACAGTTGTCAGATTTTCACGATCCGTTACAGTTTGCTTATCGAAAAGGTGTTGGAGTAGATGATACCATACTTTTTATGTTGCATAATATTTATAATCATTTGGAAACGACTTCTAGTTCTGTTAGGATTATGTTTTTTGATTTTTCTAGTGCTTTTAACACAATTCAACCTCATGTTTTAGCTGATAAATTGTTGCGTTGTAACATACATAGTAATACTATTATGTGGGTATTGAATTATCTTATACGTCGACCCCAGTTTGTTAGGCTGGGTGACAAAATATCTGACATTATTTTAAAGGTGCTCTAAGTAACTTTTTTACCTTAACTGAACAGCTTCGGAGTCAGTGGAATGGTTATATTACTTATTTCGGATTGAATGGTGGTGGTTTTCGCACCCCCCTGGTGCCCGAGGGCGGAGAAATCCCACTTGCAACTTTGGGCCAAGGGATCCTTTGGGCAAGGGCAACTTTGGGATCAAGTATCGCGTGATATCAGGTCTCGCGATGTAACAAATTGCTTTACGGCACTTCACAAGTACACTATGCACGTACACGCCCCCATTCAAGCACCGGCCAGCTATAAGCAAAGGGCAACGATAGTTTGCGTTATGGCTGAGACTAAAAGAAGCAGAAAGCGAGATTTTTTTTGAAAGAGGAAACGGGAGACTGACCGAGCAAGAAGTCAGACTAGAGTAAACATCGGACCGGCATTTTCAGAATGCAGAGAACTGAGAGAAACAGAAGCCTGCAAAACGGATGCTGACCAGGCTTTCTTGCTGTTGCACTTGTAAGTTAAGTATCTTTGGAATAAACTGTGTTTAATTTCAATATAAAACAGTTGACGTACTTTACAGATATGAGTTGAAATACAATGGCCTACGTCAACGCATCTGATAATAGGCAATAAACATGTTGCACATATCAAACGTTCTGATGTTTTCTTTGACAAGCAAAGGTAAACCGTCATTCTACCAGATGAACATACCTGTATAGACCTTGCTAATATAACTTTAGACAAATTAGCCTATATTTATGTCATGCCCACTCTCCCAAAAAAAAAAAAAAAACACGAAAGCGGGTAGTTGGCCTCGTTCATATCGTTCGTTCCCGGTAAAAATACTAGTATGCATGACAACACAATAAAATAAAATAAAAATCGCCATCAGTTGGCAAGAAAATATTGCTTTACTTACCTCGGTAGATATAACTGGTTTTGAAATCCGGTTCATGCTCAGCTAGGTTGACAGCTGATCAGCTGGGTTGCTCGTGGAGGGGGGAGGAACAACAGTTCGTTTTTACGACAGTGTGTTTGAAAGCATTTACTACCAGACGCTAGGGGGAGCTTCGTAGAGAAAAAACACTCAGGGCTACCTGGTGCCCCTTTAACCAAAACAGGAGCCCCTCAAGGCACAGTTTTATCACCTTTTCTTTTCTCTTTGTATACAGCTGACTACAGGCACACTCAGAATTCATGTTGTATACAAAAGTTTTCAGATGATACTGCCCTTGTGGGTTTAATTAGTCATGGCAACGATGTGGACTATAGAAGAGAGGTTGAGTTATTTGTTAGATGGTGTGATGAAAATTTCCTAAAATTGAATGTAGAGAAGACTAAGGAGTTGATCATTGATTTCAGAAGGAAAAAAGAAGTGATAGAACCAGTGAGTATCAACGGTAAGGAAGTAGAGATTGTTCAGTCTTATAAATATCTTGGTGTCCATTTGGACAGTAAACTGAACTGGAAGAAGAATAGTGAGGCTCTGTTTAAGAAGGCGCAATCAAGACTATTCTTTTTGAGGAAGTTGAGTTCTATTGGTGTAAGTAGGAAGCTTCTTTATGTTTTCTATCAGGGAATTGTAACTAGTGTTTTGTTTTATGCAGTGCTCTGTTGGGGATTTAGTATCACTGTAGATGATAAAAATAGGATTAACAAATTGATAAGAAAGGCTGGCTCAGTGATGGGCCTTAATCCTGACTCACTTGAGATCACTGTGGAAAAGAGAACAAGGGCAAAATTAAAAATAATTATGCGTTACAAAGGTCATTCACTACATTGTAATTTTAGTGGACTTAAAAGCTCATTTAGTGGAAGATTAATAATGCCTCGGTGTTCTACAGAGCGTTTTAGAAGGTCTTTTACTCCGAATGCAGTTAGATTGTTTAATGAAATTGTGTAATTTTTTGTATTGATTGTTGTTGTTTTCTGTTTTTGTTTGTTTGTGGTGTCTGTAATGTGCAAGGGTGGCGAATGAGTTTCCCCTTACAGGGATTAATAAAGTTTTTCTTCTTATTCTTCTAAGTGCAAGAGTCATTTGAGACGCCACCTTCCTGTGCACACCGGTGAGAGGCGATATACGTGTAAAATCTGTGGTAAATGATTTGCCCATCATGAAGCTATGACACGCCACGTCTTAATTCACACTGGTGAAAAGCCATACATCTGTGAGGTGTGTGGTAAAACATTTCGCCAGAGAAGCAATTTGAAAGTCCATATGTGGGTGCATGAAGAGATGCAATTTAAGTGTGAAGTGTGTGGGAAAACATTCCAGCATGAGTTTTTGCTACTACAGAACCATATGTTAACTCCCAATCAGACTGAAAATTCAGCAGATAAGAGCAATGGCCAGTTTCCGAACTTCAACTCTGCATTTAAAATGCAGCCATATTCAGACAACAGTAAACCGTTTACATGCAAATTGTGTGAGAAACGCTACAGCAATGTTTATAATCTTCGCATACATGAGAAAATTCACTCGGGGGAGACGTTAATTTGTGAGATCTGCGGTAAGGCCTACGCACTCAGGAAATCCTTTAAAACACATATGTTGTGCCATTCAGGAGAAAGACTTTACAAATGCATAGTGTGCAGGAAAGCGATCAAGTGGTCTGGCTCTTTGAAAATGCATATGAAGACTCATACAGATGAGAAAACTCACAAATGTGAGACTTGTGGAAAGACCTTTCGCTTGTATGGAAATTTAAAGCGCCACAAGCGCATCAATAGGCTACTGCAGAGAAGATGTTCAGTTATAAGGTCTGTGGGGACTGGTTTCGAGAACCTGACCATGTTAAAGCACATATGCAAATTCATACTGGAGTGAAACCCTACACATGCCAGAAATGTGAGAAGAATTATGTATATCTTAGACATTTCAATGATCACAAATGCAAACCTGTGTGAAAAATATGTGGTGGAAATATTGTAATATTTCCTAGGCAAATGTTTCCATTGTGAAAATATTACATTAAAACATGCCTGTTGTAAAACAGTCTGTTGTAAATTTTTGTGTTAGATTTTCAATTATATGGACCTATATCGAGTGATTTGATGCATAATATCAGGGTACCTTCACAGAGTAGCCTAATAATAATTATGTAAATGTTGGCATGGTTATGAAAACCTTGAAATTGTGTGTAGTCTGTGAAAGTCGCTGAAAATTATCAAATCGTAAACGCTATAAACATTTTAAAATTAATCTAAATGTTTCAAGTAAGCATTGAGATTTCATGGTCTTGTGAAGATGCTTGCGAATAATGTTATAATAGATTTATGCTTTTCAATGAATATAAAAAAATCGGAATGATTCCTCAACAAATTTATCTGATGAAAGTATATTAAAAATCATTATCCAGTCATCACAAATTACAGAAAAGGTAATGGTCAAAAGTGTTCATTGCTCTTTGTTATTAAACCAACACAAAAAAAATGTAAAGAAAATTTAATTAAGATTTTTTGTTGTTGTTGTTGGTTTTTAACTAAGTTGGAGCATGTATCGTTTGAGGTCCGTGTACATTGCGTTCATTCATTTTTTGATTTAATATTGAAAGTAGAAAAATGAGAAAACAGCTCCTGTTTCGTTTTTTTTATTTTTCCCAAAAAATGAAAAACAAGAATTCAGCTTAATTTTTCGTTTTTCGTTCTGAGGTCGAAAAATGAATAAACAGCTTCAATTTTCGATTTCTACACGCGGGCGGGAATGAAACGCCCCTTTCCTCTGATTTGTCAGCCGAAGATCAAACTGTTGCGTCATCTGTTCTTCCTCAGGTCCGCACTGCATAATAAGAGTCCTCCGCTCCTGCAGCTGATGTGCCGATTCTTATCC
This sequence comes from Semotilus atromaculatus, assembly GCA_031834385.1. Classification (NCBI taxonomy): domain Eukaryota; kingdom Metazoa; phylum Chordata; class Actinopteri; order Cypriniformes; family Leuciscidae; genus Semotilus; species Semotilus atromaculatus. The sequence goes on from JAULUF010000015.1 coordinate 12,519,120, forward strand.
CTTTTTTTGCAACTACATTTAATCTTTTTCTCATCAAACAACCAGACTAACAGATGGCTCGACACAACCCGTACATGGGAAGAGCAATGTCCCGTTTTTTTTATCATGAAGCACGCTGATTTATTCCAAAGTGACTTAAGATTATATAATAACATAATGCATTTTACTTCAAATAATCTAAATGTTGACTTTTAAAAGTAGGCGCGCAAAGAAGTATTTTGGTTCATTTTTGGTGTGCGCCAGAAAGATCTTCAAGGAGACAGAGACGCGCTAAAGCAGCACATCATGTTGTTTTCTTTATTTTTCAAAGGCATGACATTTTGTAGTCATTTTGAATGTACAAAAATGAAAATATACATTTTACTGTTTCAAATGACAGAGTATTAAACGACAGAGTATTATTTCTCCAGCTGAGGAACAAATCCAAGTGATGGCGCCGGTGCATCGCGCACAACATATCACTTCACTTCTGGCACTGCTAACTTGACATCGCAGCCTGTTCATTATTCAAATAAAACAGTCAACCAACCAAACAAACCAAACAAAAAGTTATTCTGCTTAATTGAATTGGTATTTTGTACAATAGACTGTGCCGGTCAGTCATAATAACTTGCTGTTATTACAAACTCATTTCCCTTGAAAGATGCTGATTTAGCCTTCGTGTAGGCTATATTAGAATTTGACTGAAGAACGAAGCCTTCTTTACATTAATAGTTAGCATCCGTTACATTGCAAATATGGAAACGTTGGACCGTAGAGAGATGCGCGAACCAAACTTCGGTACAGTTTCAGTTTAGATTCAAATAAATTTGTTTAGGCTTGGCGTCTAAAATAGGCTAAATGTTGTTTGTAATAAAGGGCACTATAAGGTATTTTTATAGGCTACTATGTATATTTTTATTATACTTAGCTTATTTTTCATTCTTGTTGTTTTCTAAATAGCCTACCATTCATTTAAGGATTTGACATACAGTAAGGGGAAGTAACATATGCATAGCCTATGTTATTAATAGTGTTTATAATGTTAATTTTGTCTTTTACACTATTTCTGAATAGGCTAATAATAAAATGCGTTTTTTACAAGGTTGTGATGCGCGCGTGTTTTACTCTCAACTTGGCCCAGTGCGCCGCGCACAAGCTAGTCAATGCATTATTCTTTCCTTTTTTATTAGTTTTTTAAATATTTAATTTACGAGGGAGACAATGCTAACAGCCGTCATTTACCCTGCCATACCAAGCTGAATTTATATCTACAGAAGAAAGCCCTGTTTAGGCTCTTCCCATGTATGGGTTGTGTCGAGCCATCCGTTAGTCTGGTTCTTTGATGAGAAAAAGATTAAATGTAGTTGCAATAAACGAGATAAGAATCGGCACATCAGCTGCAGGAGCGGAGGACTCTTATTATGCAGTGCGGACCGGAGGAAGAACAGATGACGCAACAGTTTGATCTTCGGCTGACAAATCAGAGGAAAGGGGCGTTTCATTCCCGCCCGCCTGTAGGAATCAAATATTTAAGCTGTTTATTAATTTTTCGACCTCAGAACGAAAAACGAAAAATTAAGCTGAATTCTTGTTTTTCTTTTTTTGGGAAAAATAAAAAAAGGAAACAGGAGCTGTTTTCTCATTTTTCTACTTTCAATATTAAATCAAAAAACGAATGAACGCAACGTACACGGACCGTTTGAACATCTATGTCGTTTGAATAGCGTTCAGAGACTTTTATTTTGAAAAGTTTCTTACCTCTTTCTGAAGTATTTGTTCTGAGATATATTTTGTATTGACTGAGGTCAATAATGGGGCTTATTTTTAGGATCAAGTTTATAAGCCTTATGTTTTGTTTGTTAATCATAATCAAATTTTATGGCAAATGGCAAGCATTTGGGTACTTTTATTTTAAAACAAAGAGGAAGTACATACTGCCCAGTGCAACTTTTCTAGGGAGTTCAAGATTTTATGAATTATCCTCTGATTCTGGCTAGCTGTCAAACACAAACTGAGTTGGATTTACTGCACGTCTCTTAACTGTGGTCACTATGGCCCGGTATGAGCTTTTTCAGAGTCAAACCACTCTGATTATGTCATTACTGACGGACACTGCTAAGCTGGAGATACGAAAGACTTTTACAAGCAGCCACGATGAATCTCATCTCACCATTAAATCAAACGATACTCGGATTCATATGGTATGAAAGTCTGTTATTAGAACTTTAACGTTTATGGTTGTAATTGATTGTTTATTAAAATAGTGAAAGAATCCTCCTTTTGTTTACAGTCTGGGTAATTAATTTATAGGCTAGTATTATTCATACATGATTTTCTATTGTGTTTTCAACATGAAATTGTCCATACTAAGGTTTCAGACTGACTCTTTAATTTTTGCATGTCTCCTCTAAAGCTCACAAACCTATATTATTTAGTTATATATTAGATATTTGCTGTTTATATTATATTACATTTTTAATTGCTGTAATTATCATGATGCTTTTTTTGTCGACTATGAAAACTGTACCTTTTCCTTTGTCGTATTTACCATTTTTAAACGTATAATTTTCAAGGTTTTATATTTATAATTATTGCATTTTTTCTCATTTCAATGCAGCTTAATTCCATAATGGAGAAGTTTGCCAAAGAAGCAGTGCAGAAGATTTGCAGTCTCTTCAGATACTGTTCATCTGTTGCACCAGTTCCAGCACAAATGTGTTTAAATGGCCGAGATGACATAAGGAAGACTTCATCTCGGATGGGACGTGACCTCAGTGGAACAACATATATCCTAAACCAGGAGATTCAGGGTACTTGATTTCAATATCAGGCCATTCTAGAGACTTGCAGATGTAGCACTCTCTATCTTTAGTGTTTGTGGTCATTTTTGTTTTGTTCCTCTCTCACAGGAGATGCTATATCTTTCTCTGTGAGTCCTCTGAATGAGTTGGCAGCAAAGTCTCACCAGCAACCTTCAAGCATTGAGGTGAATAATAATACTGTGCAGTTTTAAAGAGACATTTCTTTTAAGGAAATAACTTACAGGGTGTTAAATGTTGAATGAAACATTTACATGTAATGTGAATTATAGCATGCACAGGATGATGATGCAAGCCCGTGTCTTATGGTGGCGGAAAGAGCAGAAGAAGCCATTCAGACAGTATTCATCAGTGACGGTAAGAGTCCCAACTTTCAGTTTGAAATAACTCAGCCTCTTTACCATTTGCAATCATTAATTGTGTCAAGAACATCTAAATAATTATTGCTGCTGTTTTACATTACCAACACTTACATTCATTATTAGTGTATAAATGTCAGTGTTGTTATTGTTAAAGGTAGGGTAGGCAATTATTTTAATACGTTTTTAAGGAGTTTGATACTCTCTTCACATCCTGATAGCAATCAATAGTATAAGTGGTCTAAATATTAAAACATGTACTTATATATTCTGTGGAAGTCTCAGGAACAACTTTTTTTTTTGTCCAATCATTGCATTCAGTCCGAATGCTATTATAGGATGTCTGTCAACATATGTATTTCCATACCTTCGCACACCTGTCACATGTCGTCAACACGTTTTTTACGGCTATGCAGAGTTGTAGACAGAGTCACCGAGCTGCGCAAGAAAAACAGCAGCCACCTTTTACAGTTCCTCCTGAACCAAAACAACAAACCTATGCTGCGTTCATGCCATGTCATAACTGTAATTACAAGATGGCAACCCGTGACGTTCTGCCTGGAGCTGTTCACGTCCTCAGACTCGGATTTATGCGTTTCTATACATGCTACAACGCTGAAATGAATCGGCAGCAGTCAGGTGATCCAAGTCAGAGCTCTAAGTTGTTTACGTCCATTATTATTGTTATGTTATGTTCTAGGTAATTTAACATTGTCTCTCTTAATGCTCTGCTGACTCTGCTCTGGCTGTGCATGTTCATGACTTTTGGGGGAGGTGTGGCTTTCGAACCGCTCTGAAGGGAGGGTGGGATCTTATGGGCTCTCAAAGCTAGCTTGCTATTGCTAGCCTCTCTGAAATTGCCTACTCTACCTTTAACTAAAACTTTTAAGAATGTATTTAGTTAATTAAAATAAAGCTGAAAAATACAAGCTGAAGTCCATATTGAAATATTAGATGAAAAACTTTAACAAAATTGAATGGCAAGTAACTGAAATAAAATGTTATTTTTTGCTAAACTGTGAATATATGAATAGACTATGATTGATGTTAATGTAATGTTGTTTTTCATTTTGCCAGCTGCTGATGACGTGGGCCGGTCTGAAGATCAGGAAGGCGTGTTGCAGACATCATCCGAGCAACCTGAAAAGCCACAGGACAAAGAGTCTTTTGCATGTGAGCATTGCGGAAAGGCCTTTCCAAAGAAGTTCTCTCTTGTGCAGCACAAACGTGTGCATTCAATCGTGAGGCCACACAATTGTGAAAAGTGCGGGAAGAAATTCACACTGCTGAGAGCGCTTGAGACTCACCTTCGCAAACACTCGCAGAAGTTCGAGAAGAAGAAATTTCCCTGCAGTACGTGCGGAAAGAGCTTCAGGGATCTCACAGCGCACAAACTGGTCCATGCAGAAGTCAAACCATTTACCTGTAAAATATGCGGACAGGGATTCACAATCAAAAGAAGTTTATACATGCACCAAAGGGTGCACACGGGCGAAAAACCATACAGATGCGACATCTGCGGGAAGTGTTTCTCCCTGATAGGCACGTTAAACTACCACAAGAGAATTCATTCCAGTGACAGGCCGATAAAATGCAGCCATTGCAATAAGACCTTCAAGTACCATAAACTTCTGAAACACCACCTTCGTGTGCACACGGGCGAGAGGCCGCACACGTGCGACATCTGTGGGAAAAGTTTTGCGCTTTCCGGGACTCTGAAACGCCACATTCTTATTCACACCGGCGACAAACCGTACGTCTGCGAGGTGTGCGGCAAAAGATTCAATCAGAGAAGCACTCTCAAAGGCCACATGCAAGTGCATGGAGAGAAGCGATTTATGTGTGAAATGTGCGGGAAAACATTCCAGTATAATTATGTCCTAAGGAACCATATTCTAACACACAATCAAATTGGAAATCCGGGAGATAAGAGCAACGCTCATCGCTGCGACGTGTGCGGGAAGTGCCTGAGCTCCGCCTACGCATTGAAAACTCACCTGCAGCTGCATTCGGACAACAGCAAACCGTTTACGTGCACGTTATGTGACAGGAAGTACAGCAGCGTACATTCCCTCCGGATGCATCAGCAGCTTCACACGGGGGAGAAACCTTTCAAGTGCGAGATCTGCAGTAAGGACTTTTCTCTGAGGGCTTCGTATAAAACCCATATGTTTCTACATTCAGGAGAAAGACCTCACAAATGCGTATTGTGTGGAAAAAGATTCAAGCTGTCAAGCTCTCTGAAGATGCATATACGCACTCATACTGGTGAAAAACCTCACAAGTGTGAAACGTGCGGGAAGGCGTTTCATTTATCGGCCAATTTGAAAAGACACAGGCTTGTGCACACCGGGGAAAAGCCGTTTACCTGTGAAATTTGTTTGAAGAGTTTCACACAGCCCAACAATTTGAAGGCACACATGCACATTCACACTGGCAACAAGGCATACACATGCACTAAGTGTTGGAAAAGTTTCGCCTATCAGAGAAATTTCAAAGATCACAAATGCGCTCCACTTTAAATGATTTCAGCTTTCTGAACTGAAATGACTAAATTGAGTCATGTCTACCTACAGGTCCCTGGATTTTATGTAGGATTATAAATAATTTTGTGGAAATTACAAGAAATGCTTGACTGTATTTATTTATCAAAAAATAAAAAGATTTTCCTTGTAATTTTAGGTCTTTTTTATCATCTATACATTCTTATATAGTGGTAGGGGTGAACGATTAAAATGTCTCCACGATCTGCTTTTTAAGAAATCTCGTATTGCGCTACAGGGCATTCTATAAGTTGCAGTTCTGGCGCCTCTGTCCCAACATACTGTACAATGTGATGTACATTCACATCACATGTTAACGCAGAGGTCGAGTTACACTCACGGGATACTGCAATTCACAAAAGTTAATTATTTGCATGTGCTTTAAAGCATTGCCGGTTAAACATTTCATTTGCGTGCTGATGCGCTGCACTGTTCTAACATGGGCTTTTCTGAGCGCAAAAACCCGAAGTGCACATAATGCACTTAAAAGCCTGTTAAACAGCGCCTGGCCTGGTTACTGGACTAAGTTATCTTTCGAGTCTTATTGGTTTATTATTGTCAAAAATACACAAGGTTTACATAAACACAGTTGGTTATGTAAAGTGAAAGCAAATATTTAAAAAAGAAAGCAGCCATATCACCCTGTAGCCCAAGACTGGTTGCCCGCTGAAGCTAAGCAGGGCTGAGCCTGGTTAGTACCTGGATGGGAGACCTCATGAGAAAACCAGGTTGCTGCTGGAAGAGGTGTTATGAGGCCAGCAGGGGGTGATCTCCCTGTGGTCTGTGTGGGTCCTAACGCCCCAGTATAGTGATGATGGGGACACTATACTGTCAAAGAGCACCTATGAGACGTTAAATCGAGGTCCTGACTCTCTGTGGCCATTAAAAATCCCAGGATGTCTTTCGAAAGAGTAGGGGTGTAACCCCGGCATCCTGGCCAAATCTGCCCATTGGCCTCTGTCCATCATGGCCTCCTAATCATCCCCATATACTGATTGGCTTCATCACCCTGTCTCCTCTCCACCAGTAAGCTGGTGTGTAGTGGGCGTACTGGCGCAATATGGCTGCCGTCGCATCATCCAGGTGGATGCTGCACATTGGTGGTGGTTGAGGAGATTGCCCCCTTCCTTGTAAAGCGCTTTGAGGTCCCTGATAAAGCGCTATATAAATGTAACAAATTATTATAATTATTATTATTTAAGAGAAAATCGGGTGCGTGTCATATATTGTGCCGAATTTCGACCCCAGCCAAATTATTACCTCTATGATTATTACCCCCCTAGCATTGGTAGGTTTAGGATTAGTTGTGGGGGAGGGGTTAGGATTAGGGGTGGGGTTAGGATTAGGCAATCAGGTACTGACTTCAACGAGAAGGGTGATAATTTGGCAGGGGGTCGAAATTCGGCACAACACTTTAAGCGACTACAATAGCCAAATAATAAACATGCTGCCGCTTGTTCTTAAATGGATAGTTCCCACCAAATGTTTTATTCTGTCCTTAATTTACACACTCTAATGTTGTTCCAAACCTGTAATTTCTTTCTTGTGCTGAACAAAAGAGAAGATATTTTGAAGAATGTGGTTAACCAAACAGTTGCTGGTCCCCATTGACTTCCGTAGTATGAAAATATATACTATGGAAGTCACTAGGAAACTTCTGTGGGTTTAAAGGTTGTATCAGTCATTTCAGGCCCAAAAAAGGCCGAAACATAAATTATCACATTCACCTAATCTTTCCTAACGATCCGCTAGCTGCCCGCCCCATAACCATGCCGTCCAAAAACCTGCCTCTGTAGGCAGCCTAGGCTCTGAAATCTGCACACAAAAACAATAGGTACACCACCACTCAAAACCAAAATAAACAATTCCAACCAATCACCGACAGGGGCGGGTGTTGCTCCGACTTCGCGTCCAGTCGTGAACGAGCTCAAAACCTCACAACGGTGGGTCGGTGATTGGTTGAAACACTGTTTATTTTGGTTTTGAGTGGTGATGTACCCATTTGTTTTTGGGTTGAAAGGGTTCACCCAAAAAATGAAAATTCTGTCAGTAATTAGGCTACTCACCCTCATGTTGTTCCAACCCCGTAAGACTTTCGTTCATCTTCGGAACACAAATTAAGATATGTTTGATTTAATCTGAGAGCTGGATCACTCCTCCATAGGCTTCTAAGGGACTGAAACCTGTTCCCCCGAAAAGTTATTAAAGACATTGTTAAAATAGTCCAAGTGACTACAGTGGCTCAATCTTTAGTTTATTAAGCGACGAGAATACTTTTTGTGCGCAAAAACTAACAAAAATAACGACTTTATTTAAACTATTCATTTCCTTCTCTGTGGGCCTCGTAGTGTGATAGCGTAGGGTAGTGGTACGTCACACGCAGGCTCACTATTGGCCGACGCTGGTCATGTGTGTGATGCGTGTGACGTCCACCATAGAAGCCAGTGTTGCCAACTTAGCGACTTTGTCGCTATATTTAGCGACTTTTCAGACCCCTTTAGCGACATTTTTTCAAAAAAGCGACTAGCGACAAATCTAGCGACTTTTTCAGACAAACCAGTAACCTCCAAATGTTGTCAGTTGTGCGAGCGCGAGCTCTTGCTTTCTTCCTGCCGTCACTCTCTCTCTCTCTCGGCGTCTCCCATTCAGTGAATGGCTGAGCGGCTCGTTCTTCTGTTGAGCACACGGCAGTTTTTTTTCCCGACGGACTTATCACTTATCTGCTTCTCTGTTGTTTTATATTTAAAGAATGTAGTTTGACCATTTTAATTTCCTTATTTTAATTTCCATATTTGTAATCACAGAGCTTTCATCCAGTTCCCGAACTCTCTCACTTCATATATTTTTAACATATACAAAATTGTGTCATTCAATATCATAGCTACTTCTATTGTCTTACAAAAAATAATATAGTAAATGAAAACAGCTTTATTGGACATTCGGCAATATTATATGATATGATATTAAAATACAGTATGTGAGCATGAATTTAGAGAGAAAACACATTAGGCAGGCAGAACGCAAGAACGACGGGATGACGTCATGAATATGCTAATTAACGTATGACGTCATCTAGCGACATTTAGCGACTTTTAGGGATGGCGTTAGCTACTTTCCTTTGAAAATAGTTGGCAACACTGATAGAAGCTATGCAGTTTTACTGAGGCGCCCACCGAGAAGTAAATGAGAATAGGTGAATAAAGTAGTTTATTTTTTATTTATTTTTTTGCGCACAAAAAGTATTCTCGTCGCTTAATAAATTGAAGATTGAGCCACTGTAGTCACTGTAGTGACTGTTTTAACGATGTCTTTAATAACTTTTCTGGGGAACAAGTTTCAGTCCCAGAAGCCAGCTCTCAGATTTAATCACAAATATCTTAATTCGTGTTCCGAAGATGAACGAAAGTCTTACGGGGTTGGAACAACATGAGGGCACGTAATTACTGACAGAATTTTCATTTTTGGGTGAACTAACCCTTTAAACCCAGACTGTGAACACAGACTGAACGCGCTGAACACGCGTTTGGGCATGATCAATCAAATTACATTCATAACCGTCCTTACAGTATAAGTGTGTCCCCGGCTTTATGCAGTTATTAATGCAGTTATGAGAGAGAGAATCATATGTGCGTCAATATTATTATTTATTTATTAATTCAATTCGTTTTAATGAGTTCTTTCATGTTTTTTTTCTTCTAATATTGACAGTAGACTAGCCTAATAAATGAAACACAAAGTCCTTTTAACAAGTATAGGCCTATCAATAATTATTTATTTGTTATAGCCTATTATCTGCAATAATTACGAAAACCTGTGCAGCAGGACTATCAATTTATTTAGGCCTATTTAGTTTAATTTTCTATTGATTATAGATAGGACTATATACTTTATTTATTAAAATCAAACTTCATGTTTCCAATGATTGTGAAGTTAGACATCGAAATTGGCAGATCAAGCGCATGTGACTACATGTTTTTCTTGTTATGAATTGTATCCTATTTTCCGTTATTACGGTTGACTACGCGAAGTGATATGGAACTGTAATGCGGTCAAGACCTGCTGGAACTACTTTAGCCGTGCGTTTCCTTGAAAATAATTGCACGCTTTAGAACGGTCTCAACCAATCAGAATCAAGCATTCAACAGCCCTGCAGTATAAAGGTAAGTAACTATTATGTTCATCTGTGCACTAAAAGACAAGAATGTCCATTTATACTTAGATATAAACTTAGATTATATAGGCTACTCCACATAAAAATGTGAATGTGTAGATTGTCTGATGTGAAGACACATAATATTAACATTACCTCTGTAGGCCTCTCTGTGGCAGCAGAAACTGTTTCTTCATCCCCATTATGCTGTGAAGATGAGCATTTGGTTGAGTACAGTTTATAATAGGCCTACTATTTGTCATAATATCTGGTGTACTGAGTAGGCTACTTACAACTGCCTGGGGTTCTGTTGGGACAGGAGGCTCCAAAAGACATTACCATCAAAATCTGTTGGGACCAACGAAAAACCCAACCCAAAGTAAAATAAATGGAAATATCAAAAATACCCTATATAAAAAATAACACATGTAAACCTCATACATTTTATGAAGGCCCTTGGATCTCCGGGAGTGACTGGTTCTGATGAAGTCCCTCTAGGAATTCCCTCAGCCAAAAAAAAAAAAAAAAAAACTGCTGCACTGCTAGACACTGGGTGCTATTTAGTTATTTAATATGGCAAATGGTTGTAAAGTCAGGTAGCTTACACCCATGATATGCTCAAGCCTTACCTGATTTAATTGTTTTTATATTTTGTTTTCAGCTGCTGTCACATTCTTTTAATGACTGCAGGATTACACCTAGCCTATATGAAAATTTTAATTAGGTTAAATAACATACTGTTCTTACAGTTTCACCTCTGATATTATAACAGTTGGGAAAGTTACTCTAAAATAGTTATTAATTACAAACTACAAATGACATCTTCAACAGTGTAATTAGATTAATGTAATAATTACTATCTTTAGAAAGTATTGTTTTATAGCCTACAGAATTGTTCTATGCAGTAGCCTATTTAATTTATTTTAAATTACAGAAGAATTAATAGTAATACCTTTAATTAAACTACAATATTTAGATTACTTGGTAATTAATTACACCCAACACTATAACAGTAATTCCTCTTTTTTTCTGGCACTGTTGTCATGGTGACTCGTAATATCTGAGCTCCATTGATAATGGCTTTTTATAGTTGTGGCGCACGCGCTTAACTCAGAGTCAGCCAACTCAGAGTTCATTGAACTAACTAATTTCAGCTGTTCTGTAACCGAAAACTCTGAGTTTACCATCTCAGGGTAAGTCAACTCAGAGTTCAAGTTTTAACTCAGAGTTGGTTGAACCTCCTTATTGAAACGGGCCCCAGAACGTTATTACGTCAAAAATACAACATCGATTCAATGAAATGAAGTTGATTCATCAACGGATGCCGCCAACGCATAGCCTATGGTCGAAATCATAACATCTGATAAATGTTGAAACTCGGTTAGAACAATCAGACATCGCGTGCACTATAAAGCCATATTCGTATCTTTTAATTTATTGATATAATTTTTTATTTATTATAAAAACCCTATTTAGCCTAAACGTCACACGTTTATAGAAGTGGCTGTTTAAACCCTCATAGTGAGCAAATAAATATATATTAACGTATAGCCTATATACACATAAAAATATATAATAACCAAGTGCTGTCAAAGCGATTAATCATGTTTAATCACATCTAACATAAAAGTTTGTTTATTTAATGTGTTTATATATTATACATCTATGTGTGTATGCAGCCATACATACACACTGTATATATGTACACGCACGCACACTTGAAATGAATTTTCCCTCAAAATGTATACGCAGTGCTGCAAATAAACTCCAGTCCAGTGAGGGGCAGCAGTGAGCACAACCGCAACGCTGTTTAATACAAGAGAAGGGAACAGGAAACGAAGATTGTAGCTTTATTGAAATTATAATATCTTTCACCAAAACAGCAGCAGGAGAAAAATGTCGTTGTTGGAGTCTGAGGTTGTCTCTGTATTGGAGACGCTTGTAAAGGACACGGTAAAAGAAATTACTACATTCGTGGACTTATCAGGCATACCTCCGCTGATAGAAACTACAGCAAACGAGTCTGTCACCCTGGACTTTACAGTAAGTGAGCAAAAAGTTCACGAAATTACTGGATGTTTGCTTGCTAGTTGCTTAATTTGTTTGTAAGCCATTTATCATAACCTGCATGATTTAATTAGATATGGCAATACATCAAAGGTGTCACAGATAAATTGGTCAGATACAATAAAATGTTCATTCGTTGATATTGTGGCACCCTGGCAACATAGTTTAGAATAAATAATATCTTTCCATATTCTCAGTTTGTTCACCAATTGTAGTCTTGATTGCATTTGTCAAAATTAACCATTCAAACCTGTTATCCATGTTATTGTGTATATATTAATAAAATAAAAAAAAATCCAGCAAATATTTTTGCTCCCTTAATGAATGAATGACAGCTTAATTTAGGCTAGTTTATAATTGATTTGTTTCTATATTTTAGACCCATCTGAACTGTGTGTTAGAACGTAACGCAAAGGAAGCTGTGGAGAAAATATGCCAGCTATTCTCTGCACTTCAGCATCTTGGAACGACTCAGAGTGCACAGGACAGCTTGAAAACAACACTAAAGCAAGTTCAGAAACGGCAGAAGACTCTACAGGGAGAGACTAATCTAACCGACAGTGCTCTCCTCAGAAGTCAGTCCAGTGACCAACTTACTCTAGGTGAGATTCATTACTTATGCTTCATTCACACCATTCACACCACTATGCTTCTCAGAGCAAATCTTTAAGATTTATGATTCGTTGTGCCATTTCAGTCTCTACGGAGGAAATCATTGTGAGCTGGGAGGAGGAGGAGAAGATCATAGACGCTGAGCTTGTGAGAACAGTAAGTTATTCACACATAATAGATCACAATAGTTGGGTTCTGAAAGTAAAAAATCTCTTTATACTTTTTTCTTTTTCTTTTATTGAAGATAAGGACATTAAAGGGGTCATGAACTGCATTTTTTTGTTTCATAATGTTTCCTGAGGTGCACTTATAATGTTAGTATGATTTTTACTTAAAAAAGTGTCATAATTTAGAAATAAAATGCTGTTTTAAGGGGCGTGTCTGCTGTGAGACTTCAGTGTAAACGCCCACTGCTGTGATTGGCTGACTTGTTTGCATATGTAATAGCTAGTCATGTATTTCATGTAAAAAATACATAAAATAAAACTTTCAAAAGCCCATTAAAACAGATATCTGTGATCATTAAGGATGAGAAGTCAGCTGATTGTTCAGAAAACAGCAACCATTCTCTGTTTGTGTTGTTGCAGGACAGTGATGATGAGGAAGAATCTAGAACTGTGAGCATCTTAAAAAGCAGACGTGCTCGGCTGAGATGTCGTAAGAAAGACAAAGTGTTCAGCTGTAAACACTGTAGAAGGAAATTTGACTCGCTCGTTCTGTTGAGAGCTCATCGGGTCACTCATGCGGCGGGAGAGAAAACCTTCAGCTGCTCGCAGTGTGGTAGGCGTTTTGGCAGTAAAGGCAATTTGGATGTACACTACCAGCTTCATACTGACAAGAGCCCTTATGCTTGCAGTCACTGTGGCAAGACCTTCACCGAGCATAAACAGCTGATGTATCACCATAGGATTCATAACGAAGACAAGACTTTTATGTGTAAAGTTTGTGGGAAGTCTTTTCATCAAGCTTACTGTCTCAGGAAGCATCTGGTCGTCCATTCGGGAGAGAAGCTGCATAAATGTGACGTATGTGAGAAGAACTTCCACTTTCGAAACAATCTACTTCGGCACCAGAGAATCCATACAGGCGAGAAGCCGTTCACCTGCCAGACGTGCGGGCGAAGTTTTAATCAGCTCGATTCGCTAAAGGCACACAAACTAACTCACACCGGCGAGAAACCGCACAAATGCAAATTGTGCGGTCAGGGCTTTGTCCAGAAGTGGATGCTTCGGGTTCATGAGGGACAGCAAACGGGACAAACCGGACATGCCTGCGTTGTATGCGGGGTGGTTTTCGGTTGCACGAATGCCTTAAAAACGCATCTCAATATTCATGAAGGAGAGTTTCCGGTCGCCTGTATCGTGTGTGAAGAGACCCTCGGCTCTATTAACACCTTGAAATCTCACCATCACCATCAACACACTGTTGCTAACAAATACAGCTGTTGTGTGTGCGGAAAGTCCTATAAGAGTGTTGCTGGTGTGAAAACTCATGAGAGGATTCATACAGGAGAGAAGCCCTATAGCTGCTCCGTGTGCGGGAAGACATTTCGGCAGCAGAATTGCCTAAAAGCTCACCTGACCTTGCATACCGGCGAAAGACCTTTTAAATGCGACGTGTGTGGAAAAGGTTTTTGCACATTGGGAAATCTCCGTCGACATGAGCGCATACACACCGGAGAAAAGCCATTCAGATGTGCCATATGCGGGCGGGAGTTTAACCAGTCAAATTCGCTCAAAGCTCACATGCATGTTCACACTGGGGAAAAGCAATACATGTGTGACAAGTGTGGGAAGAGTTTTGCTTATCTAAGAAATTTGAGGTGCCATAAATGTATATAGATTTAAATGGATCGTTCACTCAAAAATGAAAATTTTGTCCTTGTTTACTCTTGATACAGCTTTCTTTCTTTTTTTTTCAAACACCCCCCTTTGGACCCCATTGACAAAAGAAAAAAAAGAAGTTTTTTTTGTTTTGTGTTTGTTTAGTGTTTCACAGAAAGATAAAAAAATCATAGTTTGGAACAACATGAGGGTGAATAATCAATGACAGAATTTACATTTTTGAGTAAACTAACATGATTATTTGTTTTAACAGGGATCTGTGCTTTGTTAATTTGTCTTCAGTTTTTCAGCTTGGTATAAATATTTCAGTACACTAGTTCCCTCAAATTCTGTTTAATGTAGAATTAATCTTCAAATGAATGTGAAATAAACTGTAAAGCTCTTTGTTAAAAATCAACAAATAAATCGAAGTCATCAGATTATCTACTGATCAAGTCTTTTTTTAGTCTATGCTTATAAAGGTGGGTAATGTTTTTTACATTTACATTTTTTTTAAACGCTTTCTTTAATCTTTGTTACCTTGTAGGTCTATATTTTTAAATAAGGAAATTAGATTGACTTTGCTTCTCCATAACTTGCTTAATAGTCTTTAAAACCAACATGAAAAATAATTGTGATAAGATTGTGATCTTGTTCTGATTAAATCAGAACATCCAATTACAGACACAATGTTTCTTTCCTTTTTCTCAATTCAATTTAAGAACAAGCTAAAGGATGTGGGCAACATGCATATAATGCTATATTTAAATTTTTTAAATTGATTTATTTACATAATAAAACATAGTGTACAATATCATGTGTCTTGGTTCTAGTTGGTTGCATGGATTGTAACAACAGTGCTGTGTTAATTTGACCCATATTAATTGTGAATTAGATACTTGAATATTAGTCAAGGCTCGTCTCAATAAAACTGACTTGGTCACATTCAAAATATTATTAATATATATATATAGTAAAATATAATTTAGATATAGATGTTTCTATGCATTTCCTTATCTTCCACCCTTCCTGAATAGACTATCTTCCACTATAGCTAGCCTCTACCTAAGTTACATTATTTCTAACTGTTTCTTAAAAGCTACAGTGATTTTATTATGAAAAAGGGGTAGTCTAAACAGACAAAACATTTGTCAGATGTACAGAAGTTACAAATTAATCTAACGTATCCATAAATATGAGTTAATATCCTAGTTGTATGTTTCTTGTCATCCTTAGAACAATTTTTATTGCCAATAAAATGAAGAAAAACAGAAAACGTCTATGAAGAAATCTGAAAAAAAAATAAAAAAATGTTCACCACAGTTTACAGCCGGTTGTACATCTTTACCTCGAGATGGAGTTCTTAGAAACACCAAGATGAATGAGTACATAAGAATCTGAAATGAGTAAATGGAAATCCCCTCTTGCAGCATCAGCCTCTTTAAATGCTTTGTCTTGTCACACACATGAGAATAGGCTGCAAGTATTCAGCGTAGCAGATTATTTTATGGAATAATAAATGTAAAACATTACATCTCAGATACATAATTTTTCAGTGTTTTATGGAATATAGTCATGTTCTCTGATGAACATTTGCATTTCAGGTACGTTAAAAGCATTAATCCTTTGCACAGAAGCAGTGGTGGTTTCTTTTCTCAACACTTTAACCACACATATGGTCGTTTAGCATAGCACAGCAATTTCATAAGAAAAGCAAACCCTGAAAGAAAACAATTAGAACCATCAGTTTCTCCATATTTAAAATGAAACAGGCTGAACTTGCTTTGTTAAAATGCTTTGATAACGATGATGGGAAAAGAGCTGGGTAGGAGAGATTCTGGCCTGAAGAGCACATTGGTGTAAGTTTTACCAACTGAGTATTATTGTTAAACCACTGACTTAGATACAGAATGGACACACAAGAGCAATCCCATGGATTCCCGTCAAGATGGATAAGTGTTCGGTTTCCTAAAGGCATCAGAGTTCCATTTTCCAATGAGCGCAGTTGATTAAATTTAATATCGAGTTCATGTAATTTCACTAAGCCTTGAAACTGTGCTGGATGAATATGCTGGAGATGATTTTTGTCCAAATGGAGCTCTTCCAACTTTGCTAGAGCAGAAAACACTTTGGTGGGCAAGTGTGTCAGCTGGTTGTTTTGCAGGTGGAGCATTGTGAGATTTCCCAAAGATGTGAAGATGTCATCTGGAAGCTTTTTGAGAGTATTAAAGCTCAGATCCAGCTCTTTCAGTTTGAACAGATCTTTGAAGGTATCAGAGGAGATGGAAAACAACTTGTTGTTGGACAAATCTAGAACCCTCAGGTCCATAAGACCTGTGAAAAATCCAATAGGGATGTTTTTTATCCTGTTGTTGTTCAGCCATAACTCCCGTAAATGACTAAGGCTAGTCAGGTTAAATAGTCTTGCCAAGTGGTTGTTGCTGAGTTTCAGAGTTCGTAGTCTGATTAAACCTTTAAAGGACAACTTTGGAATGGAGTGGATATGATTGTTCTCCAGATTGAGATCCCTCAGATGATGTGTCCCACTGAAGAGGTGCTTGGGAATCTTCACGAGGGTGTTGTTGCTAAGATCGAGATGGTTAAGCTTCCTCAGCTTCATAAACGTCTGTGAGTGGAGCTCTGAAATGCGATTGTTGTCTAATTGTAGATCGCGCAATGCTGAAAGTGGGTAAAAGAGGTCTAGTGGAATAGCAGAGATATTATTGTTGTCCAGCTGGAGCTCAGTAACCATGCTTAAGTTGTTAAACACGATGTTCGGAAGGAACATCAGATTGTTGTGATACAAATTAAGGTTCTCAAGCTTCCCCAAGTCTTGAAACACATATGGCGTAAGTGTCCCTAACTTATTGAAACTCAAATCCAATGCGCCCAACTGAGAAAGACCTCTGAGGGAACCGTCAGACATAGAAACAAGAGCATTATGACTTATATCCAAATACCTTAGCGCTTGAACCTTACAGAAAATGTCCTCAGGAATTGAAGTTATGGAATTTCTTTGAAGATTGAGGCTAGTGAGGTTTGAAGTATCCTGAAGGACACCAGTAGGTATGGCATTTAGTCCATTTCGACTAAGATCAAGTTGCTGTAGCCTTATGGCACCCTTAAAACTCCCATTGCCTACACTTTTTAGGTTGTTTAGTGACAGATAGAGTTTAGCTAGATGGGTGCAGTTCTCAAATACATCCACATCGATCATCTCGATCATGTTGTTTCTCAGTTGGAGGTCCATAAGGGCAGGAGCTCCCTCCAGGACCCCATAAGATAAACTAAATATCTTGTTCATATTCAAATTGAGGATTTGAAGCTTGGTCAGACCATATAGAAACATCTGAGGAAGAGTTTTAATGTAATTGTCACTGAGATCCAACATTTGGAGGTTCAGCAACCCATGAAATTGTCTTGGTCCTAATGTACTCAGTCCATTTCCACTCAGAAATAGCTTTGAAAGTCTGCTCATGTTCTGCCAGTTGGTATTCAGTGTCATATTGAAGACATTCTTGGTGAGGTCGAGAACCAACAATTCTTCCAAACCTTCATTTGGGAGAGCTTCAATCATGTTATTTGTAGCATATAGTTGCCTGGTACCCTGAGGCAGATAAGGGACCTCCAGAAGTTTCTGGCGTGAGCATATTATGATGTCATTATCTTCACATTTACATGGTATCGGACAGGCATCAACCCATGAGATGAGAGCCAGAACCACTGACAAGGGCCAAAACATTTTTAATGATGTGATCTGCAAGACCTAAAGAAAACTACAAGTTACATTGTGACAGTATGTAAAACCGGCATGTATTCAAATGTTCTCACTTTCATTTTAAACAACTGATAGCAAGTTATGAGACAGAATGAAAGTATTAAATGCTTTTTTGCTGAGATGCAACATTTTAATTAAATAAAGTAGCAGAATATCCATTCTCAGCTATAAATTAGCCAATTTTTTTTAAATTAGTTATAGAAATTATCAATCATGTATCATATTACAAAATCTAATTATAATTTGTTGAATGGTAACACATATAAATGTCACAAATATATATATATAATCAGCAACTTTGATATTTCTTTTAATTTTTTTTCTTTTTTCTTTTAATGCATGTAGACACACTTACCTGCAGAAAGAGTCGACCTGAAAAACAGAATGGTTGTGAAAGATGTAAAATGCCCTGTATCACAATAGCATAAGGTAAAAAAACAAAAAAAAGACCTGTCAGCAGAACAACTGAGCATAAAATATCCTATCTCTGATGTCACATGCGATAAGTACTTGAATTTTTTTTTTTTTTTATCTTAACCACATGGATGCAACTAAAATCTCACCACAGCTTGGGGAAACCCAACAAATACAAAAGGTGTGCAATTCAAAACCAATAATCAAACCTGTTTGAAAGTTACTTTTAAGTTTTTAATGAAATACTTGATATAAATGTTTATATCAAGTATTTCATTAATAGCCTACTATAGGCTATATATATATATATATATATATATATATTCTAGATAATCAGTTAGGGTATAGTATTACAGTTAGTAATATAGTTAGTACAGTTGATGTAGTAGATGTAGTCCTTGTCACTCTAAAAGCGTTGGGTTAAAAATAACCCAATTTTAATTATGGACAAACTCAACCGTGGGTTATGTAAACCAGGGCTGCCAACACGCATTTAATTTCAGAGTCATGCCAATTGGCACTGTTCTCACGCTCTCACGTCATTCTAGAAATGTTCATTCAGTCTATATTCATTCTGCGTTAAAAAACAAAAAAAAAACATAACAGAACGGAGGACAATGCGCTGACGGACAAGACAGAGCAGGTTACTTTTGATATCTGCACAAAACAGCTAAACATGAATAAATATCAGAGGGTATGTTTAAAAAAATCCAGTAGCCTACAACTTACTGAAATGTATGTCTCATGTAATTGCTCAATCAATGTTTCAACCGTGGAAAAAAACAGCTTGTAAACAGGGATGGGCAGTATTTCAAATGCATGTAGCCTATTTAAAATATGTATTTGAAATACAAAATACTATTTTGTATTTAAAAGCCTTTGAAAAAAATCAAATGTATTTTGTATTGAAATGCATTCAATCTTAGAATTTTTGTATTTTCAATACTTTTTGGCAGTGTCAACCTCTTATTAGGCTGCTGATTTCCTGTATCAACTAGTTCACTTTCAGTTCACTGTATCAACGTGCTATATATATATATATATATATATATATATATATATATATATATATATATATATTTGGTAGCATTTGGTGGTTTGTCTCATGAATCCATAACATATATATATATATATATATATATATATATATATATATATATATATAATCAAATTAATTTATATTGTATTGTATCGAAATCAAATCACAAGCATTAATCGAATTGTGAAATTTGACAATAGCACCCCCTCCCTAACCCAAACTCAAATGTTTGAAGCCCAGTTTAAACCAGACAACCTCGCATGGGTGGTTCATTTAACTCAGCTTGATGGGTTGATTTATGCTTTTAGGATTATTTTTTTGCACCTCATCATGGGTTAAAATTTCCAGATTGATTTAAATCCTGTAAAACACATTACAGAACTACTGTTTACATGATAGGCCTTCGTGTTTGTTGAATACAGTTCTAAATACATTATATTTCATTAAAACACTTTTTTAATTAATATCTACAATTTTACCAACATTTTAAACTTGTTTAACCAACATTTTCGACAAAAACATTCAACATTAAAAAGTAACATTTTTAACTCACGTGTGATCAACCAATCTTTTCCATCGAAATGTTGCTGGTTCTCGTTCAAGTGTGATGCCGAAACTCTTGATGGGCTGTTTGTTTGTCTGTGGTTGATCATAACCCGGTCACTAATCAACCATGGAACACAAAAAAAATACCCAACAGGCTCAACCCACGTTTGAGTAGGAAATTATCCTAGTGTTCTAGCCAGTTTCTTTGTTTTTACATACATTATTAAAAATAAGTGAAAGCTCTTTATTCTCTGCCTGACAAAATAGGGACATTAATTAATTCACTGTAGCCTACTGCCCATTATTAAACAATAGATGGCGCAGTTGAGTGCTTTTGCTCATTCAGAAGTAGGCTACTGTAGATTCATATTGTGAGGGCTGGGCAGTAAACATATATTTTGGTAGTTTTATTTTTCAGCTAATGTCCAGCATAGTCTAATAAATCTAGAATTGTCTGCTTGTAAACAAAATATTGATTTTAATTGACTATTATTGTGTAGACCTTATTCAGGGTTTGTTCTTCCAGTAAATCATTTGTTTAAAACACAATTAATCCAACAAAACACATCCAAAATCAAACAGTTGGTAAATAAACATTCTTAATTATTCTGAGCTAATAACACGTTTACTGGTAAAAGAAACTGCATGAACAAGATATATGCAATCACTGAATTTCATCAGCAATTTGACAAGTAATCAGTCTGTTGCCCTGTTTTGTCACTAGCTTGTTCAACACAACAAGAGTCATATAAAATCAAACGGCTGAAACAATCATCATGATCCGAAACAACAATTGCTTTAATCAATCACAGCCCAAATAATTTTAGTTATTAGATCTTTATCTTGTTCCTTTTTTGCCTGTGTTGTCCTCTGTTTAAAACCAAACACATAATGCACATTCTTGAACTCAGGAGCAATTTGGTGATGATCTGTGCATTCTATATCATTTGGTGATGATCTGCATTCTATATCATTATGGAGCAACATGTCACAAGGCAAGAGTGATAATAAAGTGGCTTGGAGATAATTGCATTTCAATTTTGGATCCGTGGACCGTTGCAGGCAACTCCCCAGATCTTTATACCGAACCTGTGGTCAGAAGCTGATATTCAGCGTGCTGGAGCAAATTGCAAGGGTTATGAAGAAGAATGGTCAAAACTCTCTAAATATTGACTCTTTGCATATTAGATCTTTTTGCAGGTAAAAGCGTTTAAAACTTGTTTGAAATGCTTATTGTTTTCCAGTATAGAAAAATATAAATTAATAAAAGTTTTCAAGCATAGAAAGATGTGAAAAAAATCTACAAACACAGAAGCATGCAGCAAACTTTGCAAAACACAAAATGGATGTCACTGCCAGGGCTGTAAAACAGTAATATTATGAAATATTGAGTATCTCAAATGATTGAAATATTATTACAATTAAAAAAAAACTTTATATTTTAATATACTGTATCTCAATGTCATTTTTACCTGTGATGGCTAAGCTGAATTTTCAGCAGCTATTCCTTTAGTGTCACATGATCCATCAGAAATCGTAATATGCTGATTTGGTGCTCAAGAAACATGTAAGTGTTGAAAACGGTTTAAACAACCAATGATGTTTTGGAAACTGTTATAGCCTATATTTTTCAGGTTTCCTGATATACAAATTTCAAAAGAACAGCATTTATTTGAAATAGAATCTTTTGTCAGCGGGGTTAATGCATTTCTCAATATTGTTCACATACTCATTTTATTTTAAATTTAGCAATGCAGAAGATTTATCAACAGTCATATATATTTTATGCAGATTATTATTATATTATGCAGATGCATTTTTAATCAAGTTTCCAGGACCAGAATGTACTAGCGTACAGTGACCAGCTGGAGGAGTGGTGCACATTTATTCGGCAACCCTGTTTGTCTGGCGATGGGTCTGCTACATGAATGAAAGAACAGGCAGTGTGTTTAGGACCATGGGGGAAGGGTGTGTGAGCGTCCGCCGCAGCCCTGCCCAGCCTATTCTTTCTCCTGACGTCCTTCCTTGATGCCAGTGTCACTCACACGCCGCTGGGGATGAACATTTTACAGCGACTGAACAGTTTTTATGTTTGGGAACATTGAGATTCCCTGCCTCTTCGAAAAGGATATTGTTCAGTGGTCTTTGTTCGGACGGGAGTGTGCTAGAGATACGCTTAATATATTGTATTTCGTATTGTAGGCTATCCGCTGTTGTTTATTTATTAATATATTGTTTTCCTGGAAATGTACACAGATGACTCTTTGAAGGGGACGCTGCGTCCGTGGGAGTGGTTTATTTTCTCTGGACAAGCCAGACTCATTGAAAAAAATGAGGATGTTTTTCCCTGTTTGATGCTGCGGTAGCTAATTTTTTCTTTTCCTCTTCTGTTCTGCTTTTGTTTTCTTTCTGTCTGTCTCGTGGTCTACAATTGTTGACGGCGTATTCTTGAGGATTATACATTTTTGTAAAACAGACACCGTATGGACTGTTGGATGGAACATTTTCGTTTAGCTAAGTACAAAATGATCTATTGTTCCGGCTAGCCAAACCTCCACAGACATGAGCATCATATAGCTTTTTATTTATTTATTTTATCCTTGTTCACATCGCATCAGCATTGCGTATAAAATCAAGTAAACTTGACCAAAAATGAGGATTGTTTAAGGAAAACGCTGTATTGGTGGTCGGAGAGGGCAGCGATAGCCTCGCGATACTGGCTCGGCTACGGACTGCTTCTCCTGTCTGTGCTGAGTCAATTAGCAACTGTACACGGACCGCTGAAATAAACCCAGTATTGCTGTAAGCTGAAGCTCCAGGGACGATGTCCTCACGCGCAGCGCTGCAGCCTGGGAACGAAAGGAATGCAGACCACGTAAGTTAAAAAGCTTTCTTACGTCATTTGATTAGAACGTTTGTCGTCAAAATTAGCGATGGGAAGTGAGACTCGTTTATGCGAATCGGTTCTTTCAAAACAGTTCGCTTCAAATAAATGGTTCAAAATAACATTATCAGCCACTCCTTTACGTCATCACGTAATTATTACGACATTCTAGAATTACATATTATTAAATGTGCTGTTTAGGAACATATTACTGTTTATTACGTTTTTTCCTATTCGTTTTTAACAGCAATGGTGTGTGTTGTAATTAAGTTAAACTAATTAAGTAGGACCGATTTTCCGAACCAGTTCAGTCGATTAATTGAAAATATTCGAGTCTACAGAAAGACTCATTAATCGCTAGTCAAGAGCACTGGCATGAAGCCAGAAGTGATCACGGAGCTCAGCTGTAAGTAGTTGTGTTTATGGCTGTTTGTGTCTCAATTATTTCATAAACCAAGGAGTTGCATTGACTAAAACTTGAATTTTTAAATTAACAACGTCCTGCCACTCCCTGAAAAGTGAACACTGTCACAAACACATTGACACTATTGAGGGTAGGCTATATCTACAACGTTTTATTTTTATTTTTTTTAGATCACGGAGAAAGGGACTCTCTTACAGACCTTCTATTGGGTTTAATTTGTGGAAGATTCATTTGCAACCTATGTTAGGCCTATTCGTGTCCTGGTGCAAAATGGTACTACTTGTGTAGGCCTACTTGTATGCAAAGTAAACACTTTTTTGTTAATCAGTGTGAATTCAGCTTTCAGAAGCTGAGCTATACATAAACAGGCCTATAAAACCCATCAACATTCAGATTAGTGCTCGATCAATGGGCAGTTTTATTTCATTTTACTGTTGCCCTTCCCCAGTCTGGAATATTTGGTGACATCTTTGTGCAAGTTGCCTTTGGTTTATGATGTGCACATGCATATGTGAACAGGTTCCCGGCATTTTATTACAACATTCTTAACAAACAGAGCATATCAAAACAACACAAAAACATGTTTGCAAGGTTGGAAGGCTAGGTCAGTACCTTATATAAGCGCAGTTTATAAAATTGAAATGTGTGGCTTTTGTCTACTTACTTTGTAGTCAAATTGACTTGTGCATTATACACGTTTAAGTCATGAAAAGACTGAAATGTAAATTAGAAGGCGTATAGCTTTTGAAGTGAGCCATTGATGTCAAAATTTTCTATTATTTGGTTCCTTCCATAAGATATGTTTCAGGAATTTGTTTTCAGAATGTGGCAAACCACAACAAGTATTTATCTGTGGCCAATCATGTAGACTGTTGCAAATATGTCTTTCACACATTTTGTAAGAACTGCTTCTCTATTTCCTCCTCAAACTGTCCCATAACTTGTGTTCTGTGTACTTATTGTTACCAAAGCTCTTTATAAGTGGGATTTCATGTCAGGTGTCAATTTACCTGGCTTGGGTATTCAGTATTTCTTTAGGAGATGTAAAATACATCTGCTGGACACATTGTTACATCACATTTCAGAATTTTCATTGCTTTGGAGGAAGTTGATTATTATATGTTATGCAAAAACTATTAACACACAAAGGGATCCCTAAACAGCGACTTAGTGGAGATGGTCATTGACTGAAAAATAAAGAAGCATAGCCTACATAAAGAAAAAGGAGTGGTTGGATACATGAATAATTGAAGATAATTGAAAAGTTTGCATATTTTGCTTCAGTTATCCAGGACCTCTGCCAGCACAAACGCAACAGTGTGGCATGTCACACAGAGGCACTGCGAGACCTTCTAATCTAGAATGATGAGAGCTGATGTGAAGGGATGAGATAGCGAGCAAAGCAAACACAATAGGAAATGTGTCTACCGATCTGGGAGGTTATTAAAACTCTGTCTAGCATGGAACAAGAGTGGAACGATGATGTTAAAACATAGAGCCTTGCAAGTGAATCCACAGATTCCATTTAGGGCAAAGAAACATCATGTTGTCTGTCAAATACAAGTTGTGCGAGGACTGGGTCAAGAAGGAAGCCCAGAATGTTTAGTACATCTAAGGGCATATGTGAAAATGAATTCATGTTCATTTGCGAGGTCCAATTTTTTCTATAATTGCAGCCATCTTGATAACCATCACATTGGAACAGCTTATCCAAAGAAAATGGTACGGGTGGAAAATAAGATGTTAGAATTACATCATTTTGTTTGACTTGATCTAGACTCTGTAAATTCATGTAAATGCTGATTTTGATAATGTGTTGAAGCTTGCAGCTTTCACAGAGGAGCAGACACTTTAAATTATGTATGAATCAGCTAAAAATCTCTGGTTTGAAATATATGATTATTCATGTACTGTGTGGACGTTTAACTTATGGTGAAGTGTCGAAACATCAAAAGAGGAAACTGATTGGTAAAGTAACTGCGTAATTGTTCACGCATTCAACTTCCTCATTGCTGATCTGTTACGTGTTTTTACACTCTAACACATCATTTACAAAGACATATTTTCAGTGTTTAGAGATTTGCCCCTCCCAGTCACAGTGAGGTAATCTGGAAAAGGGTAGATACCGGGACTATTATTCTTCTGTACATGAGAACTTTAACACTGACTGATACAGACAGATAATAAAAAAATCTCTAACATTGGCTGATAACTGATGTACTGATATATTGTGCATCCCTATTACAAGTGTCACACCTGCAAATCTCCTTTGTTTGAAAGCGACTGATGTGTGGGTGGTGCTTCATCACTACACTATACTACTAATGAATGGACAATGGACTTTTTTGCCAATGAAATTTTGCTAATGTGACCGCACCTTAAGATGAATAACAAGTCAACAAAACCACGTGCTGTTCCTGGATGTGTAGCACATACCGCACTGCACATCATTCTGAAGGATCCCAGTGTTGGCTGAAGTTTATTTTCAAAGATCTGTCTTCATTTTAATGTGATAGTAACAGTTTGATTGTTTCATGAACCTGTGACAATTTAATGAACAAATTGCATGAAATTAATGAAAAATGTAAGAATTTTTTGTTGAATGGAGTAATGCAAACTATATTGCACCCGGCAACAAACCAACAGTTTGTCTTTTATTTCCCTTCCATATAATTCTTAAAGGGACAGCAGCAACAAAACTGCTTGTTTAAATCTAAAGAGAGGGTGGAAATGGTTGTTAAAGTCTGTCAAATAATTAATTTATATTATGACCCCTTCAAGAGAAACAGTAACACACTATCACACCCTTTAAAAGATGGTTGTAACTGGACATTATACCTCCAATTTCAGCCAAAAGAAATTCACTAAGAGGATTGGTTTTTCATTGTTCTTCTGTAAAGCAGGAAAGCTGATCCAATGTAAAGTTCAGATAGGCAGGGGTAACACACGCCTGGTAGCTTTTTTTGAGGAACTAGTGAAACCTAGGCCTAGACACTCATGTTCTGAATAAAGAGGTTATTGTTTCTGCTGTGAAGAAAGCAAAGAAACTGAGGTTGAAGGCGCATCTTTTATAAAGAGCATTTGCTTCTTGGTTGGCCTAGTCTGTGGCATGTCTTGATCATATGACTACTAGTTTGTTGTGTTAATGTTACTGTGGTAAATATCCAGTGCAGTATATCAGTGTCTTCAAATCAGCCTAAATCAATACATTATGTTGTCTACCACAATGCAGTTATCATTTGGTTTCGCCAGCTACTACAAGTAAACATGTTTATCTAGTCGAACCTTTAACTCTGAGCATGTTTTTGAATCAAGAGGGTGTTTAGACTGAGCGACAATCACACAATCAGCATGTTTTTTGTGCTAGTCATTGTGGAAGTATTGAGGCACCCCCTGTTTCGTTGCCAAGCCAATAGTTGCTCTTGACAACTGATATTGATGTTGTCGTCTTGTGTATTTGGCTAATGTCTGTGCGGGCACATGAGGGGGTTATGTTACTAGTTGATGGGGAGGGGGGTTGCGGAGTGCGGTTAGCAGATGGGCCTCAGCTGGGGCTTTTTGTTTGGCCCTCTCATCTGATGCCAAGGTGAGACTTTTGCTCTGTAGTCATGAGGATTGCTGCCTGTCTGTGACTTCTGCACCATTAGTTATTCAGATATTTCACTCATGGCAGAGACACTTACTTAAGGGTAACAAGTAGCATAGGGGCTAATAGCATTTCAGTCACAAGGCCTGAGTCGGTGTTGAGGCAGTGTCTTTTGACGCTTTTCCACTGCATGGTAGTTAGCATGGGTTTAGCAGGTTTAGTGTCCCGTGTAGGGGTGGGAGATATTGACAAAAATGAATATCTCGATATTTTTTTTCAATATCTCGATATCGATATTCAGACGATATTTTTGCAATCCTTCAAAGAAATGTGTGCAAACTGGCAAAGAAGGTCCAGTTGGTCTTTTGACTTGCTGCATTTGACCTATTACTATATAGAATTACTAGTACATAAAGATATGAGACATTATTGATTTAAATATGAACCAAGTTACTGTACTAAATATTTATTCTAATACAAGAACAGTGCTTTTTCAGTACAATATATGTACGTAATAAATTAACTTGTGCTTTGCAAACTACTCTATTAGTAAGACTAACAACAATGTGACTATCTCTTTAAAAAAAAAGTTGTGTTTTGCAAACCCTACATCTCAGGGCTCCAGACTAACTTTTTCACCTAAATCCTGGAACTGTACTGAAAACAATTTGAACCGTCATAAAGTGAATGTCAACTGTACCAAAATAAAAATGTTGTTTCTACCTTGTTATTATCATCTATAGGCCTAGTTGTTGTAATAATAAAAACACCATAAAAATGTTTATGATATATATTATTATATTTATTTAGCTCCATTCAAAGTAGTTATCTAAACAGGTGAAAACAGATTTAATAAAAAAAATAACAGGAGTTAAATGCTTTTTTGTATTCATGCAGAACAATTTTTTTTTTCCTTTTTCTTTTTACATATATGAAAAATAAGAGAAAAATACATACTCTCCAAAACGGGCATTTCGACATAATGTTGTGTGTAGGCTATTTGTCCATTCAGACACGAAAGAGAGTTCAATTCAGTCCTCGCGCGCTGTCTATGTGCATGGCTGCACGCTTAGGGTCGGGTGTGTGCGCACAGAAAACCGAACCGAATAGAGCTCTTTTTTTTCGTCGTCACTCTTATGCTCTACTCATTCTCCAAGACGTTTACATTTTTTAACGTTTTATGAGACATGCAGCGCAGTTCAACCCGTGTGCCGATGGGTAGATCAGCGCGTTACAGTACACATGTGTGCGCATCTACCACAAACGCAGAACATCAGTTCTGACTGGATCGCTTCCCAAATCGTCACTATCTAACATTTTGTCTAGTTTTTATTCGTTGACGACAATGTCAATAGCTTTTCGTCATAGTTTTTGTCATTCAAAACTAGTTTTTATTTAGTTATCGTCTCGTTTTTTAACCAGTGCAATTTGCGATGTCATTAAGCAATGTGATAGATGTAGGCCTACCGCGAAACAAGTCTCCGGGTGAGCCGGCCAGTGATAGTAGCATGAGACGTACTCCGGACCGTTGTAGTCAGCGCTTGCCGGTTAATTTTGGCATTTTCTAAGTAAGTTACACTAATAGGCTAGTAATAGGCTAAATGAACACACATACAAAAATGTCTTTCGTCCTGTAGGCGTCCTGGAGAATATTTCTGTTCGTCCTTTTTACACATTTAGGCGCCGACGCCGTTAGGCTCGAGCCCTGAGTAGCCTACGGCTTTACTCTTTACGTTTTTGGATTGTTGCTTCAACCTAAGAAAGAAACGTCATAACACACAGGTAAGAACTCCGTAGTTGTATTGCAAATTAGTACTCCGCTTACTCTCGTGCAATTGAGGAACGATCGTGATTTTGTAAAAAAAAAAAAAAAGGCTACAATCAATCAAACAAACCCCTACAGTAATAAATTCGCTACATATAATTGTTTAGAAGGTTATACACTTCCTTCAGCTCTTTTCATGTTTGGGGGGTCGGATTGTACAAATTATGAAATACTCGATATCCCAATTTTGCATATCGTCCAGACAACAAATTGGATATTATCGTCTAAACGATATATCGCCCACCCCTAGTCCCGTGTCGCAAATACAGTGACGCTGGTAGTGATGATTCTGTCTGACCAATCAGTGATCTGCAGTGTTTTCACGACACGTCACATTTTAGTATCGGTACGGTACGCTTGGAACTTCAACAGACCAGGTACCATTTAAAGCGAGCCGAAGCGAATACCGTACTATGCAGTGGAAATGCGCCAGAAGTGAGTCGTACCGTACCATGCAGTAGAAATATATAAAGTATTTTTATATATTTCAATATATATAACTCACAATAACCATGTGAATTATCCATTTTTAAAATTAACCTGTCTAAAACATTTTATGTGTTTAATTAAATGCTATTCTGATGCTGAATAATTTATCACAGTAAATTGCCAAGATGGCATATTATTGATACAGATTTACAGATTCAATTTTATTCTGATTCACAAGCTCTTGATATGATTAACTCACAATAACTATGTAAATTATCCTTGTTAACAGGAATCTTTCACAGTAGGACTGGAGTTCACTTAAAAAGGTTATCACATTAATTTGCATGATATGCTGAATAATTAATCACAATTAATTGCCAGGAATGGATGTTGATACAGATTTCCATATTCAATTTGTTTCTGATTCACAAGCTCTTGATTCAATTAACTCATAACCATGTGAATTATCCTTGTTAATAATCTTTCAAAGGGGGACTGTCTTTCAGCTAAAATGTTATCAAATTAATTGCATGATATGCTGGATAATTAATTACAGTTATTATGCAGGGCGGGGTACTGATGCAGATTTACAGAATCAATTTGATTCTGATTCACAAGCTCTTTATTTTATTTTAATTTTGATTAATTTAGGTATATTTCAGTTTTAATGTCCATTTTGCTTGTGAGGAAATTCTTTCTCTGCTAATGCTGCAAATCGTGTTAGGAATTGGGCTATACTGGTTACATAGTATGTTCGTTTTTACATGCAGCCTGTTAATATTGTGGCAGATAAGCAAATCTTTGAGTAGACATTACAAAAAGTGGCTTTGGAAGTCAATATATTGTTTGTTTTATATCCATGTCAGTGAACATAAGCCTATAAAGACTAGTGAACAAACCAATACATCCTTTTACACTGAACCTGTTTAAGAAGCCTAAAGCTTTGTTGCAAGCATTTACTCTGGAAGCCACATCAGAAAACTGTTACAAAAGGAAAGCAAAACATCTATCCAAGACAGGAAACCATGCACGTTGGAGTTTTGGCTGGGTTCTTCACACCTGGCTCAAGCGTACACCTGTTTCCCCACAGACTTTTATCTCACATCAACACAATATTGCGTAGTGATGTTGTGAACGACTAAAACTCATTGTTGTGCATTAATTTCAAGGAAACGCTGTGAAAGAAATCAGCACAGAGGAAACTGGTTTGCTGCAATGCCAAATGCAAAGCTTCGTAGGGCAAGGCAGGGCAGGACATAGACCCCTGTAAATGGATTTTGGGAGTAAGTCATAAGATGCAATAGCAGGATGTGTGTCTGGATGGACTGACCCTGACCCATCTCTACCCCCTTCACATGTGCTTCTATCCTACCACGAGCAGGATGCAGGCTAGATAGGCGGTCTATTGTCTCAGTCTGGGGTGGGACTCTAGAATGTTATTAAATGGAATTATGTCTTGGGCGCTGCATAGTCTTACTAGGTCTAGATCAATACATATTTTTAAATCTGCAGTTATAATTAAAGGGATAGTTCACCCAAAAATGAAAATTCTGTCATTCATTACTCACCTCGTTTCAAACCTGATTCAGTTGTGGTAAACGGAAGCTCAAGCATGTTTGGTTGACGTGCGAAAACCAATGAGGTTAATTCTCGTGTTACGCAGCACGTTTGAGCTTCTGCAAGAAGATCATATGGACTCATATTATGATCTTTGTACAAACTTTTTGTGTCAAAGTGGTAGTTGCTTAGCTGTCAATGGAGGCTCAGAAATTGCTCAGATTTCATTAAAAATATCTTCATTTCTGTTCCGATGACGAACGAAAGTCTTACGGGTTTGGAACAACATGAGGGTGAGTAATGAAAGAAGAAAAATTTTTGGGTGAACCAACCCTTTCAGCTCCTGCATGTTGTTGAACTATAGACTTCATCTCTAAATGTACATGATACATGCGTAATTGAATATTTGAAAGATTAAAGAAGAGTCACCTCTGTGTTTCGTAGCAAAAGCACAATGTATTATTGTGTTGCATGCTGACATTTTGCGTTCAAAATCCAGTTATTTCGATAGGAATCCATACAATCGGAATTTGAAGAATTCATTTGTGCTCAAGTTGGTCATGAGAATTCACTCCGTTGAAATCTGCTTGGTTTGAAAGTGACTTCTGTGTGAGGAGTGATTTATGCATTGCTACACTATTGACTGTGAATAATAGATTTTTTGCCCACAAAATGTTGCTAACATGACCACACCTCAAATAAAAATTTTGCAAAAATCTAACTGGTATGACTTTGAGTGCAATAAAGCGTTTACACTTTAGTCAGATGTAAATCAAACTTTTAAAGTGCATGTAAACACTAAGTGGGAGGA
This sequence comes from Semotilus atromaculatus, assembly GCA_031834385.1. Taxonomy (NCBI): domain Eukaryota; kingdom Metazoa; phylum Chordata; class Actinopteri; order Cypriniformes; family Leuciscidae; genus Semotilus; species Semotilus atromaculatus. The sequence continues at coordinate 12,550,768 of JAULUF010000015.1, forward strand.
AGCTGAATATCTAAATGCGTCATCATTTATTATTCTCTATAGCAAGGTGCTTTCTTCCCCCATCTAAACCATCTATTTCAGTGACATATTGCTTTCACTGGGAAACCCTCTTCCTCTACACCCTGCCCCCACCTTCTCATATAAATTGCAAGAGCAATCAGACAGAGAGCAGCAGTGGAACAATCAATGTGTGTGGCTTGGACAGGGTGGGGCAGTGGGCGGTGGTGGAGGAGGATGGGTGGGTGACAGGCGATGAGGTCTATGTCAACGTGAAATGAAATAGTCAAACTGTTGGGAATAGGGGCTGTGGGTATGTAGAGTCATTAAAAGAGCCTTATGGATGGGGAAAGATGTTCCCATCACTAAAATTTGAGCTCATGAGACTGTAGAAAAGATATCTCCTCATAAAGATGTACTATATGTAATATATCCTTATACTCTAGATATAGAAGGTACAAGCAATAAATCAAGATATTTTTGTCAGTGTTCAAGAATAAGATGCAGGCTGTATTTGTTTTTTGATTATTCTGCACCCACATAGAATGATCAGTGTCCGGCTGAGAATGCCACATGCATCACATCACATCAAGGTGCGAGTCCAGTTTAGTGTTGCAATGCATTCCTGGATAGATTAGATTTAAGACTTAAGATCTTGGAACAGCCAGACGTGAAACATGTCAGCAATGTATAGCAAAGCAGAGATTAGCTTTTCTTGGAGAAACCACAAAAACTTAAAGTATGTTGAGATGTGAAGCAGTGTTATTTTTAGTGTATACACTCAATTTTTTAGTCATTTTGTTTTGTGCTTTATTTTTATATTTCTATTTTGTTCTAATTTATATTTATTTGAGTTTTAAGTTGTAGTACTTTCATTTCAGTTATTTGAAAATAATTTTTAGGTATATTTTTTTTCAGCTAATATTATAATTTTTTTATTTCAGCTTTATTTCAATGAACAAAAACTATAACAACACTGTTAAGTGTACCCGTCTAAATCATTTTCTCACCTCTTTTTGATCCAGACATTTATGACATTCTTTCTGTGGAACCAAAAAATATATATGTTGAATAATGTCTCAATGTTTTTTTTTTTTTTTTTTTTTCATACAAGGAAAGTCAATGAGGTCCAATTTTTTAAACCCTATTGCGTGGACAAAGAACTTTCTTCAAAATATATTTTTATGTTCCAAAGTCATAAAGGTTTGGAACGACATGAGGGTGTGTAAATGATGACAGATTATTAATTTTTGGGTGAACTTCTTGAAGCTGAATTTAATTACATTTTGCAATATTATGAATTCATGTGAAAAGCATTGCCTTCTTGGTCATCATGAGTAACGTTTTCTCTTTAACCCCCAGCATGCCTCTCTCTCAGCCAGTCGTTCAGAGAAGGGCTCGGGATGGTCCAGTCGCTCACTCGGAGCCCGTTGCCGGAATTCAATCGCCTCCTGCTCGGACGAACTGCCACACATCGGCAACTACCGGCTGCTCAAGACCATCGGCAAGGGCAATTTCGCCAAAGTGAAGTTGGCACGTCATATTTTGACCGGCAAGGAGGTAAGATGTATATTAATGTGGGGAATTAAATGAATAAAGATTCTCAAGGCTCCTCTGATTGACTCTTAGGTAAAACTTCTTGTTCTACTTTGTGACCATACTGGTCTCTGCTGTACTTTTTGAGCCAGATGACATAGGAAAAATGTATATAAAAAAACTTTTTACATTTGCTCATCTGGTTTGTCACACTTTGACCAAAAGCAATTATGTTATCAACCTACTGAGGTGTGCGCAGTTAGCATAATTTAACAGGTGATTGCTCCTTTTATATGCAATTTAGTTGTCAAGTCAATGTGTCAGCTACATTCTGATGATTTTTAACTTTGTGTCTTCTCAGGTTGCAATAAAAATTATTGACAAAACCCAACTCAACCCTACAAGCCTTCAGAAGGTAGGAACTAGGTCATAACCGCTGCACTCTTGTAAGCTTGTGATCCTAATTATGTCTTTGCGCACTAATGTTTATCTGCACCCAGTGCACGAGGCATAAGGTCATATCGAGGAGCTTGTTTTGGTCCAGTTGTATTTGATTAGACACTGTTTAGCAGTGGTCAATAAAAATGTAAACTTTGACCTCATGGCTTTGATTTGCCACCATTGTTCTCTGAGGTGGACTATGGTCTAATGCTGTTGTAATATATCTGGAGCTGTCTGAGCACTTTATCTGTGTGAAATCTGAAAAATACAACAGTGAGCTGTTTTTGTCCTTGGTTTCGTTTGCAGCTAAATGTATTAATTCACTGGAAAGTGGCAGGAAAGATAAGATAAGCAAGTCAAATAAGAGAAAGCTGTTGAATTTGATGGAGCCAAGTTGTTTCTTTATAGGCACGTTATCATTATTGTGCACTTTTTGTTTTTAGCTGATTTGTCTTTGTGAAGATAATACAATCTCTACATTTAAATATTACAATTACATCAGTTTGTGTATTTGAAGTTTATGTACTTAAAACGCAGAAAAAAAATACTTATCTTTAGTATTTGTTTTACGTTTAATGTTGTCTAAGGTACATCACATGAATCATGATTAGGGTTTGTCCATCTCAGTGCAACATATTCCTAGCTGTTACGCATATGGCTTGATAACTAGGGAATGTTGTGTTAGTGTGAGAGAGTCTGTGTGATAATCACACCTTTAAATGTGAGAAGTATGGTGTGCTGCTTCATTCTGAAGTTTTGTTATTTCTAACACAGCATTTCAGTCCTGTAGATTATTATTGGCGCTAAACTCTGAAAGTTCTTCCATAATATCCAAGTGTAATGCGTTACTAATGACTGTCGTCAAGAAGATTAATAAGTAGGCTATGTAACCGCAAGTTTTAGTGATGATGATGTGATGGCACACTTAAAATAACAGTTATATTTGTTAGTAACAGTTTATTGATGATGTCTTTGTGAGGTATGTCATGTCTCATGTGGTCAACTCAAAACCAAAAGCAAATGATGGGTCAGAGCAGAGGCGTTGTGTACAGTTGTTTGTGGTCTCTGCAGTGATGTATTAGACACTGCAGCAGAAATGCAGGCCACTTCCATCAGCATTATACTTGGTGACACTTCTGAGTGTCTTCGCTTCTGAGTGACACTCCTTTCTTTCGTTCTTTCTTTCTTTTCTCACTCACTCACCATGGTATCATTCTTAACCTTCATTCAACTGTCAACTTCCTTCTTCATCTAAACTACGAATTCCCATGATTGACAATGACAGATGTGAATGAATGTCTCTCAAATTTTACACACACACACACACACACACACACACACACACACACATATATGTGTGTGTGTGTAAAAAAAATTAAGCCTTCACCATGACATCATAAACTATGGCACATGGTGATGATAAACAAGCTTCTAGATGTAATCAAATATTGAAGATCGCAGACCAAATCTAAAAATTGTTTGTCCCTCTTGATGTTTATGCTGGTTACGGCCCTGCTCCTGTGTCATATTTAGTGCAGATCAAGAGGTTTTGTTAGGCTGATGTGGCCACAGCAGTGGAGATACGCCAGCAGGCTCTTTCTTCTCTTCTTCTCCAATCTCCTCTGTTTAATCCTGTTCAGAGATGGAGGGGGGCAGAGCACAATCAGCTGACCATGAACTTTCCCAGCAGCTGGATTTCAGAAGGACCAGAAAAGACGTGGAATTTGCCTTTATCAACGTGTTTGTGTGTGAGAGGGTTGGGGGCTTGATGTAAAGGTTTGGATCCCCATCATGAGAGCACAGTGTTACTTTAATAGAAAAAAAACTTCAGGGTGGGTGACGGAGTTGGACCGTGGGTGAAGAAGGGTAGAGGGGGTTGGGTGTCCCTTATTCAAGTCTCTTGCAGCCAGGAGCGCTGTTCCAGACATACGAACAATGGGGGCAACTGAACCCAGAGGGGGTGGAGGACTCCAGAGGGGCCGTAGCACAGGAGCAGAGATCCTGAGAAAGCAAGCTTTCATACAAGAGAAGTGAGGAGTGTCTATAACATGATATCAGAAAGGGAAAAGGCCCTGATTTAACATGGTTTGGCACCTTTGAATGTGTCGTTGTTATATCATTTTAGCGCATTGTGCAGTCTTGAAATGGTGAAAATGTACTGATTTATGACTATTATTGTTTTTAAGAGAATGAATCATGAATAATTAATTGTCACTTAAGATATTGTAAAAAAAAAAAATCTAGATTTTTGTAAAGATATCTTAATCTCTGCTCCACAGAAAAAAAGCAAGTTAGGTTTGGAAAGGCACAACAAAATTTTCATTTTGGGGTGAAATATCTCTTTAGGGAAAGTCAGTTTACATCTTTCTGGATGATTGTGACTCCTCAGTCCAACAAATGCAATAATTATTAGTAACTTGAATGTCCTAAAAATATTTCAGTTTAGTGCATATTATCTATGTATACTATGCAGTCATTATAATTGTTAAATCACCGATGAGAGCAGTTTCTGAAAAAGCACTAACAGGCAGAGCCAGATATACGGTACGCCAAAAAGAGAAGAAGATGAAGGAAACTTGACATTAATGAGTCACACTGGAGATGCATCACCGCCTAACACTTCAAGATTATTTCTGATCAACTCCAAATACTCATGGATTACTTATGTAAGCTCCATCAATTATGAGATTATCACTATTTCTGGCACTGTAGGGCATTGTGTGTTGTATGTATCTAGGACAGTGGTTCCCAAACCAGGGCCTGTGCAGTTAGATATCTCACTAATCAAACACACCTGATTCAACTCATCGGCTCATTAGTAAAGACTCCAAGACCTCAGATTGGTGTATTAAATAAGAGAGACATGCGTCCGAAAATTTGGCCAGCTGACTTGTTGCCTCGCTGCCTTATCTGGCAATGGCTTTGTAGGCAGCGTTTCCACATGAAGGTATCTCACGAAACTGATTTCAGACAGACTTCTGTGGGAGCGTAATGATCTACAGCAAAATAGAGCAAGCTTTGGTGATAACTAAACAAATATTTCTCGCTAGAAGTGACATCAGAACAAGTAGAAACCGTTTACATTTACAAACTAAACACAAACTGCATCTTTCAGACATTCTTTTTTTTTAGCTCATCTGTCACAGAATGGGAAGCACAGGATTGTTGGAAATCAAAGGGAGTGAAGGATACATCTATTCTGCCTTCAAAAATCAATTAGATGAAGATTTAACACACCAAGCCGGTCTGCCATCTGGCAGTGTTGGGCCATTTTTGAGCGTCCATCGGCTTAGGTTTTTTGGTGTGTTCCGGACAGTTGGCTCTAGTCAGATGCCGTCTGAGTTTTAAGGGCCAAATCAGCATGTTGAATCCACATTGGGCCGTCGATGAGAGAGAACTCTGATTGGCTGTTTAGTTTAGCGAATGAGAGCGTGCACGAGAACAAAAGCGAAAGTGTTAAAAGTGTCCTTTCACTGTGTTCAAATGCAGCTTTTTGGCCTAGACGCAGCAGAGGAGAGGCAACAGCACAGTCAGCTTTCGTCGCCGCTAGCTCTTTGACGTCGGCTTGGTGTGTCCCAGGCTTTAGGAGACAGGAAGTGAAGATAACATTGGATTCGAACGTGGCTATCAATGTCCAGAGTTGTACAAAATGCAGATTTACATTCCAGGAAAACGTAAATTACACCTTAAAATAGATTAAAATAGAATTAAAATAATAAAATACAAAACAGATTTTTTTAAAGGGGTCATGACATGGTTTTTTGTTTTGTTTTATTATGTTCCCTTAGGTGCAATTATAGTATTACTATAGTTTTTTGTACAAAAAAACTTTTAAAATGTAGTGATTTATGACATTTTCCCACCCTGTTTCTCACCTCTGATTCAAACAGTCTGTTTTGGGGTGTTTCCCCTTTAAGACTTCAGTGTTAACGCCTATACTGTTATAATTGGCTAACGTCAGTGCTGCTTCTGCATAAATTATTAACGTTAATCATTTTGTATCACATGTAGACTACACAATGCTCCACCACGTGAAACTTCGTTCTTCCAATCTTTTACCATCGTGTCAATTCTCAATTGATTTTGATTCATATGCGCGAGGGAGAGAGAGAGAGAGAGAGAGCAAGACAGTTTGAAGGCGCGCGCGCGCGGCCGGGGCTCTCTCTCTCTCTGCTCGTTCTTTCAGTAACATTCCCTGTCACACTCATCTGATCACTCACCGATCAAATAAAGCTTTGGCGCGCTGCATATGCTGCAAATAAACTGCATCCAACTGCTTTCCCTGACGGATCGTTCGGCAGCGTATTCAAACATGTTGTATCTTGTAAACAGACCCACTCGCTGCTCGACAACGCATGCGATGATACGAAATGAGGCGTAGTTGTCTTGCGCTGGAGGCGGTCATATGCAAACGACTGGTACGTCACTTCGCACCGTGACGTCACTTCTTACCATGGATCCAGAACGAGCTGCATTTAGAGCTTGATTAAATAAATGCTTCGTTTATAATGGGGAGGACGTCTTAAGCTATGAAACTTGCAGGAAGTTTTAATAGTACATAGATCTCTTATATACCAAAAGATCAAGGCAAATTTGGTTTCTCATGTCATGACCCCTTTAAATGGTAGCAACATACAATATTACTATTTTTACTATATTTGAATCAAATAAATGCATCCTTGGTGATCATGAGCCTTTAAAAAAAAATTACCTACAGTAATTGTGCAACTTAATGATTTTAAACCATTTTTTATATATAATATTAAATATATTTTATGGTATGTTTTTACTTCTAATGAATTCAGACCAAGATGATACATAAATAAAACACAAATGAAATCTCCAGATATGAAAGAGCACTGAGCAATAAAATATTCCTTTGGGACGTGCCCCCTCTCTTCGAGCAGTCATAAGGCTTCTGGGTAAGCCAACGTTTTTTACCTCTGGCACTTCCTGTCCTGATGCCCCCCCGCCCCCACCCCAGAGGCAGCTTTGACCTGAGCTGTTGGTGTGCCCGCATGAGACCATCTGCTTTGCTCTCTGTGGTGATCCAGCTCTCTTTCTCTCTGTCACTCACCGGGATCCAGATCAATGCTAGGGAAATGGCGTGGGCATAAGCACTAATGCCTGGGAGCTATAGAAGTACTTTCTTTGGTAAAATCACTTGTATATGTGAATGATTCACTTTAAATCGTCAACTAACATGTTGTTTATTTGCAGTTTTTCTAAATACTCTCACTGTTTTGTTTTCACATCTGAATGGTACATTCTTCCTGGACTCGGCTGGCTGTATGTGTGTTTGTGGGATTGACTGAATGTTAGATTTCTTTAGGTGAGAATGAGATGGATGCCATTAGCTTACAGACAATCACACTGAAAAAACCTTCCCTTTGGGAACACAATGAGCCAAAGGTGTAGAAGCAGGGATTACCAAGTCGTCGTTCAGACTGACATGATTCCTCTAAATCTTGCAGATTTTTAGTAGAATATGCAGCGACGCAGAACTGTTCTTTCCCTCTCGGCTGAGAGGCTCTTACAATGTCTTATGATAGACTTGGATATAATGTGGCACCCATGTAAGCTCCTTGTCAACGCCTCCCACAGCGTGATCCAGTTTAAAGATTCTGAACTGTCTCCGGATGGAAGATTCAATCAGCCATTGTGTTGGATCTCTGCCTAATATTTAAAGGGATAGTTCACCCAAAAATTACCATTTTGTCATTATTTATTCACCCTCAGGTCGTTCCAAACCAGTGTTATTTTACTATCATTGATATACTATTATAGTCTTAGTTCATTAGTTTTAGAAACTTTGTTGTGATTTTGTAATTTTTATTAGATATGTCTGTATAGTTTTTATTAATTTGTGTTTATTTGTTTCAGTTTATTTACTTTTAGTTATTTTAGTACCTTAAGTTAAACTAAACAAAAATGAGAAATGTTGCTTTGGCAACTAGCTGAAATAAAATAAGTTTTTCTTGTATTATATAATAACACTGTTTCAAACCTGGTAGTAACAATATTTTCTGGGTCCCAATGTTCTAAGTATCTTATGTTCCAGATAAGAAATAAAGTCATACAGGTTTGAATGACATGAGAATGAGAAAATGATAATGACAGAATTAAAAATTTTGGGTAAATTATCCCTTTAATAATTGTAGAATTGCACATAATTCACATGCTAATAATCATTGTTATAGCTATTATTTGATGTCAGAAGTGTTGCGTGGGTGTTTTTGTTCTCTTGCTCAGACATGCAAAAATGTCAAGCCTCCGATTTGCATATTTCACCCCCTCCCATGTAGCAGTTGGAGATGGTGACGGTGTGGAAGGAGAACGGCCTAGACAGAACCAGACGCACATGAAAAGTGATTCCCTGTGGGATGTGAATGGCTGTTATGTGCTTATATCTGACTTATGAGCTTGATAAGGGGCAAACTTAAATTATCAGACACTTTCAGTGATATGATTAATGAAGAAATATGCCTAATACTGAAGGTTTGCCTCAGTGTAAAGTGTCACACCTTGTCTTAACACTAGATTTAAAGCTATCTCTTCCATGTAAATCTGTATTTTTTTTTACATGACAGGCAACCAGAGCCTGGAAATGATCTCAGCTTGGTTTCTACTTCTGAAGTGTTGATCAATGAAATCTTAAAGTCCAAAATCCTTCTCCAAATCAGATCTGCCTCCATATTGCTACCAAGGGATAAAATCTGTTCTATTTTGTTCTTGTTTGATCGCCTTCATTGTGACGTTTTTTCAAGTAAAATGGCCATTACAAACTTGCAACCTCGAATTCATGCAGACTCTAAACCTTCTGAATGGCTGTGTAACCATATTTAAAATTTTTAATTGAATTGATATTTTTTTTATCACTATATTTTTATATCTCACAATGTGACTTGAATGTTCAATGAAAATATAAATCAATGTTGTTATTGAAGCCATTGTTTTGTCTCAAGATGCACATGTTTTTTTCTAAGGCACAATTATAAAACGTCCTAATTGAACGAAGGCCTAATCCTGGCTTAATCTAAGCCCTGTCTGTGAAACCAGGCCTATATGTTTGGGCTTGATCTCTTAAATTTTTCTGTGTTTTCGACATGAATTCTCACTGTAAGCCCTCCCATGTATATTTTCATTATTTTTGCCTGTGCATTTCTTTATAAGCATGATAACTGAATGTACAGTTATGGTGTTCGCTCTTTACATCTGTAAATGCTGTTCAATTGGGCTCCCAGCACAAGGCCTGGATTAACTGGTGGGAAGCCTGCAGTGGGATCAAGGTGAGGTGGTTCTGCGCAAACAGCGATCTGGGCTCGACAAATGTTTGCGTCCAGCACCACCAACATGACCTCGTTCACCCACAATGCCATCCAAAGGGAAACCGAGAAAGGCAAATTCATCTCTCTAAAAGAAGAAAAAAGGAAGGAGATCAAATCAGGGTTCGATTACCGCTTTCTGGAAGTCAGCAATTTGAAAAATGGACAGTAGAAACAGGAGAGAAGGGTCAAAATAGAGCAGTAATGTACAGGCAGAGGCAGGTTTTTCATCAGGTGCTGAGGGAGTGTTGCCTGACTTAGGGGGTGAGATAAGTCCCTGCTTAAATACCAGGTCACCATAGCAACAGTGACGTGAGGCCAAAGCCTAGGAAATGAACCAGGAAGTCCTGTCTTTGAGGAAAAGCAGGAGAGATGCATGAGGAAAAAGAGTGAGGGAGGATCTGGATTATCTGATGGTTATCTTTAGGGCTCAGGTGAACAGCTGATGTGCAATTCAATTAGAGCCGCTCTCAAGGGGACGTTTGTGTACGTGTTGATATCTCAGGATACCCCTGATGTCATGCGATCATTCAGCTTGTATGACTGCTCATAAAAGCAAAAGAAATACACTTTCACATTCCAAATTGAGTATACAAGGTCACTTGTGCACGTTGCAAAAAAAGCACATTCTTAATATGCAGCTTTGTATTTTTTACAGAAATAAATAAAATAAAATAAAAAGTGTTAAACATCTGTAAAACAATATAAATGTACAGCATGTGGTTTGGGGTCAGTATGTTTTTTTTTTTTGTTTGTTTTTTTTATACGAAATTAATACTATTATTCAGTAAGGTAAGGATGCATTAAATTGACCAAAAACACATTAAAGACTTTTACATTGTTACAATATTTGTATTTTAAAATAAATGCTGTTCTTATTAACTTTTATTCGGCAAAGAATCCTGAAAAAAATGTCATGGATTCCACAAATATTAAGCTGCACATCTGTTTATAATAATTTTTCTTGAGCGGCAAATAGTGATAATTAAAATTGTCCCTTTTTTATTGACATAATGTACTGTTTCTGGTCTTATTGTGATCGATTCACCAACGCATGCAATAAAAATCTGAATTGTTACAGTGCTGATCAGCTGGTTCATGGGATTTATTGAACATTTAATGCACTTGTGAAAAAAACAGAGGCACACTGGAGATGATTCGAGACAAATAACCTGTGCATACTAGTGATGTAACGGCTCTGTTTTGTTTAAGCACTCAGTCTCTGTAACAGAAGGGATGAGAAAGTGGATTCGATTTCCATTCTGTGTACAGTGATTGTGCTGCTGGCTCAGAATCTTTCGCATTAGCGGGGTCATTATGTAACCTGTCTGCCTTGATCAGTTCAATTCACATTTGAGAGCATCTGTGTTTGTGTGTGCCAGCCGTACATGCGTAAAACAAACAGATTAGTGACCTACTGTTGGTGGGTCCCACCTAGGGTTGGGTATTGGTTGGGTTTTATACGATACCAGTAGGCCTACCTAGCCTACTCTGTATTTTTTAAACGGTTCCGGTGCTTAAACGGTTCTTGAACCGGTACTTAAAGGTACAATCTGTAGCTTTTTTGGCCACAAGAGGGCGCAGTTTCCAACAATAACAAAGGCCTATGTTTATGACGCAGTGACAAGCTGAATGATGGGACTTGCTGTCAAGCTGATGGATCTAATAATGTTTATGGATGAGTGAAAACACTCAAGTTTTTTAACATTACAGTGGTATGAAGCAGGTCACGATTGCTAATAAGATATCACACGTGAGTCCCGCGGATATAAAGGAATAAGGAAATTTCATCCTATCGAACTACACGCAAATGCTGGATTACTCACACAGGTCAGTTTATTTGACGAATTAAACTTGTGAGGTAACGCAGCGCTGTTTCACTTGGTATAATGTTACACTATCACACTAAACGGCATTTAAATGTGTTGAAAGTTATGATGTTATTCTACGTGTTAGTTTGTTTGCTATACGAAACTAGCAGCTAGATCAACATTAGAATAACATACTGACCATATTCTAACATTTCATCATGTCAAGCTAACGTTATAACATTGATTTGTTTTATGTACATTTGCTCAACTGTCTAATAAAGCTGTCAAGTCATGACTTGTGAAGCTCTGTCAAGTCCAAATTAGTCACGGACGCTAGCTCTCTGTCGAGTGGAAGTCAGTCTCGGACGCTAGCTCTCGGCATCTCAAAAACGACACACTGATATTGATCCTCATTTTAGTTCTCATTGTTTGTCCCAAAGTCTGCTTGCCATGGTCTATGTTTGAACGAAACAAGAACTGCGTGCCGCTAAACGTTACTCACTACGCAGTTGTCCAAGTCTAGCACCATGGTTACGTCATGGCTATGACAGTACGAGCGGAAACCGAGGATAGCGCGGATATTGCGTCATTGACAGGCGAAATTTTTTCCCGGGACGGCCACTTATTTAAAATTGGAATTTCTCTGAAATAAAAAATCTTTGGAGACTTTTGGGATATTGTAAGTGCACAACTGCAGGAAATATATCACACTGTGCAAGTGATTTTTGGATATTTTATTACAAAATTCTTACATATTGGACCTTTAAGAAAACGAAACCGCACACACTTTGTCAAAAAATAATACCCTTTTATTTACAGGGCCAAACTGGACACAATATTAACTTAAATATTTAAAGATTTTCTGATTAAATGAAAAATTGTGCCGCTTAATAGGCTACTGATGTAAAACACTTATGTTAAAGCTACAGTCCGTAGCTTTTTCCTCTTTGTCACCATCTCTGTTCGAAATCTGCAATTGCAGTTATTTGCGGAATTATCATCTTTACGTGGGTTGTAAATCGGCATGAAACAGCACGGATGAACACAGTGTTTTGAGGCGAGTCCTGCTGTCAATCACCGCGCTGTGTGGATACTGTCATTCAGAATCACAGATTCACTTTTTGAAAGTTTGACCAACATAAGAATTTTCACCGGAAAATGTCTTCTGAACATGTAAGTAACATCCATTTTTGTTCTGATCAACTAAGGGGGAAAAAGCTTTCGACATGACAAGTGATCGTTATTTAATCAACGCGATTTACAGCAACCATGCAAATTATAGCCTACTTTGTTCTCAAATTGTTCATGTTAACAACATAAGCATTGCGTGACTAACGTTGCATTTAATGTGTTTTATTACCTGTGTAGTTCAGAATTCATATTCTCCATAATAGCTAAACGAGAAAGGCACAACAAGGAAACTCCATAACTGTGTGAATTAAGAAAACAGTGGTACTGCTACACGATTGAACTATTGAAATGTCTTACTTGTTCAGCAGAAAAAAGCTGTCTCTTCTTCCGTTTTGAACCCCTTCAAAACACGGAGTTCACGCACCGTCCAAAAGCCCCGTCGATGTTTAAATCCTTGTGTTCGCATGAGACGGTTTCTTTATCTTTCTCTTGCCACCTTAAATCCGAAGTACGAAGTCTTTTGGGTTTTATAACTGGTGAATCTCCAGGTGACACTGATGATTGTTGTTTGGATATTTCTGGATGCCATAAGTTTAATTATGTAAAGTGCTGCGAGAAAAGCCTCTCTACATCTCTCCTCACGCGCAGTATAGCCGAAACTCCTTCTTTATGTGTACGGGTGTGACGTAATGACGCAAAGACATGCTCGAATTTCCCGCGGAAACCCACCAGTACCACTGGAATTAAAATCATTATTACAAGCTAACCGTTTTGAATCTAGCTATGGCAAGCAGATAGTTTTGACCACTGGCAGAATATGTTTTTTTTTAAATAATTATTTTGGATTATTTTTAACTTAAAAAAGTTACGGACAGCAGCTTTAAGATCACCATTTTTTCTTCACATATTATGACTTTTACTTTAAGATGAGAAATATCTGACACTGAGCAGAAATATTTAACACACACAGTATAGCCTTGTATAAAGAAGTGTTGGAACATTTTGCACACGTTGTCACACTCGCTGTTGAATGGCAACGGTGTTTGCTAGCCTACTTATATGCAAGATTTGCAGTTGGCATTAAAACAGGCCTACTAGACTTACCCGAAGAGGAACGGCTGCTGTTATCATCATCTGTGATGTCGCAACTCGATCACACTCAAATGTCTCTATAGCACGCAGTGTGTTTATCGTGTAATTTATTCGCGAAAATTTGTTTTTACGTGCATAGGATACGCATGGGTTGGTTTGGTTAGGTTTAGTAGTGGTGGGGGTGGGTGTGTATTATACAATTAGGGTAGAATTAGTGGTGTGGGAAGCGTGTGCATTACACGCAATGAAGTGCGTATCAAATGCACGTAAAAACAAATTTTCGTGCATAAATTGCATAATAAACACACTGCGTGCTATTATAGAGACACTGGCAGCCTGCTGAATTTGAACTTTCGTCAAGCCCAGAGGTTCTGGGTTCTAATCCGCATACGTACAGTTGTTGTTTTTTTCTCATCAAAACCGATTATGCTCATCAGTGGTTGTATATCAGGCAGGGACATGTTTGTGTGCATTATATTTTGTGATTTCACTGGAACGAATAGAGTCTCTGCAACAGATTGAAGCACGCGTCCGAGTGAAGACAGTGCGGTGTGCACGAGCCACAAGAGAAAACCAATTTTTTTACAGTCTATGGAGAAAACACTGTATCCACGCAGCGGATCGCAGCGGCAACGAGCACTTTGATCACTTGATTTAAAATACACATTTCAGCGCTAGATCGTCTCTTATTTAACAAACGAACTAATTGAATGCTCTGCTGGTTATCTGGAGATGTTTTATTTATATGTATTGGAACATTCGTGCTGTTCGCAGATGTTTTACAGGGGGCGGTAAAAAAAAAAAGGTCAGGCACCGAAATTTACGTTCTTATTCGGTCTCTTTACTACCGTTTACGTTGGAACCGATTCCCTATTGGCACCGCGTTTCGGTACCCAACCCTAGTCCCACAGAACCGTGTAGCTATAGTACCTCAAGTGAAGTGCTTGAAGACTTAAAGATTGAATTGATCATAATCTGTCCAATTCATGTTGTCAACCATTAAAAGTATATTTTTAGTACTGCTGCATCTAAAAACTAGTCCTTCTTGCTTTTGACACCATGTTTAGATCTTTTATCTCTTTGACTTTGCCGAACAGACCTCATGTTTCTCAAAATACTTGGCAATTCGATCATAATGTTATCTGGAGTGTGTCTGATGTATAAAGGGCAAACCTGCTCCTGTACCGGTTTTGTTCGAACAAATTATGCCCAAAGGTAAATGTATGTGCATCAAGAAGCAAAACAAAACTCCTCGGGGGGGCGTCAGCATGCAGACGGTATAAATCTAGAGAGAACTTCACTGGAATTCCTTCCTGCTCTTTAAAGCAGCCAAATATAAAGCCGCATGAGGTCGTTTGTCTTGAAAAGGCCTTTCAGGAGAGACAGAAATACGAACGTTTTGGAATATAAGCCAGCCAAAAAAAAAAAAAAAAAAGCCTTCATCAATCTCAAGCTCTGCTAGCAAGCAAGAAATGTAAGTAATCATTAGCTCTTTTCCAAAAACTACTGGGCTGCCTCGTTGCATACTGCCTACTTGGGCAGCTGCCTTGACTGATTTGGAGTGGTCTACAATACATAGAGGTGTGGTGTCATTTAGGTGATGTTCCAAAATAACAATAGAGAGAGAGAAATCAATCATAATAATACAAACCACACAAATATTGGGCAAAAAGTTTGAATTCGAATTTAATTTCTCTTTTGCATTCGTTTTCCCCCCCACAGAGCTCATCACAGTGCATTCTGGAATTGTCTTCTCCACAGGATACATAGAGTTTGAATTAAAATGTATATGAGCATAATTAAGTTGTCTTTGTGTTGAGAGGGCATGTGATGCCTTAAATGCTGCCTCTGTAGGCAGCACACTGGGATTTGGAACAGAGCCATTGTGTTCATAATCATTGTGTTTATACTGCATTGAAAAGTAAACTTGGCCCTGATTCTGTATCAGTTTGTTCGGCTTTGTGTTGTGATGCTTTTTGTCAACCTATGATTTTGGCCCAGGGCTGGGAAAGTGAAGCTGCACAGGCTCCTGAATTGAAAGTGGATGGTAAATGGAAAGTAACCGATGGGACACACAGAGGGCAGTGAGTGAGGACAAATGAAAACATGGCCTCCCTTTCTCTCTCTCTCTCTCTCTCTCTATTTCATTTGGACTTTCTCCCAGGGTGACTGAGGGTGTTTGTGAAGAATTAGCTCTAACCGTGTCGTGTCTGTCAGCCATTGACAAATTCCACATATTATCTTCTCTTTCCTTTACCTTCCCTTTCTGTTTCTCATATTCAGAAGTACACTCGTAGTCTTCGTGACTCTTTGTCTTTCAGTCACGCTTTTTCTTGGTCCGTCACTTCTCTCTTTGACTCTGTCTCTCCGCCCCTCTCTCTTTGTCGTACAAGGTTCTTGCAGCAATCAAGTTCTGCTTTCAAACAACAGATGGATGGTTCTCACACACCTTGTTTGACTTCTTAAACTTAAAGGGATAGAAAATACTGTCATGATTTACCCTCATACAATTTTAAAACAAGTAAATGTCACAATTTTGGAAGGAGTCTTTGTGCATAACAGCGATTCAACCTTGTCCCTCAAAACCATGATTCTCAGCGGCAGACACGCCGCAGCATAGCTCAGATGTCTTAGAAAACAGAAAGAAAGATTGGTCATTAGATGTGTCTTTTTTAAAATCTTGATCCCTCTTCCATTCAATTTAACAGCTGTTAGAAAGGACAGGCTGCTGTGCGCTGGCAGCACCGTGTGTGCATCACAGAGAGTGTGGGCCGTGTTTTGTATTTTTGTATTGTATTGTACTTTGGTTTTAATGGTATTTATGGATTTACACAACTGATGAATACCCGTCCGTCTGTCTTTGTAGAGTTATTGTGGCTTCTGATGTTCTATTAATATAATCAATGAAAAAATCATGTCTGACAGAGATGACTTTATCAACCTCTAAACATGACTGAAAAAGGTCTGAGACCACTAGTAAAAATGTTTTTATTTTGTATCTGTTTCTAGGTTAATACAAATTATATGATCAGCATAACAATTTGGGTGAAATGTTATGTAAAGTACACATTAATTATATATGTAATTTATCTTAATTATATTCATTTTCAGATTATATTAAGATTTAATTATAGATAATTCTATGAATTATAATTGTCTTTGAATGATATCTTATTAATTATATTTCTAGTATGTTGTTGTTGTATAAACAAAAGTTTATAGCTGATTTGAATGATTATTTTATTATTTGATCTCTCCTCAGCTCTTTCGAGAGGTACGGATCATGAAGGGCCTCAACCACCCAAACATAGGTGAGTATTTCAGATGCTTTTAAGTAAAAATGTCAGTCTTCTTAATTTTATCCTTCACACAGGAAAATATTGACATCTGAGACCTCGAAAAAGTTTTTTAGTTTATATTATCTGTAATCTGTAGCAATGTTATTATTATACTTGTATGTAATATTTATTAATATTTTGAATTGGCTTTTATTTTCATATTTTTTGTTTTTATTTTAATTTTAGCTGAAGTTTTAATTTAGTTTTGTTATGTTGGTTTTTTAATATTTATATTTAGCTTTAATTTATTTTGTATTTCAGTTTTAGTCATTTTAGTACTTCAACTTATTTCAGTCAGTTTTTATATTTTAATGTCAAATATTTGCTCGTGCAAATGAGATTTTAGAGCAATGTCGAAAAGAACATTTTCAGTAAATAATGATTTAAATTTACATTCGTAGGTTTTCCTTGAACCAATCATACAACGACCTGAGCTTATTCTCTGTTGCTCAGTCCACTTATTACCATGTTTTTTAGACTGTACCCAGTGATATGATCAGATTTTTTTTTATCTCATCTACAGTTCAGCTCTTTGAAGTGATTGAGACAGAAAAGACACTCTACCTTGTGATGGAATACGCCAGTGGAGGTATGATTCCTCCCTGATTCAACATACAAACATTGCTTAGAAGCAAATTTATATTTTTATTTCTTTTTTTGAGTTTTTACATGGATAATCACACGTCTCCAGTTTTAATTCATGCTCACACGCAAACATGCATGTGTACGACTGTCGCATCACTCAGCCTCTGCGCTGAACGCAGCTGCACAGGCTCTTCTATAGGTTTCATGTGCATTCACTGAAGCCAGGCCCACACAGCTCAGCAATTAGAGCTGCTAGTATAGATGTTCATAGTCAAATCAGGCTTATTTTAACTTCAGCCCATCCTATTCGTGGCGCTTGAATCAGCTGCTCTCTTAATGAATCTCACGTTTCCACTCCTAATCTATCTGATGAGGCTGATGCACGTGCGAGCGCGTGGAAAATCATGTACAGCGGTACAGCTTATACTACACATTGGCCTTTTCTATTTCCTCCCCATTTCACATATTACTGGAAGCTTAATCATTATCCATCTCTTCCTCTTATGAATCTGATTCTGTCATCAGTGAATACGTAGTGGAATGAAACATTGTGTTCGTTCACTGAGTATTAAATAACTTACTTCATTAATCTGGAAATTCCCAATTGATTGTTCATAACTTATCTAAATGAGTTATATTAGTGACCTCCATTACCCATCCAATGTGTGTTTACCTCAATCTTTACCCATACTTCTATGTAGTTTTATGTAGGAATGTGCAATATATCTGTACCAAATAGATTATCATCCAATATTAAAGATATGTAATACTCACTTAAATTTTTTTTCCAAATAAATATCCATTTTTCATACTGTACAGTGTACACTATAATGTTGATTTTAGACTATATAGGACTGAATTTTGGACTATATAGTGTAGAATTTTATTATTGGCTGTTTACCAGTTATCAGGTGAAATAAATGTGGGGAAAAAACAATTACATAGATTTTAGTTTAGTTTAATGTCGTTTTAAGATTTTATTTCAATAATTTCCCTGAGGAAGAATAATTGTGGCGGATGTTTTCGTTTTACTAAAAATTTTCTTCTGTGATAGGTGAAGTATTTGACTACCTCGTATCCCATGGGAGAATGAAGGAAAAGGAGGCACGTGGTAAATTCCGGCAGGTGAGAAATATCATAAATAATATCTATAAATCTTTAAACTTGTTTACCTTTGATAAAATACAAATCTGAGAGGAGCAAAATTCAAGCTGTATTTTTTTTGTTTCTAATGTCTTAAAGATGCAGTAAATGTTTATAATCATAAAAATGTAGCAGTTTTGTTTAACTTCCTGTTACAGAGATGTTAATGTCAGTGTTTCCCTTTCAGATTGTGTCTGCTGTTCATTACTGTCATCAGAAGAATATTGTTCACAGGGACTTGAAGGTTATATTTCTTTCTCATGACTTATACATCCTTTTATTACCTCTGGAGCTCTCATAAAAGAGGAAAGGCCTTACAGCTACACACTTTGCTCCCTTTTTAAAATACCCCAGAAGCATAAAATTGTTAAATTCCTGCTCATGGTCATATACTCCATCCTATCTTATACCTTACTCAGGCGGAAAACCTTCTGCTTGATGCAGACTCCAACATCAAGATTGCTGACTTTGGCTTCAGTAATGAATTTACGATGGGCAGTAAACTGGACACTTTCTGCGGCAGCCCCCCCTACGCCGCCCCAGAGCTCTTTCAGGGGAAGAAGTATGACGGGCCAGAGGTGGACATTTGGAGTCTGGGGGTTATCCTCTATACGCTGGTCAGCGGATCACTGCCCTTTGATGGACAGAACCTCAAGGTAAATTAAAAAGTATGAAATGAAAGAAAGAAAGGCAAGAAATGTAAAAAAGGTCACAAAAAAAAACATGTTTATCTGGATTTTCGTTTTAATATTTTAAACGTGATAGGTAGGAACGAATGCCCCATTATTAAAATTGACGCTGATATAGATAAGCCAATAATTATTTTTATATTATGGCTGATAATCAATAAATGCCGCTTTAAACATTCTGCACTATTCTGTGTAAATAAAAGAAAAAATAAAGCACTAAAAGCTAAAATCATTTTAAATGCTACAAGTGGATTTAAGCATCACAACACAATATTAATGTGTACAGTATAAAAATTACTAATTTGAGATTTACTTAAGATAACATTTCGACAAAAACAATTCAAATCTAAAAATACGGTAAATGCAATTAAATTTCCACTATCGGTCAGAATATATACAATATCAACCATTATGATAAATAAAAATCTGTAATGTCCTATTATGCATTGTTTATTGATTTTCGTTGTTTGGAAACACTATGATAGTTTTGGTGTTTGCCTGTTGAATATATTGCACATATTGTCTATATTTAGGTAGAAAACGTGATTGGTAGATGCTATGATAATTATTCAGGATAAAATAATTTGACTACATTAATGTGCCACAGTGTGTTTCAACTTCCATTTTAAAGACATTTTTGTTTACTTTTGTAACAAACTTTTAAATAATATGTCTAGTCATCGCTAATATTCAATGTAAAATCTCTTTTGTGTCATTTCCAAACAGTTTTATGGCAACATTGAGACATTTTCTAAGGCGCCTCACGTGCAACAAGTGCTCTTATGAAATGCTTTGCTCTCAAGTAATGTAGGTCAAGTGAGCTGTGATTGTTTCTCTGTGCCGTGGGGGCGATACGGTGGCTGACTGGTTCAGAATAAGATTAGGTGTTGAAAAGAAGTCTGTGTTGTTCCCTCAGGAGCTGCGTGAACGTGTGTTGAGGGGGAAATACCGGGTGCCATTCTACATGTCTACCGACTGTGAGGGCATTCTGCGCCGGTTTCTTGTGCTCAACCCCACCAAACGCTGCACCCTGGAGGTGAGGAGGAGCAACTGCGACCCGCAGTCGACCAACACAGCTGATAACACGTCTTATTTATTGAGTTTACATAGATCTTGTGGTCTTTGGCACACTATCTGATTTTCTGTTCTTCCATTTCAGCAAATTATGAAGGATAAGTGGTTGAATGTTGGTTATGAAAGCGATGAGCTGAAGCCTCATATAGAGCCAGTGGAGGATTATAATGACACCAGCCGTATAGGTAATAAATGGCTATTAACACTTTAGGGGAAAAAACTGTAGTATTTGCAAAATTTTGCTTGTAAATTCATCTGGTTTTCAAACAGTATACATTGATTTAAGTAATACATCAAGATATATTTTATTATTTTACCCCATTGCCAAATCAGGATTTTTTGTCTATAAATGATATATGGTTAAAGTTTTAAACTGTTGTATATAACATTTTTATTTTTCTTACATAATTTGCAAATTGATTTAGAGTCGGTATGATCTAATGTTTTCGAAATAAGTCTCTCGTGCTTACCAAGGCTTTATTAAATCAAAAATACTGTAAAACAGTAATATTTGAATATATTTTTTTAAAAGTTATTTATTCCTGTGATGGCAAATCTGAATTTTAGCAGCCATTACTCCAGAGTTCAGTCACAGTGTCACATGATCCTTCAGAAATCATTCTAAGAAATCTTTTATAACAATGTAAAAATTGAATGTATCCTTGTAGGGTATATTCTGTGAAAAATATTGCTTTTCAAAGGAAAATGTATCTTGTTTTTAAGATATTTTTTAAAATGAAACAAGACATATTACTGATTAAAAAGTAAAAACGTAAAAAGTAAACGTTTTTTTCCATTGTAGTAACCAGAATGTAATTTTAAATCTTGCTAGCAAGACACTTTTTGCTCCAAAAAGCGCAAAATCTTGCTTTTGCACCCAGATTGCTCAAAGTGTGGCTAAAATCGTCTGCTAAATGGCTACTTGCTTATGTCCTTAAATTATTTTTTTCTGTCTCTGCTCATACAGATGTAATGGTAGGGATGGGTTACTCCCGTGATGAAATCAAAGATGCCCTGACCACACAGAAGTACAATGAGATATTTGCCACCTATCTGCTGCTAAGTCGCAAGAATGAGGTGAGGGATTGCCACTGACCCGAGAGCAGCCTGTGCGCTATCCTATAAGTGTGTAATATCTCATATGTTTCCCATATAGGATGGTATGGAGTCCCGGTCAAGCAGCAATTTGTCTCTAGCACGGGTGAGGCCCAGTCCCATCACGAATGGCACCAGCAAACACTCCTCCACCTCCACCTCCACCTCCACCTCTGCCTCCAGTCACACTAAACCCCAGCGCAGTGCCTCCACCTACCACCGCCAGAGGAGGCACAGCGACTTCTGTGAGTCCATACACTTCTCAAGGATAATTTCATATTTATAAATGGCCAGGTGATCCATGATGGTATTGTCTGCCAGTTATAGTTTTTGATATTATATAGCTTAATTATTATTAACTATGTAATAATAATATAATTTTTATTATGAACTATGTTTATAATTGTGTTTATATGTTTGTCAGGTGGGCCATCAGTGCCAGTAACCCACCCCAAGCGCAGCCCCACCAGTACAGGAGAGGGGGATCTAAAAGAGGAACGTCTGCCGTCACGGAAGGCCAGCTGCAGTGTGGTGGGCAGTCGTAGCATCCCCCCGTCGAGCCCTATGGTCAGCACAGCCAACAACCCCAACAAGGCCGAGATCCCTGACCGCCGCAAGGACATCAACGCAACAACGGTAATCAAGCACAGGAAATCACGCACATACGGTTACAGGAAATATTCATGTACATTTATTTATTTATTTTTTGATTGTCTTAGGGCTATTTCTCTAGATTCTAGGTCTTTTGAAGCTATTTGATAGATTTATGTGAGGAACGGACTGAAATTTAAGCCGTTAACCTTGCTTGCTGCCATGGTCACCATTCACTTGCATTCTTTGGAAAAGGGAAGCTGGACATTCTGCTATAAATAACTCCTTTTTTGTTCCAAGGAAGAAAGAAAATCCTGCCGTTTTGAAAGACATAAGTAAATAATGACGGAATTTTCATTTTTGGATGCTCATCTCCTTTAATAGAGAAGAAAATATAAATCATCCTGATGACAATTCAAGTGCCGCCCATTCAAATGTTGCATAACTTTTTTTCCCCTGGGATGTAATGGCACATGTTCAGATTCATTATCGGCATTCTCAGGTCATAAATTGATGTTCCCTTAGTATGCAAAACAACTTGTTCCTAAAATGTTCCATTGAACAAAATGGATGAATTTCTGAGGACAACTGTGTCAGAAATGCTGGTTATTTTCAGATTAGCCTTAGTGACATAAACTATGTCTGTGTTTCTATTTCCATCTTTTTTGGTTTTCAATACTTTCTCTTTCACGTTTTAGAACAACATCCCTGCCAGTGCCATGACCCGTAGGAACACTTACGTATGTACGGACCGTACCAGCACTGACAGACACACCTTACTACAGAATGGGAAAGAGAACAGGTAAACCTGTCTCTGTATTTTATATGTATTGAAGTTTTATAATTGATGTCCATGTTGAAGCTGAAACAATTTTTTCCTGTGAGCTTGTTTATTGAGATGGATTTGGTCTGTTATGCTTCAGCAGTGGCAGATGGTGGCTGTTTAGCTGTCCTTCTATGACTCTCCTCTCTTTTCAAAACCCTTCATCATGCTAATTTTCTGCCCAGCACCGCTATTAATGACTGCAGTGTGGCTGACCAAGGGAAGCTAACATGTGAAACCCTGTTATAGGAAATCCTGTGTGTGTGTGTGTGTGTAAGGTCCATCAACGCAGGGTTATTTAGAGCGTTAAGTGAAGTGGCCCCAGGCGAGTGGGCAGACTGAGGCAGCATGTGAGATCTGTTAGATCTATGCCAAAACTGAGCGAGATGGAGGGGACAGAGGCAGTCCGATGCCAAGAGATGCACGTCAGCAAAGTGAACCCATCTGAACGGAAAGATCATTAGTGCTGGTTGCTATGGAAAGCATCACAATTCCTATTGCTCATCAAAAGGAGAGGTGTGCTACTGTGATTAGACAACATCAGGTTTAAACAGCAATCAAGTAGTCCCTGGTAACTGCATAGCAACACCTTGGTTACACCCAGAACACTATAGAAACTGTATAGCAACACCCTAGTAACAAGCCAGAACACCATAGCTAGCAGCTGCATAGAAACACCCTAGTAACCACCCAGAACACCACAGCAATTGTATGGCAACACCTTAGTAACACCTAGAACACTCTTCCATTGCACAGCAGCATGTTATCCACTATTAAGTACACCCTTTTTTAATTATCTTGCACTCCTTTTCTCTCTTTGATGTTTGACTTTCTGTCCTTTGTCCTGGGTTTGGACTTGTTTGATAAATAGAAAATAGAGTGATTTGTCTCGCCTTTTCTCTGCGTTGAGATGTGCAGCCGTGTGCAAGCTTGTTTCCGCTAAGGGTTCTGTTTTAATTTGCCTTAAGTGGCTGTTTCTGAGATGGGAATAAGAACACAAGAGAGCTCATGCCTCAGTGACTCAGCAGCATCCTGCCTCACATTTACGCTCAACTAAACCCAACGAGAGCAGCCTCTTCAAGTGTCGAGATCTGATGTCGGTCTAATCGCATCGCTACAGAGCTATTTCTGTGGTATGTTTTGGACTTTGTCTCAAAGTAGCCTCCAGTTAGAGCCACTATGACTGCTAATTAGTGGGAACAATAAACGTACAGCACAGCAGCCATATTTAAATCCAGATTTTTGCATTTTCTGGAGAAGTCTTTGTTTGTCCAAAACTAATTTAGCTAATGTGTTATAGAAATCTTTATATCTGATCAAACTCTGATTTTGAACCATAACTTATAAACCATTAAAGAAAGATCTACTGTGAGCTGCAAGGTTGTTAATGGATGGTTTATGCTTTTGTTGAAGCCATCACCCTGCATTATTTCAACTACTTTTTTAAATAAAAAATACTTTCGGAACCAAGACCGCTGAAAAAGTGAGTGGGATCTGTTTAACTTTATTATTATGCCATTGATTAAATGGTTGTTAACATTTTGGTAAGCCATTGCTATGCTGTTGCTCATGTGCTCTGGGTGGTTGTCAGCATGCTGCTATGGTTGTTCTTGATGGATATCATTCTTGTCCAGACCAAAAGCGATGCTTGTTATGTGGCAAACTTTTTTGTGTGCTTTTCATCCATGTTTTCTTGTCTCTTTCCTCAGCTCCTTGTCACATCGATTACCTCCAGCCTCCCCATCCACCCACAGCATCTCCGGGGCCGGGGCCTCCGGCTCCACGTCTTCAGAACGTTCTCGGCTGACGAGGGGATCCACCATTCGCAGCACCTTCCACGGTGGCCAGCTAAGGGACCACCGGCCTCCCACCCACGCACCCCCCACCTCACCCACCCTCTCCCACGAAGCCAGCCCTCTGCCACACTCCCGTAGCCGTGCCACCACAAACTTGTTCTCTAAGCTGACCTCAAAACTTACCCGCAGGTAAGAGGAGAGCGACGGTTTCATCTTGTAAACCAGAATGACTTTGTGAGAGTAAACATTTGTTGATTATAGATAAGAATAGATCAAGATAAAATCAAGTTCCAAATCATTAGTTTACTCTTGCCAAATCTTCTACTTTTACTATACATTGTTCTATCTGAAGACGTTTAAGGCTCCTTCACACTAAGAGCGATAAATATAAAGATAACTATATTAGCATTCACACCAAGAACAATAACCATAAACATAACTATAAAGAGAACTATATTTGCATTCACACCAAGAACAATAACTATAAACCTAACTAAAATGATAACTATATTAGTATTCATACCAACGGACCAACTATATACCAACTAAAAACATATTAATGATATCATGAACTATAACTATAAAAAAAACTGTAATAATAACTATATTAGCATTCAAACCAAGAACAACTATGAACATAACTAAAATTATAACTATATTAGTATTCATACCAACGGACCAACTATAACTATAAACATTACGATAACATGAATATTAACTATAAAGAAAAGTGTTGACACTAACAAACAAAAATGATAAAGATAACTACAGTACAACAAAAATAATATTATTGTTCACCCTAAGAACAATAACTATAAACATATCTATAACAATAATTATATTAGTCTCCTTACCAATGGATGATAATAATAAAGATAACTACAGCGATAACTATATTAGTTTTCACACCAAGAACGATAACTAAGCGTCCACATCAACAGACTATAATTATAACGATAACTATTTTAGCATCCACACCAAAGAACAATAGCTTTAAAAACAACTATAATGATAACTATATTGGAATCCACATAATGTTCTGTTCATTTATAAGCGTGCTGCAGTTATGTTGTCTGCCTTTTTAAGTGCTCAAACGTAATGTCAGGGTGGATTCTGATTGAAAGTTTAAAAAAATATTGGTCATCGGCTGAATTTTTTTTGCTGAAAGCGAATACAACGATATTGTTATAATACAATGACTTTGTTGTTATCATTGTATATGTGGTGTGAACCTATTCTCACAAAATTCGAAGGAATATTTTTTAATTTCTTTTAAAACTTTTAGTTATTGTCCTTGGATGTGAATTGCTCTTTAACCGCATAAGATCAAAATGACATGGGCTCCACAGCTAGAGCCAATTAGTTTACAAAGTCATCTTTCATTTGGTTTGGTGCCCATTGTCCTGTGGAATATGAGGAGGTAATGTAGTTAGATATGGGAGCGTTTGAAGTCCGTAATGTGATTGAGATGTTCAGTAGAAAGTAGGAACGCTGATGGGGCGCTTTGCTCTTCAGCATCCTCAGTTGAATTGTTTATGTGCCTGTCTGGGCCAAAAGCCAGAAAGAACGACTTTTGCAGAGATGCGCAACTAGAAGCTCTTTATTAGATTAGAGCAACACTTCCATCTCTTAGATTAGATTAAGCACCTATCTAGGATGACATTCAATAGATAAAGTCCTTTTTCCGCATAAGTTTGCATATGTACTCTCTTCATTAACTCTTCCTCAAGCCTCCTGTGTAATTAACCGACAGTTTCAGGCGCCTGCTCCTCCTCGTGTCTCTATCTCTTGGTCTTGGCTGTTGTTGGGTGCTCAGTGTTTCTGTTTTGTTTATTTGTTTCTTTGCCTTTTTTTCCCTTGCTGCAATCTTATTTCTCTCTCGATCTCCCTTTTCCCTTCCTTCTTTCTGTCTATCACACTGTCCCTTTCTCTTTTTCCTTCCCCTCATCAACTCTTAGGGTCAATCTTGACCCCTCTAAGCGCCAGAGCTCAAACAAGTCAGTCTCGGGCTGCACTCTGCCACAGGGATCAAAAACAGTTAGTAAGTTTTCTTCCTGTTTGTGGCCTTGTTCCATCTCTCAGTCTGTCAAAATACTCAGTCTCACCACTCTCTTTGGCACCCGTGTTGGCGCTGGGTGTCAGAGCACCTCTTTGAGCTTTCAGAGATAATTTAAAATTTAAATTCTGTCATCATTGACTCACCCTTGTGTCCAAACCTGTATGGTTTTGTCCGATGTGGGATGTTGAGAGCTACAAAAAGCAGCAGAAAAGTAGAATATCACAGTTGGGTTCCGGAAGTAAAAATCTGATAGATTTTTTCCATTGAGCAATTTGAATTGATTTTGAAGGATAACTTGTACTCTGAAAAATGGAACAAAAGCTACAGCATCACTGGGACCGTACCCTTTAAATAGGTTCCAATATGTACATTTTTAGGTACTGTAATATGTACTTTGAGTACAAAGGTATACCTTTTGAAAGGGTACCGGCCCAGTGACAGCTTTTGTACCTTTTTTACTGAGAGTGTATAAACCTTTAAAGACAGACCTAATGTGAGTTTCAGGGTTGTTAATCGATAGTGTATGGTTTTGTTTAATCCATTAATCCACTTTAATTCAATATATTTTTTAAATAATTGTGTTTAACAGCAGAATTCCTGGTACCATTGATTCCATTGGTATTTGATTGGACCATTGATAATTATATATTAATCAATAGTTTTATATTTATCCATCATTTGAATTTGATTGTCATTCGCAATGCTTCATGGAATTGTAGTTCTTTCCCTCATTTTACCTTTGAAGCTGGTTGGTTTAATTCATGGCTTCTAACTCTTCAACAAAGAACTTTTACAAAGAACCGTTACACTTTATTGCAAGTCTTAATTCACTGAAAATCATCCTTTTTGCTGTGGCTCTTAAATCACATTCATTTCAAATATGCCATGGTATGGCACAACATGTATGAATCAAATAAGCTTTTAAAGCTACAGCAAAGAGGAAGACTTGCGTACAAATCGTATGGGCCAAATTCATGCTTCTTTATTTGTCATTTCCACAACACGACAGTCCCCCCAACAGTCCCCCCAGTCCCCCCAACACAATTTGGGTATTATGCCAAATATTTTGGTTTTGTAGAGAAGAAAAGAATTATACATGTTTGGAATGGCACTAGGGTAAGCTAATGTTTTCAGTTTTGACAGAATTTGTTTTGGGTGAACCAACACTATTTTTATTATTATTGTCTATGCATTTTGTAAAATGGCATTTTTTTTGTGGATATGTTTTAATATTTGAGAATGTGCTTTCTTTGTGTTTGATGCTCAAGAGGTCTTTTACACCATAGCTCCATCCATGTATCACTTTTTTCATGCACTCATTCATGCATTTCTCTCACCTTTTACTCATTCACAGGAATGGCATTTAGCTTGGCCTAAAAAACACTGTGCCTTTATTAGTTTTCTATTGATTCTTAACGGAATTACAAATGCTTTGTAAAACAATTTCATCTGGACTGTTCTATCACAAAAGCCTAATTTCGGAAAAGGCAGAGCCAAGCAAGGGCTTCCTCTTTCCAATTTAGACCCAGATTAGTTACGTAACTTGTATTTTATCCTCTAATGTCAAATCCCAATCACCGTTGGCCAAGCTCATTTGCCTCCCCTGCTGATCACATGATATTTTTTTCTGTCCAGATATGGTTTATTCACACCCAACAGAGAGCCCTCCATTTTCACTGTAATGTTTGAGGAAGATTGCTGTGTACTGTCCCTTTAAGAGGGAATACACTGGCCACCTCATATGCTACAATATGTGAATGGAAAGTTTCACAAGTGTTCATAAAAGCAGCCTTGAACTGTAGCGCCCTCATGTGGACATCAGCCAACTAGCACTTTCTTTGTTTAGTGCTAATAACTACTAATGTCTCATGTAGAATATTAGATTAATAAACTCAAAGGCAAATAACCACACACAAGAAATTGGTTTTAGATGGTGTTATTAAGGATACAATTGTGAATGTTTCTTTAAATTGTGTTACACTGACAATGACATGAAGCAACGTGTGATGATGTCTCAAAAACATAATTAATATATTCTATAAGAAAATACTTAATCCTACCCTATGAAATCCATCACTGCCGTCAGTTTCTTTTGTTCTCAGTACTAGTGATATTTGTGGATTGATTGGAGGTGACGTCAGTGTAAAGGTGCACGTCTGTGATTGGTTGTTTGTGGAGGGCGGAATAAACTGTGATAATCGACGCTCTATTGGCTAATTGATTCCTAACATGAACCATTTTTGTCTTCTTGAGGGTCACAGACGAACCTGAGAGAGTCAGCAGATCTCCGGTCACAAGGTGAGTGTTTCCATATTTTTTTATACACATATTTGACTGAGGAAGTAGCATAAAAGTTGTCCATCTCCAAATGCTGGGCCATTTTCTTCATTTCAGAAAACAAGCAAGTAACTCAAACAGAAGACAGACAGAAAATAGGTAGAGGAAATAGAAAAATAATAGCACAAAGAATATTTAGATAAATGAACAAATGTTTTTTGCTCGGTATTTTATTTATTTTTTTAAACGTCCTTACATACTATTTTAACTCTGTTACTTCTCCTTAGCTACAGATACAGCTACAAAAAGTCAGGCTAAAAAACACAGGTAATTTCTAGCATGTGCTGCGTGCCATGTCAGATCAGACTGATCAGAATGTGACTGCTTTTTGTTAATTATATAGAACTGTGTACTGTACTATGTGCATCAAATCTAGCTTAGATATATGTAGAGTTTCCTTAGATACGTACTTGTGTCCTTCCCTTTACCTTTTCCATATTCACAATCACAATATAATATTCATTGACAGTGGTTGGGTATTGCATTTCGAAAGTCACATTTCCGTTTTTTTAAACATGGATGTTTGAATGACATTTTTTATTTCCAGCTAATTTCAATATATATTGCTGGTAAAAGTTGAATGTATTTGGAATGCAGTTTACATTCGATTGAGAATTACTTTGAGGGATAATGTGTATGAGGCTTATGAAGTGCATGACACAGGTGATGTTTGGCTGCACAGGTACTGATTACAGCATACACATAGTGCTCTACCTATACACTTTGATTTCTATACTTTGCCTGATTTATATGTTATTATAATTTAATCATATGTGTATGTGCCTGAATGTTTTTTTACTCTACTGTTCAAAGGTATAGTAGGATTTTTTTTTTTTTAAATAAATTAAGACTTTTATTCAGTGAGGATGCATTAAAGGGTTAGTTCACCCAAAAATGACATTCTTGTCATGAATTCCTCATCTTCAGACCATAAATGAAGATGTTTTTGATGAAATTCGAGAGGTTTCTGAACCAGTCATAGAGCCACTTTCAAAAAATAAACTTGCCTTGCCTTAATATTATGAAGCGAGAAGAATAATTATTGTGCACAAAAAAACAACAATCTCTTCTCCTCCATGTCAGTCTGCTGCGCTATTTACATAGTAAACAGTGCAGCGCCTCTGGGTTTTACATCAGAACGCGATTATTGGCCAGCTCCTACGTCAGCATCACACACATGCGTCGACCAATAATGAGCCGGCGTTCTGACGTTGTGTTTCGAAGATGAACAAAGATCTTACGGGTTTGGAACAACAGTGAGTAATTAATGACAGAAAGTTCATTTTTGGGTGAACTAACCCATTAAATTGATGAAAAGTGACAGTAAAGACATAAACAATGTTGGAACATTCTATTCATCCAATAATCTTGAAAAAAATAAATCTTGGTTTCTACAAAAAGTCATTAAAGGACAACTCCGGCGCAAAACGAACCTTTGGTCTAATTACACATTGGTACATAGTCACCCGCTCCCTGAGATTTGTTTTCATGATTATCGCATGTAAAGAGTTTTATCTCTAAAAACAGTTTAGCTTATAACGCTAGTATATTGGGCATAGAGTAATGAAGGAAAAAAATCGCTAGTTAATACCACTAACAAGGCTCAAAATAGCCCAACATAAACACGGTAGCATAATGAGGGTCCCTACCTGCAAACTGAAGCATTGAGAACGTTGTAAGTGTACAGACAGTTTAATAAGAAGATATTTTATAAAGATAGTCCACTTCGCGAATACAGGAAAGAGCCGTCTTTGGAAAACAGTCTCGACCAATCGAAGCATGAACGCCGAGCCGAGTGCTCTGAACTGTCTGGAATCCAGCGCACTCGGCTCGGCGTTCATGATTCGATTGGTAGCGTTAACATACTAGCGTTATAAGCTAAACCGTTTTTAGAGATAAAACTCTTTACATTCGATAATCATGAAAACAAATCTCAGAGGACGGTTGACTATGTACCAAATAATTACACCACTGTGTAATTAGACCAAAGGTTCGTTTTGCGCCGGAGTTGTCCTTCGTTGCCCTTGTTGTAGCACAACTGTTAAAATGCACCAGAAATTAATATAATATACTGATTTGAAAGATCATGTGACACTGAAGACTGGAGTAATGATGCTGAAATTCAGCTTTGCCATCACAAGAAAAGAAGAAAAAAACATTTAAAATATATATTCAAATGGAAACCAATTCTTTCACATTGAAATATTTCACAATATTGTTGTTTTTACTGTATTTTTGATTAAATTAAATGCATCCTTGTGAGCAAAGAAGATTTATTTCAAAAACATAAAAAATCTCAGACACCAAACATGAACGGTAGTTTACTTCTTGTCACCTTTAAAAATGAATGACATTCACATTTTTTTCAGGCCTTGAAAAATGTTCGACAACTTTTTGCTGATAATCACACTAAATTTAAATAGTGCTTAGATTTGAACTGGTTTTGAAAATGGTTTTACTATCCTGAAG
This sequence comes from Semotilus atromaculatus, assembly GCA_031834385.1. Lineage (NCBI taxonomy): Eukaryota > Metazoa > Chordata > Actinopteri > Cypriniformes > Leuciscidae > Semotilus > Semotilus atromaculatus. The sequence continues at coordinate 12,582,100 of JAULUF010000015.1, forward strand.
AACTCCAGTGTATCCTGCAAGGTAACTGGTTTTAGCTTTTATCTAAACATTTCCTCCCTTTTTGATTGTAGAAGGATTTCAAACTTTTTATAAAGATATTTCAATCAAACCATTTAGCATTATTTTATTGGTAACACACTTTACCACAAGGTTCATTTAACATTAGTTAACGCATTACATTTACATAACCTATACAAATAAATGCTTTAAATGTAATGTTAATTTCTTCAAGATGTATAATTTCAGTTAAAGTTTAGTTTGAACTTTTTGCAATTACATTTTAATTAATCTAATATGAACTAACTTGAATTAACAAGAACAATAGTGTATATTACAAATGAACAATAATCTAGTAAAAAAAAAAGGTCATGTTATGCTCTACCTAATGTTAACAAATTGAACCTTACTGTAAAGTGTTATCTTTCTATTTACTGGTCCCTGAAATTAATTAGCTTAGTTAAATGTCACAAACTAGCAGTCCACACAGGTTAATCAGCCTTTAAGAACTTTTTAAAGGATTTTTAAAGGATTTTCTAATATATTTCTCTCTTGTTCCCCCTCCACCCCCCATCCGCCCACACACATCACCACCCACCACCCACCTCCCATTTCACCTCCTCCTTCCACAGTCGCTATCTATCTGGGTATCAAAAAGCGGCAGAGCCCCGGACCCCCCGATGCGGCTGGGATGTGAGGGTGCGGAGCCCGCGGGACCCGGCCGAGGTGGTTCTGGCTCTGCGGGAGGCGGCGCAGGGCTGCGGTTGCCAGGTCCACCAGGCCGGGCCCTTCCTCCTCTCCTGCACCCACGGAGCCGCTGGCTCCCGCGTTGCCTTCGAAGCCGAGGTTTGCCAGCTGCCCAACGGCCCCGCCGAGACCAGCGGTGTTCGATTTAAACGCCTGTGGGGGGCACCGCTTGCCTTTCGGGACATTGCCACAAAAGTGTCCAAAGAACTCGAACTATGAGGGCAACAGGGGGTGGAGGGCAGGGACAAAAGCAGGGGACAGAAAAATGGGATGAGTGGAAGTAGCCCTGCCCACACCCCCGCCACCTCTAAGCCTACAAAGACTGGCACACACACATTGAGAACTGGGCACCTGCTTACACAAAAGCCCTGCTGAAGGAACTCCCTTTACCGGGTCTGTTTTACCGCTGATTTTACCTGGTATCTTAGCCATGTTATTTTTTAACACGGATTGTTTGTTGCATATTTACTCTGTACATTGTCATTCCTTTTTAACTGCTGCTATTTAACACTTTTTTTCTTCTTTTTTCAATTCTTCTGCGCCAGTGAGAAGAGTATGTTTTATTTTATCCTCGTTTCAATAACCATATTCACAAAAAAACACACGTGAATGCCACACCATTTCGAACCGTTGACAACATGCGGAGACATGCAAATGCTGAAAGTGATAGCAATTTCTCTTAGTTTTTTAATGATATTTCATTGTTGGTTGTTTTAGCCATCGAACTTGCCAGTGATGCAGGTTGAGTAGGTGATGTCTGCTTTCCTGAGCCTCCTTGTTTTTAGATTCGTCATATTACATGGTCACACCGTAGCACTTTAGGGCTGAGTGAGCAACATCATCTGTTTTAAAGCAGTTCCCACTTCAAATGGTGCAATTTACCCCCACTGAGCCAAGTAGAGATACAGTGCTCTTTGTGTTGCTCTTGTATGTGTATTACGCTGATGAGAAACCTCTGTTATCTTGCCGGAAGTGCACTCTGCTGAATGGCTACAAACAGACTGTTGATCTTGTTTATCTCTGATTTGATATAGTAAGTCCTCATCGTCAAGATCGGAATATGTCAGAGCTGTGCAATGTGAGAAAATGCAAGAATGATTAATACAACATTTGTCTGAAATTCAGTGATTTGTGTGTCTGTTTATTTAGTAGCTTTCTATCTTTTTGTTTGCGTGACAAATATTGTTAAGTGCTTAAACCTACTAAATTATATTTTAAAGAAGGCCTAATCTTAAAATTGTATTCCAAAGATTTGTTGGTTTCACGGTTTAAACAGTTTGATTTTCGTTGCAAATGCACTCTGTGGATTGCATAAATGAAATTTTTAAATATTAGGAATATATAACAATTAAAAGTATTATCTAGAAAAATGTAATTATTAATAGTAATTCATATTTTAATTAATTGAAAGACAGTTACTTACCATTGTACCAGCAATTTCTATTAATTTATTTCTTTTCAGGTTGAAATATGTTGTGTATGATTTTCAAATATACTGACATGTTATAATTCAAGAAAGCATTGATCTGACTTCATAACAACCAAAAGAAAACAAATCATGCTTGCTTGAATTATTGTTGATTGTTATTGTTCTATTCTGCACAAATTACTCATCGTTTAGTGCCCTCTGTTGGGTCAGCTTATCTGATTGCATTCATAAAAATGTGCTTAAAGTTTATATTATATATTGATAGAATTCTGAATGAATTCCCACAAAAAATACTGTACATTATATACAGATATACATTAACTTTATAGCTGTGTCTGGAGGTAAAAACCAAGAATGCAAAGAAATGTAAATACTTAAAAACAGGTTGATTGTTACATGGGGCCTTTTATTAACTTTGTACAACCAAAAAAAAAAGTTCAGGTGAATACAACATAGCTATGGTTTTCTAGCTATGTGGAGGTTTGATCCCAGGATGTTACAGGAGGAACAGGAAGATAAGGAAAAGTGCATGAAAAAGAAGACGACAGATAAGAAAGGAAGGAGGAAAAAAGTAGGAAAAAGGGAGCAGGGGTGGAGTGTCTCTTGGAAAAATCAAGGTGGCATGACCGCATGAAAGAACAAATAAAAAAGAAAAGCACTTTTGCCATTTTACTTCTGGGCAGGGATCATGCCATCGATGGACTCGCCCTTCTCCAGTTTCTTTTCCATTTCAACCATGAGCTTCACACCATCAACTACCATCTGCACCTGCTGCACCTCGGAGGAGCCCAGACGGTCAGCGTTGGAGATGTCAAACACACCACCGACAGAGGCAGTGTCCACACCACCTGGATAAATAGAGGTACAAAGAGTCGCTCAAATGGATGATCTCAGTGCAACACTGACATTTTATATGTTCAATGATTTCAAGCCCACCTGTGCCTCGCTTCTGAAGACGCAGTCTGGACAGGATCTCCTCGAATTTGGCATGTGTGCTGAGTTTAGGCAGCTTGACGTGCACACCACCACGAAGACCGGTACCCAAGTTAGAGGGGCAGGTCAGGACGTATCCAAGATGCTCGTTCCACATGAAACCGTGGTTGTGCTTCTTGAAGACTTCCTCAATCTGCAATATACAACAAGGGGTCAGGCCTTTGGTTGCTTATCTTTGCATTATATGCCCAAAAATTAGGTAGTAAATAATGGGATTTACCTTCTGCAGGCCAACACAGAACCTCTTGAAGACCTCCTTCATGTTGCCGCCCTGCTGCATGGAAATGACACGCAGGTGATCCTCCTCGTTCACCCACACAAGGAAGGTCTTGTTGTCATTGTGATAGATGCCTCTTGCGTCAGGCCAGTCTCGGGCCATGCCGGCAGACAACAGCAGGGGGGACACAGGCTTGTCAAACAGGAAGTGGTCAGCAATGAGCTGCTCCTGCTCCTTGTCACTCATGTCCTTCAGAGGGTAGTACTTGCCCTTGAACTCCCCATCCAGGCTCTTCAGAGCTGTGAAGGGAACAATGTGAACGTCAGTAAAAGCAGGCATGTTGCTTTGTAGATGTCAGTAAATGACGTGACTGACACTCACCCTCAATGGACAGCTTTTCCACAGTTCTACGCTCACCACGGCTGTTGTGGGGAGGCAGGGTGAACCCCTTGATGCTGCGGCCGGTACGCACACGGCTGCTCAGAACGTAGTTGGGGTCAAGGTCATCACCACCCTGCGCACAGATTAAATGTCACCCATGGTAAGAGCAAAACAGCCATGATCATGTAAAGAACTTTATAGTACCTTCAGGTTCTCAAAGTTCAGATCAGTCAAGTGCTTGTCAGTGGGCTTGTAACCACCATGACGGTCAGAAATGATGGGGTCGAACAGCTCCTTGAAGACGTCGTAAGACTCCTCGTCACCAGCCACACAGCCGACAGTCATGATGAAGGGGTGGCCTTGAGTTGAGAACAAAAGGAAGTGATTTATATATCTTCAAGAACAAATAAAACATTGCTTGTGGTATCTTTGAGAGATCGGCTGCTATGGGGGAATGTATTCAAACATGTTCTGCTTACCAGGGTTGTCCACACCGGTCTGGATGCAGTCATCCAGGGTGAATCCACTGGGAGTTGACTTGCCCCTGAGTTTGGTGTAGATGTCCTTATTCAGGACCTTGGCCATGTGGTTGTTGTGCAGGGAGAGGTCAGGAAATTCCTCATCCAGAGAGAATTTCATCTTGTAATCGTTGTGGCAGTTCTTAGTCATGATTGCACTTTTTCGATGATCTGCCACAAGACAAGAGTAAGGCAAGTTGGCACCTACAATTTGCTTTTGAGACTAGGATAAGTCTACAACACTTGCCGACAGAGCTATTGTCAGGGTGGACAACTAGAAACATTGTCCCATGCAGGGCTACTTAGGTCTTCTATGGTGTAGCTTACTCTTTGGACCCAGGAATGAAGGGGAACCTGCTCGCTGACATTGATATTGTCAGGATAAGCCACACTTTTTTCCAGAATAAAAGGCCAGCAGTTGCAGACAGTTAATGTATACTATATTTCGTGCCCCAAGTAAACTTCAATCTCTTAGTAACAAAATATGTTGCTTTTTCTAACCAGCACCTCATATTTCTACATGGAGTGGTTGTTGCATAGCTTACATGCTTATATGCATTAGACAGCAGATGATATTTTTAGCATGGCTGGCAAACTCACTCCCATCACTCACAGCAGATAGCATTCACCTCTCTAGTTTCTGATGGGGGTGGAGCATTTACAACCCATATGGCATTACGTCCACATCAATTAGCTTTTGTGAAATTTTATTTAAAAATATAAATTTGAAATATCAAAAACACTTACAGTTTAGAAGTAATAAATCGTCCTGATCTATTTGTCCATATTCACAGATTTTGCATATAGTTGCATACAAAAAGAATGAAATGTCTGAGGCATTATAAATAGACTTGAGTTAAATGCATCAGCTATGAACCCCAGATGGCATGACCTTGCACTAAAGAACAACAGGTGTCAAGCACACAGATTATTCCTGCCATAGACAGCATATCTACTCCAGCCTGCTCTCTTATTAGCTTTCCAATGCATTATGACTCTGAAGCTTATCAGGCAAGGACAAGCTTTCTGCAGACCTAGTTATGCTTCAAAAAGCAAAGCAGCTTCAAAAATATGAACATTTTTAACATTCCAACAATCAAGATATAGTAATTCCACAAGACTCCAGTGCATGAGGACCACCAATGTGAATTGATTAATTTGAACGGGGATAAATTTGGATCTGCCAAACTGAAAGCCCCAATTTATTGTGTCCTTTTTTCTGAAGTGTATCATATTTAATCAAGTACCCCTTATTCCCACCCTTGTAAAATCTCTGAACCGTAACTTAGTTTACCTGTATGGGAGAAAAGGTAACAGTCCTTGGGATCAGATCCTGTTCACCAAGCCAATGTAGGAGTTGCCCAACTTTGCAAGATGTCAGACCTTGGTTTATATACTTCGATGTTTGTTGCCCATTGGCTGCTCAGCTCTTGCAGGCTTTAACCTGATTGGACAGCTGCGCTCCTTGATAGGGGTTTCAGGTTCTAAAAGGAAAGAAGCTGCATCACAACACCCGAGACGGGCAGACAGCTGTCCTCACCCCCTCACAGTGGCCTGTTCCCCCGTGTTATGAAATAAACTGCAAAATAAAGGCATTGCAGATGCACAAAGATGGTTTATTTACTCATTTTAATTAATTTATTGTTGTGTTGAGGCCTAAAACTGTCTTTGATACTTAATCAGTTTCTGAAGGAAATTGTGAAAAAGGACACAAATTTTAACCAAACCCACTAAAATAAATCATAATATTCATTGTTGCTGTGAACGTATGAGATAAAATAGCCTTATATGGTATTTGCACTTTTATAAAATACTGTTTACTTATGAAAAAGTCAACATTAATGATTGTTCTCATTAAAATAGTAGTTGGCCCTGTATTCATCCATGTCTTGTAATATATACTTAGAGAACGTAAGAGAAGGCGTCAAGTGTCCCTTGAGGTGAAGACAGTCTGTACTGTACATACTAGTGTTCTCAGTGTCCAGTTAGTGAGCTCTACTGCTTAAAACCATTTCATGCAATATACAAACTGTGATTATGGTATTATTTTATGTTAAGAGAATATGTGTAGACAACTTTTTGTAAAAACTCTCACAAGTTATATTTTTCTCAATATTGTCTATTGTTATTATTGCACTAATGTTGTTATGTACTGTATGTAAATTATTTATTGTAAAGTGACTGGGAAAGACACTATTAAAATAAAACTACTTCTACTTCATTGCAGTGAAGTCAGAAGGCAGCTGCATACAGACACATCCACAGTCTGACGTTGTTGGAACAAACCAGAAAACGCTCTGGAGTTTTTTTGTGTAAGTAAAACTCCAGTGTGCATCCATTGGTTCATTAGTGGTTCCCACCCATGGTAAATGCTTTACATGACTGAGCATATGACAGGTGGGCAGAGAGTTTAGGAACCCTGGGGAGGAAAAAAAAAACTTCTATAACATAAGTAAAGAGACGGGTTTGTGAAAGTGTGTAGATGGAAGAGGACAAAACTCAACCATCCCCCCTACACTATTAATACCCAGTGTCCAGTTTCACAGTTGCACCCCTGCTATGTGTCCCAATGTGACAAAATTAGTTTAATCATTATCCCCTTCTTGCTTGTCGGCCGGATCTTATTTGTATATACACTAGATGTGATCTAAACTTCTTGTTTTTACCTCAGGATTACTTTAATATGAAAATAAGCACAAAAAATATTAAAATGTTACGTCAAAAATCTATTTAGCTGATGACCAAATCTTTGCAATTTAAAAAAGCATTGCGTTTTGTCTGCTATGGTGCAGGAGAGCCTTTGGATTTGGTGGAGAAGTGAATTAAGGGTTAAAAGGGGAAAGGAAAAAACTCAAGCTCACAGTCTGCTCCAAAATTAGCAGCCATGCATCCAACACCATAGCATGCAGAGAGAGAGGACAGTCACAGAACAGCGTTACCACCAGCCATGAGAGAGTGTGTAACAGGGTGTGTGGGGGTCCCCATGTACAGAGAAAACCCCCTTATCTCATAACAGCATACGCATATGTCTTTTAGGAAATTATAGGGGGTCGCTGTAAAATCTACATGCAGAGTATCATATCTATACATGCACTGTAAAACTGTATCTTTGCAAACTTCTAGGGAAATGCTTGCAACATTTATAGAAGGGTAAAAGAGTGATTTGACGTAGAGGACCTTCTAAACATTAGGCCGCGTAGGGCACGACCTCTGAAAACTTTGTGTCAAAAATATAGCCACACTTAACAAGGTTGGTTAACTTTAGTCTTAACTTTGACACAATTGTTCTTTTTTAAAGATAACAAACCTCATTGATAATAAATACCTTGCAAATTTTACTATAGCTTGTTGCACTTGTCAAAACCTGTCTGCGCGTTGTTATATAACTCAGTCAGCTGATTACCGTGAGATATATTAAGCCGATTGTGTATGATGGTCTCTTGCCATTCCATAGCTGTTGTATTTCAGGATTGTACGATGCACATGCTTTCAAACAAATTTACACGTGAAATACATATTTAAATTCTGTTTGGTCTCCACTTCAGGTTTGAAAGGTTAACAGTTTAACCCAGCCAACCCAACATTCAAATTAGCAGACAGCAACAAGCTGCTGGGGCCTGGGCAGATGTAATGAGATACGTAATTGAGCTACAGTCTGGTATTAACAGACACCAAGTTTATTCCAATTGATCTTACATAAGAAGCAGAGGTGGGGCGTGTGTCCCATGACCCCATGACCAAGGTGCTGGACTGATGCAGATAAGACCTTTATATACAGTATTTCTCTTTTAGGCAAAGAGAATTTAGGCAAGCTAGTTTAAAACATGTCAAAATGGTGATTTTGGCCTGTCTTGCCTCTCAGGGCCTGACTTTCTTGACTGTATCCAACAATCAAAATCATGCAACAATCTCATCCTTTTGATATAATTCATTAACATTATATTGAATTAATTGTCATAAAACATTTTTAAGTATTAACTAATTTTAATGACCAAAAGCATAATATTTGGCTGTTTTCTACCCTGTTAAAACATGATTTTCCCCATTTGGATCCCTTCTAAAGCATGTTGGGAAGACAAGTAAATAATCTCATAACATTTTATACATTTTTACACAGTCTGTAGTGTTGACTGCATTCGGCAATCTCAACCATTCAGTCCTGTTACCCACTTTATTGAAATAAAAAACGATAAAAAATAATGTTTTCTTTAATTACAGGAAATAAGTTTATCATAAAAGTCCAATAACTAAAAACTTAATTTATGTTTATATTACCTTATCTCAATGTAATCGTAATCAAAATGCATTTATGCACATAAGATGCAACTATGATGCTCCACATGTGATGTGTTTTTCTAGTGCAGCGGTGATCACATGGTCACATGGTCACAAAGGTGCCATGTTCTTGCTTTGCTTTTACTGTCAGTGTAGGTCATAGTTTTGAGAGTTTTTTGTGCACCTACATGCACATCCGCTGCAATCTCTTCCGTTGAAATCAGAGTTGGTCAACTGGCTTACAGGCACTATGTTTAGTGCTAGGTTGCAAGGTTGACTCTTGCCATCTCGCCAGATTGAATTGCACTGACTCAGTTATGAGTCCCTCCGTTCGTCCGTCCCTCCCTCTGCCTGTCCATTGACCTCTGCCCCCAGAATTTAGAGTGACCGTAAACAAAATGTATTTATGCATGTGAAATGCATGTTTGATGTCCCACATGTGTTATGTTCTTTTAGTACAGCAGTACGGGTCTGTAACTCTTTTTGAAAATAAACATTGCTGGATAGCATCGAGTCACATGGTTAAGCGCTAATGTGCTAGATATGTTCTCGCTTTGCTTTTACTGTCAGTGAAAAGGTCATTGAGCATTTGATTCACGTACTAACACTTTGGCTCTGTATTGCATTACATCTCCCACATCTATACAATCAATCCATAAACTTACCCGCAGAAACCCATCGACTTGTACCTGTACATGAGTTGTTACTGAACTCCTCCTAGAAAGCACGGCTATAACAGCAGAATTAACAGCTGTGCTGTGCGCATCACCTGAGGTGTGGAGGGGCTTCACGCAGACATCTCCATTGCATTCCCTGTGCTTAGCACTGCTCTCCATAACCTGTAGACAAAAGCTTCATTCAATGGAAACATCTCATTCTAAAACAAATACATAGCACCTCATTCAATGGAAACATCTGCACAATTTGTGCCCTCGTGACTGACTATTGGTCAAATTAAAAGAAACTGTACTATTAGTCACATTAATTGATATTTTTATAGCAAAATAAATTGTATTAACATTTTTAAATGTTATTTTTTCGTTGCAATATCAGACAATTTGTATTTAAATTTTTATCATGTTATTAACAATCAATTATATTTATTTAAATTGTCTAAAGATGTTTATGCATTTTCTTTGCATCCCTGTTTCAATACTGTTGCACTCTGACAGTTCTTTAAAAATAAGGGTTTCTTCATATTTGTCTTGAGTACTCAAGTTGACTATATCAACTCTTTTATGAGGAGGTGTCTTGCAGTTGAGCAGTACAAAAACTGTGAATATATTATACTGTATATTATTATTAATATTATATTTTATTAATATATAATAATATAATATAAATGTCACATGTTTCCTGTCACATTTCCCCAGCACATTTCCAAGTGCTAATCACCTGCACCCAGTGGCATAGGTTTGATTTTGAAATTGGTGGGGACGGGGACATCAATATATAAATATATTTTAAGTTTTGATCGAAATTATTGCTATGGATATATCAGTGTCACTGGATATTGGTAGGGACACGTCTCTAGCGTCCCTGCTAAATTCTATGCCCCTGCCTGCACCTGTCCCTCATCGGTATACTAATCAAACCCACTATAAAGCACACACACACTCTCAAACACACAGTTTCTGTCTGGCCTCAATTACAGAAACAGGCTTATCTCTTACCTCAATACCTTGTGAAACATATTTGTGATTTCAGAATCTCCAAGTCTCCTTGTATTCCTCTCCGTGATCCTCATCTCGTCTGCTTCCTTGTGTATGTGTGTATTATCTCCTGCCTAGAAAACCACAGTTACTGTGTCATTCAGTCTTTCAATCCTCTGTTCTACCATCAAGTCACTCCTCACTTGCATTGCTGTGATTCCTGATGCCTTAATAAATAAACTTAACTTAAACTTTCCTGTTTCTGTGTATATCCTGGCAATAATATTATACATTATTAATAATAATTGTATGTATTATTACACATAAATGTGAATGGATAATAATAATCTATATTGTATTAAGCTGTTTTTGTCATAAAATATGAGTAGCTGGCCATCACACACAAAATGTTTTCAGAGAAAATTCATTGGTTATTTTTTCCCGAATAATGTGCCATTTATGAGCCACTGTGAAACGAAATTATATCAGAATTATCTGTTATCTATTCAAATTATAATATTTTTTAGTAACAATACATCCCTGCTGCTTTGCAAGTCTATAACCACATACTGTATGTTTGGGGGTAATAGTTTAAGAATTGTTTGTTTATGTTGTTGGGGAATAATATTTGGAAAGACATTGCTGAATTTGTTATATTTCTTGAATTTGCATTTTACTTCAGACAGTCTAGTGTCCTTACATAATTCAGTCATGCCACATGAAAGTGTGGTTGAACTAACACAACAGAGTGAGTGGAGAGATAAAAATGGGTTTTAGTGGTTCTATTGACTTTGGCCTCATCACATTTAGAGATATAGATTAGCTCTCTCCCCGTTTGAGAACATTGCACTGCACTGGCCCAGCCAAGCTGCCCTTATTGGGAGTACATTTGCCCCCAGCTCCTCTAGCAGCTGAACCATTAATCACTCCAGTCTCATGTATCTGCCCACAGTTGCTCCATCGCCATCACGCTCCTTCCTCTTTACACCCCTCGACTTCCAAAAATCACATGCTGGTTTTACTCTTTTCATGCAGCAAAGTGTGCTATCAGCTTTTTTTTTCTTTGTCTTTTGCATTCTGAATGAGTTGATCCCTCCCTTTCCTCTCAACTCTGCACAGTCTTATTTTGATAAGTTTGTATGTTAAACTCAACACGTTTCCAAAATGCATCCTGATCTGTACTGTTCCTATCATTAAGTTAAGCCTGTCTGATGGGTCCGAGGCTAATGCAGCTTATTTTACACACCCAGACAACACCCCCACTCTCTTACCCCAACTCACCCTAAGCTGCTTTGTTGAAACTATGCCAATGTGGCGTCACAGAAAGACTCCTCCCTATGCATGTCCAGTCTACTGATTTGTGACTGTGTGATGTAACAAATAGATTTACACAGACATTTACATTGTAAGCATTGTTTAATGTTTTTGTTGCCAAGCATTGAGGGAAAAGCAACTCTACGGCTTGTCATCATCAATATTTATATCCTACCTATAGTTTTTGTTTAGTTTTTATATTTTGTTATTTTCACCAGTGGGCTGCCACATTAATGTTGTCATTAACAAAACAATCAAATAAAACTAACTGAAATATTTACATACACTGACTCATTAAATTTACAGTAATAAAAACTGGCAGATGTGTTTCACAGTACTCAATATAGATTATAGATTACTATAGATTACTGATAACAAATATATAATAGAACGAGATTTAAATCAAATATTAATAATGCTGCTGCTCAGTCAGACGCAGTTCAGAGCTGTCACAGATAGGTGGCCTCGCGCTGTGTGGTCACGCGCAGCCGCCGTACATGGTGTGAACTGACGGATCAGGTAAGCGCTATTAATTCAGCCTGTCTGCGACGCAACAACTGTGAATGAATGACCGCGACGGAGGCTGTGCTCATTTATCGCCACAACATCAAGGAAATAAAGATGTGATGTGGAATATTTTAGTCGGAATTGTCTGGCTGTAAAGTTGGACCGCGTCGCGGACACTTGTCCGAGTTACTGCAGGTAAATAAATATCAGCTGTTGACCTGACGCTCGCTGACCGATAGTCTCTTTTAATGAGCTGGGAAAATAAACAGCTTTAGCCTACTGTGTGGTTTGATGGACTGTTACACTCTCGTTTCATTTTTAGTGTTTGTTTTCCTGAATTAACCTTCGATACTATAGTCTGGTAAAAGATCGCAATTTTATTAAGTCGACTGCAATTATCATCACTAAAATCTCACTTTTTAAGGGGTCTACCCATCGTATTATAGCGTACTTATTATAAGGAGATATTATTTCTGTTCATTCATTATTAGGTTATATATAGCTTACTATATATATAATTTAAAAATGTATATAGGCTATTTAAATATACTTAGTACTGTAGTATTCAAAAGTCAAATCCAATAGATTACATTTATTGTCATTATTTGCCCAACCTCCTGTCAATCCAAACTGGTATGATGTTCTTTCTTCCATGATATTTTTGCCATTCTTTTCACTACACTGAAAGTAAACAATGATTGGGTTTATCAACCTCTAAAATTACATAACATGACTCTCTTGTTCTGTCCTCTGAAGCCATAGCTTTTATAACAAACAGACTGAAATTGAGTTTGTTATTCAGTGTTATTCTGAATGAGATGACTTGGATTATATAGCACACTAGTCATATGAATAAACTTTACAACACTGATGGTCTTGCATCCTTTTGGAGTCTTGAAACCTTGCAATAATAATTCCATGAGAAAGAGCGACAATGTTCAAATCTTTTCTTTTTGTGTCTCACAGTTTGAAATGACATGAGGGTGAGTAAATAATGACACATTTTTTTGGAGGGGAATCATTTAAGTATTGAACAGCATCATTAAATCGGCAATGTCATTTCAAACAAATCAGTCCTGAAGAGCATTTTCAACAGCAACATAAGTAAAAAAAAATAAATAAAAAAAGTTTGCTGTTAGTCCACCCCACCCTTTAAACCTAATTTATCATTTATCATCGTTTTGTTATTTTCTCAACTAATTAACATTAAAACCATGTATCCCGTGTATGATGACCTCATCGATCTGGTGTAAACATTATCTCAGGCCTTTACCTCCCCAGGGGGATCTTTGTTCCTACATGTAAACTGATTCTTACCTAGCAACCCTTCTGCTTGTTTTCATCTTGTTGGGGTGGCAAAGAAGCTTCACTATCTACACTTCACTTCAGTCTTTTAAGGCTATAACGGGTCTCTTCTCTTATTCCCTTAAAACTAAAATAGGGCTAGTTGTATTCTCTGCTGCTTCCTGAAAAACATGTATTGCCCATCTGAACATATCACACATACGGTGCTGTTTTGATTGTGCAGTTACTTTTAACTCTTTTCCCATCAGAGAATGCCTTTTTATTATGAAGCTTTTTCTTTCTTTGCTGCCAAAGAAGATTGTGAATTAAGGTCAGTTTCTGATATTCTATACTGTGTTTTATGTAGGCCTATGTAATTTTACCTGTGACCCTCATATGCTTGTTTAGTAGTTGCTTGTGTAGAGTTTGTCTACACATTTTTTAGACTATTTTCTGGCTGACAAATCACCTGTGATATTTCGTAGCAGTGTTTAGGCTATTTATTTACAGTGTACATATTAACAGTGATGTCTGTGTATGTATGTATTATAGCCGAGGAAAGTGTAGCAGCCTTTTTGTGCTGAACTATAAAATATGGTGTGGAAATACACTATAAAAGTATTTCTTTTGATCTTCTGACTTGATGAAAGTTGTAAAAAGTTGTGATGGGCTCACAAACAGCCTTTTAATCAGTAAACCTACCTGACTCAATTCAGTCTATACAATAGCTACACTTTGGGTTTTGTTATTTGTAGATTAATCATTTGCATGTACACCATTTGGATACATCAAAAGTTAAGGGTTGGGAAGTGTTTTAATATTTTTGAAACAGGCCTCTCATACTCACTGTCTATACAGTAAAATACTGTAAAAGATTATTTAATAGTAATAATAATAGTAATTTACAATACAGTAAAAAAACTAATATTGTGAAATATTATTACAATTTAAAATGATTGTTTTCTCTTTGAATATATTTAAAAATTGATCTTAGTCCTGTGATGGCAAAGATGAATTTTCAGCATCTTTACTCCAGTCAGACATGATGCTTCAAAAATCATTCTAATATGCTTTTCTAATTATTATAAGTGTTAAAACGGCTTAATATTTTTGTGGAAACTGTGATGCATAAATTAAACAGCATTTATATTTTAAATAAAAATCGTTTGTATTTTAATGCATTCTTGCGGGAATAAAAGCATCATCTTTTGAACAGCTGTATAAATGTGACCCTTCTCCTCATGTAAGAAAGTTTGAACTATTTGTCAATTTCCCCACTTTAAATAATTTCTATCAATTTAGTAGGAAAGTTATAATGCATTTCTGCATACGAAAAGGTCCTTAGAATCATGCTCAATTTTCACAGTAAATGCACATTAATACCAAATCCATATTTTCCTCTCCAGGTACTGAGGTCAGACATGTTGTCAGGGGAGGAAATCCTATGCAGCACCCAGCAGGTCATCGCAGGGCTGGAAGCTTTGCGTGGAGAGAACCGCACGCTGCTGGACAGCCTGCAGGACACGCTCCAGAGCCAGAAGTCCAGCGAGAGCGGCAGCCTGGAGCAGGAGAAGACCAGCATCATTTTAGAGTCTCTGGAGAGGATTGAGCTGGGCTTAGGAGAGGCACAAGTGAGCGATGCAGTCATCTTCATTCATCTGTCACGCTAAGACCATTTCCACTCACCCTCAGCTGTCTTTTTCCCGCTCGTCCAGGTGATGATGGCGCTGTCAGCACACCTGGGCTCCTTGGAGGCAGAGAAGCAGAAGTTGCGTGCTCAGGTGCGGAGGTTGTGCCAGGAGAACCAGTGGCTGAGGGATGAGCTGGCCCGGGCCCAGCTGCAGCTACAGGAGCGGGAACAGGAAGTGGTCACTTTAGAGGAGCAGAACAGACACCTGCAGTTCATGAGCAGCATCCGCAAGTACGACCACGAAGAGCTGCCACTGGTAAGGGTTCATCTTCAAAACATTCATACAGTTAATATAAGGTTCTTAGGCTTAACATTTTGTGTTTAGATGTTTTTATTTGGTATTTCAGCAGAAGATCATTTGTAACTACACTTTTTTTTATATACAAACAAATAAAAATGACATTCTAACAAATGAAAGAAAGAATGAAAGAAAAAAACATCCAACCCCACCCAAAAACTGCCAAAAGTGCTATCCATTGGTAAAAGCAGGGGATGAAGGCATAGTAAATATTAATCACTAGCTTGCAGAAAAGAAATTAAAGGGGACCAAATTTGTCCTTCTTTTTTTTTTAGAGCACACCTAATTCTTTCTAAATGTAGTGTACCAGTCAACTCTGTCAGCCATAGTTTAATCGTTAACTTCCTTTTTCTTCCCAAACAAAATAATATATTTTTTAGCAGAAATTAAACCATATGAAACAAAATGTTTCAATATTGGACACATTACATAGCAATGAGACAGGCTGGCATCTAAAATTTGACATTTGTCACATAATGGAGACATTTCTGGAAATATTTTGTTCAGTTTACACTTGGAATAATGAAGCCTATAAAGCACTTTAAACTGAGTAAAGACAATGTCTTGCATTAATGGAACATCTGTGGACAAGTTTAAGACTGCGTTCCCACATTTCACTAGGAATTTCTGCTGCAAGTTCCTCTTCCCAGGCAGATTTAATTTTCTCGATCGAAGGACTTTTCACCTGTTCTAAAGCCCTGTACAGAAAGGAGATAGTATTACCATCTCTATGACGTCTTTCCAAGAATGCATCCAGATACATAGATGTGGCAGTGACCTAATTAGGAATGTAAGACTTCACTAAGTCTCTAATTTGAAGGTACCTAAAGAAATTATTTGAGGGAATATTATATTTCTTACACAGCTGTTGAAAGGAAGCAAATTTTCCATTCATATATAAATCCCCTAAAACATTTTGTTCTAGACTAGCTTTGTGGTTCTATTGTTGTGTGCTCAATCATGTTTCCTGATAATAATTAAACAAACGTTAATAAAACAATCCCACCACAGTGTCATTTACACCACATCTCAAGTTGTATTTAATAGCATTCTGTGGTGGAAATTACTTTTTTAAATATTAATAAAATGGCAGACTCGTTTGTCTTGCTAAGCATTTTATGCATCTCAAATACACACAATTAAATCATATTTTCAGACTTCTTGAATAATTTGACAATTACAGATTGATTGGTAATGATAATAACAATATTCTGCTCACAAGTAATATTTATCTTTATTTGTCTTTATTTTATTCACACATTACATCTCGTATTTCATCTTAGGTATATTTTTTAAATGCATGTTGTAACATCGTAAGTGATATAAATTATATTTTTGGGGGATTATCGTAGGTTTAAACATGTAATATAATTCATATGTTCATGAGGGATTTTCATATTTTATCAAAAGTCTGGGACAACGGTTTGGGACAATGCTAAAACAAATAATATCCATATAAAAAGGCATTTGGATAGTATCAAAAAATAAATGCATGGTATGACAAAGCATTGGTTACAAGTCGGTTTGACCTTGCTATAACAATAAAAGTTGAAATCTATTATTTTTTGAAAAAATCAACCCCTGGGACATAAAAGTACCCAAAGTTAAAGAAACACGCAACTTTTTGACGAAGACCTCCATATAGGCAAAGATTGTTTCTGTATTTCTGCTTTAATTATGACAGCTACTTTTTTCTGACTTTTTTGTTAACAAAAACTGAGTATTGATAGGCTATATCAAATTGATTAACCATGATTCTTTTTGTGATTTTTAAGAACTGTATGTTCATCATCAATAAGAAAAAAAAAATATGATTGAATTTTTCAACTTAGTGTGCATGACAGCACTTATTTATATACCTTTAAATATCTTGTCTAAATAAAATGTTAATTTTTACCAGAATAATAAGCATAAGATATACATTTGATATATTCAATAAGAACAAATCAGAAAAAGACATGATTGTATATTGCATCTTGCTTTTATTTGTTTTTTAGCATTTTTAGCATTAGAATTTGATGATTTTAACATTTTAATAATCATTTATTAAAGGTGGGGTATGTGATTTTGAAAATACACAACTCAAATGGTCCTACCTTCTTTTCTCCAACGCTGTCTCTGATTCGCGTGAGGGGGATGGGGGAGGGGGGTATGGTGCGACCGTTTGATTGACAAACTTACTGTCTAATGATTCTAGGTGGTCTTGGAAATGATTGGCTGGAGTTTTTCGAGTCCTGCCCATTCCACAGATGATTAAATTGCTTAATTTTCATTTCAGTGCTTCTAACTCAGTGGCTGTAAGTGGGTTAGGAATAGGATTTCAAGTGATTTTGAAAAAATGGACAAAAAAAGAGAATCACATACCCCACCTTCAATTGAAAGTGATTTTGGAAGTGTGCTGAAGCCCACCTTGTGGGCCCTGGCACTATGGTTGAGAACCACTGGTCTAAAGGCTTTCCGAAATACATCACGACATGTTCATGCTGTTTGTTTGTTACAGGAGGATAAAGATGCTTCTTCAGGGAAGGAATCCCTTGATGATCTCTTTCCTACTGAAGAAGAGGAGCAATCACACAGTACATCATCCCTCACAGACCACAACTGTTCTTTTACACATTTGTTTTCAGAGTCTTTGCCATGTCAGCTGTTAGGTTAGAGTAAGCTTGGTTTAGTGTGGTGTTTGATTTCAAGCAAAGTTAGGACCGTTTAGTAGACCCTCACATTAAATTTAAACCTTTGAAAGATTGCCATTTTTTTACTTCGATAACGGTAGAGGACATTGAGAAATGTCACAAGATAGATTTGAACTCATGATCTATCTATCGGAGCATGTGCACATGCGTCTCAGCGCAGCTCTTGTATTTGCAGTGTCTCGGCCACACAGTAGTGCCGCCGCCGCCGCCCAGCAGGGAGGATATGAGATCCCTGCCCGACTGCGAACGCTCCACAACCTGGTGATCCAGTACGCCTCTCAGGGCCGCTACGAGGTGGCCGTGCCACTCTGCAAGCAAGCTCTGGAGGACCTGGAGAAATCCTCGGGCCACAGCCACCCGGATGTTGCTACCATGCTCAATATCCTGGCTTTAGTGTACAGGTCAGTTATATGGAACATCAAATAATTATCATTTACAGAATCAATATTAAGTTGTATTTAAATTATAAGCTTATTAAATAATTATTATTAACATGTTGCTTTAAAGGGATCAGAACAAATACAAGGAAGCTGCCAATCTCCTGAATGATGCATTGGCCATCCGTGAGAAGACGTTAGGCATGGACCATCCAGCAGTATGTACTGTTTGATTTCTTTAGGAAGTCTAAAAATGCTTATATCTCTTTCCTTGAATTTATGTGTTTGTGTTTGTAGGTGGCAGCTACTCTGAATAATCTGGCCGTTTTGTATGGAAAAAGGGGGAAGTACAAAGAGGCGGAGCCACTGTGTAAAAGAGCTCTGGAAATCAGAGAAAAGGTACTGACATAATAGAAGAATGGTAATCCCACCTGTCACATCATATCCACTTACACTACTGGTCAAACAGTACAGTTTGCACACATTTTTTTGTCTTTGAAGAACCAGGATTCCTATCTTGAAAATATCCTTAATCTTTATCCAGTAAATCAAGAACAACTGGAAAAGTCATAGGGCGTTTAAATATTGTTGTGGACATTGGGGGGCCTTGGAGTCAGAAAGGTTGAGAACCACTGGTCTAGTCTAAATATCTTGTCTATATTTGTCTGTTGACAGGTGCTTGGGATGGATCATCCCGATGTAGCCAAGCAGCTGAATAACTTAGCCCTCCTATGCCAGAATCAGGGCAAATACCAGGAGGTGGAGCAATACTATGAACGTGCCCTGCACATTTATCAGAGCCAGCTGGGTCCTGACGATGCCAATGTGGCCAAGACGAAGAACAACCTGGTGAGGATTGGAAATTAGTTATTTAATAACAAAGCAGTATTATATAGTGCGTGTTGTATAACACACCGTTCATGTGCTCCTCAGGCCTCCTGCTACCTCAAGCAGGGTAAATACAGGCAAGCTGAGGCTCTTTATAAAGAGATTCTGACTCGTGCTCATGAGAAGGAGTTCGGCTCAGTGGAGGGTAAAATTAATTTTACATCTGCCTCCAAAGAATTATCTACGCACCATAGTTTGGCCTATTAAACATACCTGTCCAATAGTAAATGAATATTTTCACATCTATAAAGGGGACGGACGACCTGTTTGGATACATACAGAGGAGGGATGCTCTAGACAGGTATGTTTCCAATCCATGTATATGTTTTATAAGGAGAAATAGCTTTTTCTTTGACATTTTCCTCTGTGTGTGTGTGTACTGTAGGATGGTCTAGGAAGTCTAAAGCGCAGCGGATCATTTACCAAGCTCCGGGAATCCATAAGACGAAGCAGCGAAAAACTTGTTCGGAAGCTGAAAGGAGTCGGAACACAAGAAACAACCCCTCGAGCTGCTGGGTAATGATATTCTGCTTTTTGTTCAGTTCTCATCACTTTTTATGTAGAACAGAGCAGATTTTTTTAACTACTACTCTATTTTAAAAAGGATGAAGAGAGCCAATTCTCTCAATGTGCTTAATGTGGGTCTTAAAGAGAATCAAGAGGCTGCTATGGTAAGTGCTGAGTCTTTGATTTTAAATTTTCTCAAGTATTTAAAAATATTTCACAAATAATTCTCATACTTTGGTTTGGGATTTGAACAGACCCCTAACCATAAATGTTCCCACTGGTTGTGGTTTGGACATGTATGATATCTCAAATCTTGTTTAGGAGAGGTGTGCTAATAAATGTAAAAGTTTTTTTTGAATCATTACTCCAGTCTTCACTGTCACATGATCCTTAAGAAATCAATCAAAATGTGATTTGGTGCTCCAAAAACCATTCTTATTATTATCAATGTTGAAAACTGCTTTTCAGGGTTTTTTGATGAATAGTTCATCAAAAGAACAGCATTTATTCATAGAAATCTTTTGTAAATGTCTTAACTGTCAATTTTGATCAATTTACTGTGTCCTTGCTGAATGAAAGTATTTTCTTTAAAAAAAAAAAAAAAAGTATTGACCACAAAGTTTTGATTGATGAATGGAAGGGTATAATTTCACAGGAGTTAGATCGAGATTGATTAACAGATGATTAAAGCCTGGTTTTGTCTTTTCAGAAGCCCAAGAGGCTGACAGACACACGGGGTCTGAGTTCCAGCACGCAGAGTTTAGCCCGCCGCTCGTCTCTGGGTGGAGACAGCTAACCTTCAGCCACACATCAGGACAAGATAACTGCAGAGATCGTATTTGATAATATGTGAAATGGTATGTGACAATGAATGCAGTCTGTCAAAGTGCTCCCGGGAAAAGGAAGCACACTTTGGCTTTACAAAAAGAAGCAGCTTTTTTTTTTACTTTGTTGAAATCAGTTTATATCTGTGTTGTTGTTTTTTAAAGTCAGTTGCATTATAAAAAGTCACAGTGAATTTTAACTTATTGCATTCCAAAGCTAAGACCAGATTGAGGTTTTCCTAATAATACTATCCAATATTAATACATGTTCATTCCTAAGATTACTATAATTTTACCACAACCTTCAGCAGGATGCAGGTTTTTTTTTTTGTTGCTTGGCAAAATTTGCGGGCATTTCATTTCAATAGGAATCCACATGATCAGGAGTTTTGTACGAGAGCGAAAAAGTTCCCCATGTAAATTTGGACATGCAATTTTGTCACATTGACAAACTTTTTGCCTGGTTTGAAAGTAACTTCTGTGTGAGCTGTGTTTCATGTATCATACACTATACATTTTTGCCCATGATATTTCTCCCAAATTTTGCTAATGTGACCTTAATCTGCACCTTAACACTGTTTATTTATAATAGTGTAGTATTATGTGAAATACATTCCATGTTTTCACACCATTATGCAGTAAAATTATAGTATTGGAATTGAACACTTTCAATTGCACATAAATCTTAAAATTTGATCTAAATGCACTTAAAATTCCTAATTAAAGCTACATGTTACATTCCAAGATAAAATAATGAAATGCATTGCTGAGGTAATGTCAACAAATTGTGGTACTTACTTGTGCCTATAAAATAACTGACTTTTTATTTTTCAATTTCAAGCACATATTGTATGTATAAATAAATATATATGAGTCGATATATGCTGTACGATTGTTTTGGTTTTAGCACTCATCACTATAGGAAGGATTTTATAACAGCAGAATTTCAGGATACAGGAGTAATTTACAGTATATAACTTGAATCTAGTTTAGTGGAAGTAGTTATTGAGAGGTAAAGGTATTTGGACCTATAATTCAATGAGTTGTTACATAATCTAAACAGTTTTACATGCTACATGGTTGAATGTTACATATGCACATACGAGCTTAGTATATTTATGTACACAATGTTGCTGATGACCCAAATAAAATTGTTCTACCTCTGTCTTAATCAAAGTGTGTACTGTCTGATACATAGGTGAATGACAGCTGATATGGCCCAAATCAATAGCTGGGGCCTCATTTATAAAATGTTGTGTAGAAACCAACCTACATTTGATCCAAGATCATTTCTCAAATGTGTGTACGTGTGATTCAGGGAACAAACGTATGCACAAAAAAAAGTATGCCTCTCTTCCAGATGTGAAATTTATAAATCACAAATGATATTGAAATTGTGTGCAGCTGGATGGTTTCAGATCTCCGCCTTGTAAACGGCACATAATTAATATCATTAACATTTAAAAGAGCACCATTCAACATCCAAATCCTTTACTTGAGAATGGAGAGCGGCAAGAATTGCTTCAATTTCCAAACACCTGAGGTTCTCCGACTCTCTTCCATAAGGAAAAGCACATACGTCTTAGAACCTGACACAGCAAATATGAATGTTGGCATGGATTTTAGCACACACACACACACTTTTCAAATGAGGCCCCTGGTGTCTTCCAGTAGTCTCCCCCTAACTGTGGTGATCTACAGTTGTGATTTGGTGTGCGTTTGTGCCCTCTACAGCTGCTTCTGAGACAGCATGTTACACTTCAAACGGTACAGAACGACACTGGTTAAAGAACAGCATTTATTAATGCCTCTGGGATTGTTGTAGAAAACACTTAAAAAAATACATATATACAAATTTTCTCAATTTTGTCCTTTTCCGCTGTAAGAGACCTCAGGCTTGATGCGCAATCTGAGCAATTTTCTGGAGCATATCCTCAGACTGCAATTGTTCCAGGGTCAGCAGAGACAAACCCAACTGATCCTCCTGCCACACAAAGATTCTTATGAAAATTATGCACCTCACAAACTCATCCCAGCTAACGTACAGTTACGCTCTCACTTTTTGCATACACATGATTTCAGTTGCTTCTAAATTTAGAAAGAATATAAGTACAAACTTACTGAATGAAACCCACTAAACATGACAGGTTTAGATGATTGAATCGATGACCGTGGTCACCCATGATTTGACCTTACCTGTCTGAAGGGCTGCGCCATCTGTCGCAGAAAGTGTTTGGCTAACTGCACCGTCTCATCAATGGTCAGATTTAGGCTTCCATCTGTCAGGTGTTCCTGGATCCAGCGGGGCAGCTTTCCTCGCTTATCTGCTCGTGCGTAACGCTGAGGAAAAAAAATACAACAATTAAACGACTAAGAAAAGTTTGCATGCTACTTTCCCGCCAGTTTACTTACTTTATCTGCAAAGATCATCAGGCCATAGTCTGTTTTGCCTCGGATGACCCTACCCACACACTGAGCCGCATGCCGCATCGCATCAAACGTCAGGAAGTCATTTTCCCGGATTTGAAACTGCTCTCTGAGGTATTCCAACCGTGCCTGATTTAAGCAAACAGGTCAGGGGTTTTATTAGTTACAGACAGTGTTAGAAATCATGATCTAGGAGCTCTACATACCTTGAGGATTCGGCTCTGAGTGTAAACATACGGCACTCCAAACATGATAACGGCACGACCAAAATGATGGACTGGGGGTTAAAAGGAAAACAAAATCAACAAAAGGTTTAACTTAATTTTATTAAAGAATTTGCAGATTAAAAACAAACAGTGCTAAATTGATCAAGGGACTAGTATCCACCAAAGTCAATCCCCTCGGACACTTTCCCTCTTGCCACTGAGAGCAGAATTGCTCCTCTGCCGTTCTCACAGGCCTGAAAGTGAAAGACAACAAAAGTGATTACATTACTACAGGACACTTAAAATAAAGTCAACATTACATAAGACGATTAAGGGAAATAGGATTAGGGAGCATTAAAAACCCAATGATTATTGACCTCTTGATACTTCTCCAGGGCCATGCTAGTCTCGGCTGCATCCTGGGTCTCTATGAAAATGAGCTTGTTCCTTTGGATGTTCTCAAGGATTCCCTACAAATCCAGCAAGTTAATTAGTTATGATTATAATAACAGCGCTTGAAATGGTCGGAGAAGGAATCAAGCTGCTTCTTTATACCTGTTCATACCAGGAGGCCACAATGTTCTCCATGTAAATGTAACTTGTGAAGAATGCCACAATTCCGTCAGGGACAATGGCGGACATTTCCAGCAGCAAGTTTCCATAGTTCCGGATCACAGCTATGGGATGTAGTAAATAAAATGGTTCTCTTGCAATAGCACTGCAAAATAAAGCCAATTTAACAAAACAACTTACCAAAATCTTCTCTGGTCTCAAACTTGGAGGTCATCGCTACCTGATCATTCCCTCGACCAACAATCTGAAAAAAATTGAAAAACAAAATTGTCTAGATAAAAAATTATAATACAACTTAATGCAGTGGTTCTCAACCAGGGGGCCAGAGGATGACTTATAAGTATTTAAATAAATAAAGAATTATTATTAATATATTAAAACAATTAAACTATAATATAAAATTGTCAAAAACACACATACAAGAAGTAAACTATTGTTACCTTCGGGAATCAAGAAATTAATTGTGGTTAATCAATTTATTGTCATAATTACAGCAGAAATACTGAAAATATCTGGCCAACATATGGGGGGGCTCGTATATCATATATCCGTCTCGTATATCTTCTTTCAATTAAATATGCAAATATTTGCACAATTGCACTAACAGTGTGGTGGCATTGCCATAGTCATAACTCACAAGAGGGCACAGACAGGTTCGTGCCAGTGTCATGGTGAAGGAAGCCACAGTTACTGGGCGGAAATCAAGGATGCGTGGGTAGATGTCCAGCGGAGAGAGCGTCTAATTCGGAGAGAGGATTAAAATTTAATTCTTAAATCCTAAAGTTGCTAACCCAGAATAGTGAAGTTTATAAAATAAATAACTTAATAATAACGGATGATTTAGAAATGTCACTTGGGCTGTACACTTTAAGGTGAAAGTGAAGTGAGTCTTACACAGATGGCATGAGTGTTACAGTGGGATTATAATGAAGAGATTAGTGGATAGGGTGTGTGTTATCTAATATTCATGCAAAGATAGCGGCATATGGATTGAGGAGCACAGCTTACCCCGGATGTGATGATAACTGACTGAAAACGCCCAAACACTGGCTTTATGGCGATAGAGGGGTCCATACAACTGCAGAGAAAGGAAAAGTTAGTGATAATGCTAATAAACTGAAATGAATAGACATTTAATAGAAATGACAAATTGCAGAATTAATGCACCTGAAGTGAAGAACAGGATTCGCTATTGTTGGCGTTTTATCTTCAAAGGGTTCAATGATGATGGTGAAGCCTAAAAAAGAATGATTACTCATAAGAACTCACTTTTGAAGGAAATCATTAGCAGCTTTCTGTTGGTCGCTGCGGTGTTTCCTTGTGACTAACTTAAATGCTGCAAAATCTGGTAAATGTTCTGCCCTCACGCTAAATTCCTGATCACATGGATTCCAATCGGAGTGACTGGATTTCCATGTAAAGTTGCAGAACAAGGGTAAACAAGACTGCACCGTCATGGTGGCAGGAGGGCAGGATGAGGCTTTCTTACCTTTGCTGTAGGTGCTGACAAGTGTGGCAAAGTGTGAGATCAGGGTAATGGCTGAGAAGTCAGCGATGTCTGCAATCTCCAGCGTCCTCAGCAGTGAGCGCAGCCTCTCTGCACAAAATCTGGAAATGGATTAAATACAAATTTAGGCTGGGGTGAATATGTGGCTTCATTACTTAATAATGACCATCAGTACTATTTCCAGTACGGGGTGGCAGAAGAAACTGACCTCAGGGGTTTGCGGTCAATGCAGACCTTCTCGAAGATGTCTTTGAGGAACTGAGGAGCACTCTCCTGCACCACATGATGGATCCGCAAACGTGCCTTCAGGTACTCGAGGAAGCGCTTCATAAAGCCTACAAAGTGCTCTGCAGTGCGGATGCTGCCAGGAACAGCCTCTGTAGTGGGAGTCGCAGGTTTCAAATAATAGGATATATATTGTATTTTTATTGTTCAAAATCGAGACAAAAAGTATATAACTAAAAATATGGGACTCGTTGGTTAAAAGTCATCAAAATATGACATTTGTTTGCAGATGCAAATTGGTTCGCTATATTGTATCTAATTAAACATCTTTTTAAGTGTGGCTTAAATGTCCAAATACTTTGTGGGTCGTTGTAGATAATAAAAACTGACCTTGGAGGATTTCATCAGGCAAAACTGGATTGGACAGATAGATGTCAGTCTCTCGGGCAACATTTGCTTCTTTAAGACCCTCAACTAATCTCCTGTATTCTTCTCTAAGTTTGGCAGCATCTGTTTCCTTAATTCTTTAAAAGAACAAGCAGAATTCAGGAAATTAAAGACATTACCCATGCAGTAATAAATAAGACACTCTTAATTCACTCTTGCACTATTTTGTCACACTTGCTAATGGTGTTTTGCAGGGTTTCCACATTAGTCTGGCAGCGATCCAGCGTCCTCCTGGTAATGTTGACGCTCATGGAGTCAATACACACATTATCTAGAGGGAACAGTATCAGCTTAAATAACCATGATCTGTCTGCATGATATGGATGACAGTGACAAGCACAGCAATTTGCTACTCACCGATGTTGTGAGCCTCATCGAACACGACTACAGATTTCTTTGCAAGCTCTTTTGAGACCACGTCTGCAATTTTTGGATCTAGTAAGTAATGGTAGCTGTACACTACTATGTTTGCGTGAAGAATCTGAATGAAGAAACATTTGAAAGCAACAACAATCAATTGCATGCATAAAAAAAAACATCATACTAAATCTAGCAAAGTACTCACTGCGTAACGTGCCAGGAAGTACGGACACCAGCCCTTTCTACGCCCAAAGTCCTTCAGATCATCCAAGTTATATATACCAGGGGGAATGGGCACTTGTCTGCCAACTGAATCAAAGTCCTGCATACAGGAATTCAGTTTTAATAGTGTTGTTTTAATAGTATTATTTAAATGTTTTAATTTGATTACAAGATAATAAAAAAAAACTTTTTCATTTAATTTAAATATAAAAGTAATTTAAGACTATACAGTTCAAATTACAATTGGGAAAATATATATTTTTAAATAATAATAATAATAGTCAAATAATAATAAATATGTATTATTTCAAAACATTAAAAATGTATTTTTTATTTAAAAAAATATAATGTAACATTTTATTTACATGGACTTATTTATTTCATACACTAGAAAACATTAAAATATACTGTAGCAAACAGTACAGGGACAGACAGCAAACATACAGGGAGGTACAGACCAAAAACTGAGTGACTCATTTGACAAATTGTGGCAGGATTGTAAAGTAAAAAATAAATAAATAACAAGGCCAAATGCAACAGCATGTACTTGAGCAATGCTTCATACCTCATAGAACTGGCAGACAGGTTGACTCGGGTTACTGTGATGCTGTGCTCGAATATACGATGCTGTCAGACTGTGACACTTTCCATCTACTTCTTTTCCAAAACGCAGAGACCTCACCTGTAATCACACATTCACTTCCGCTTAATGAGTTCACCTGCACACACATTTTACTGAAGCTCCTTTAGCAGCCTCTACCTCAGGATGAATGCACAGGTTTTTCCGTGAAGAAAGTGCCAGTGCGAGGAAGTCGTTTTTTGCTCCTGTTTGCTTTGTATAATAGTCCATTAGTTTCCTTAGCTCTTCCACAACCTGACAGGAGAAGAGAGGATGCAGAAAAGTCATACTTGATTAACTGATGAAAAGCAATTAAAATAGGATGAGTTTTTAATGCAATGGGTTATAAACATGTATATCATGTCAGTTATTGAATACCTTTTCTATCTCTGGCACAGTGCGAGAGCAGTAGACAAGCTTGGTGACTTCTAAAGGGTAAGCCTGCAAGAGGTGAAAATATTAACTAAGATATGTGCTGAGTTATCAAACGGTCATTACAGTGAAGTTTCCGATTGTATAACAGTCATTCAGAAATCACTCGCCTTCTGGTAAGCAACGATGAGGGAAAGTAGAGAAATAGTTTTTCCTGTTCCTGAGGGCATCTCGAGAACTCCATGACCCTTTGCACACATAATAGAAGAGAGAAACAATTATAGATGAATAGATAAACAAATTACACATATTATATCCACATTTTTTAATGACTTAACTAAGTCACTTAAACGCCTCTGTTGTGAGACAAAAGTAAAATGAACAAATTTGCCATGTAGTCCAAGATTACAAAAAAATTTGTTAATAATAATAATTCGAAAAGAAATAATTATGTATAAAGTAAAAGAAAAAGCAGTTTTTAATGTTTAATCTTTAAGATTTTTATTTTACATTAAGTATAGCATGTAACATTGCATGGAACGTCATGTCTACTATGTTACTGGATAATATATAAGACGAAATTGGCTCAATGGATGAATGGATTATAATATACCTTTGCATCCAGCGTCCTCTTCAGCTCAAGCATGTACGAGTATTGTTCGGGATAAATGTAGTCATACGGAAAATAGACTAATAGCCCGTCGATATTCAGCCTAAAGGGATGAAAGAGAAATTAAGGGGAAAAAACTTCTGCTAAATAAACACTGGGTTTGGAGATTTGCAGCAATACTACTAAGTCCATAAATTAATTTGACGGTTTTACTCACTTCATGATGGCTGGTGGCTTTACAGCACTATAACACTTCTTGTGGTCAGTTTTCTTTAATTTCACACAATAATATATATATAGATTACTGTCACGCGTATATTACACAAATGACTACTATCGAGTTATACGGGAGTTCATACCAGCACGAAAAGCTGTCGCAGTTAAAACGCGTAAGATATTTTGCTTCTGTGATTGGTTGTTAGCTTGAAAACCCTCCCCCAGACTCTCATCTCATTGGATGATACGCATGTCAATTCAACTTTTTGGCGGAAGTACATTTAGAACCATGGGGTTAGACCTAAATAATCAAAAAAGAGTCCGGAATAAACTTTCACTAAAAAAATAATATTCTGTCCGACTAGTTGTACTTTACTTGCATCAATTATTTTAAAGAGTTTTGTGTAAATAATAAAAATAATAATAATTTAATAAATAAATGTATTATAATACAAAATAGAATAATTATTTTTTCATATTAATACAAGAATAAAAACATGAAAAGATCAACTTAAAGAAAGAAAGAAAGATTTTTTAAACACCAGAGGCATATATTTATCATATATATTTTATTTACATGAACATTTTTATTTAATATATTACAATGCAATAAAATACTTTATACATTATACACCAACAAAGATAAACCTTTACAAAGTGATTTCCTTTGTACTCATAGGCAGGGAAAATAAGTATTTTAGATCACAGGCTAGACAGAATATCTGCATATGTTTACTCATATGGTAGTAAATCAAAAATGCATTTTGGGCCATTCCTTGATAATATGCTCCTAATTTGACTAAAAATGATACCTTCCTCAAAACTTAATGAAACTTTTTTTGACATTTTCAAGAAAAAAATTACTATATAGCCAAACTCCCAATTTCATTCCCAGCTAAACATAGCTCAATAAGTAACAGCGATATAAAAAATGAACACATTTTTGACATTTCCAGATAGGTCAGAATGACCAAAACCCAGGGAAACACTGCTCTTGTAATGTTATCTATTAACACTGTTGTGTAATGACCTGATCACTTTATGTACATGAATTGATCGATTGATCATTGTATTTTTTAAACATCACAGAGTTTTCACTATTATTGCCTTGTGATAATTACATGTGTTTAAAAATGCGCCATAACTCTGCAACATCTGTGGCACAACCCGCTTTTGCTCTTTAATCCCAATTTTTTCATTGTCCTCTGAAACAGGCATAATAAGAATGCATGGGTGAGCTGACACTTGTATCACAGTATCTGAAGTGAATCCCCTCATATCTCATGTCTCTCCTCCACAGTCTTATAACGGTCCATGATGCTAAGAACATCATCCAAAATGGATGGTCCCAGGTCCAGGTCCAAACCCATTAGGGACTCTGAGCGTGACATACTGGGTGAGATAGACTCACAGTGTTCGCTCCGCAGGTCTTCGTTACTGAGCCCTGCATCAGAGTCCAGACTCAAGCCTCGTTTTGGATCCAGCGGACCACAGCCTTCCGACATGGAGTCGTCCGAGGAAGCCTCGGATAAGGAGCCCGTGGAAGGCACCAGGTGTGGCAGGACTGCGATCGAGGCGGAGAGAGTGAGGTCACGGCAGGGATCCCTGCACTTCCCAATCCCTTCCTCACACACAGACATGGAGCGCTGCTGCTGTGGACTGTGATGGTGTTTCTGCTGCTGATGAGCAGGAGCCGACTGCTCGTCTAAATGCAAACGGGGGGGTTTAGGAGGTGGTTGCACTGGCGCGATAAACACCGGCATGGAGATTGTGGTTTTGAGGAGAGAGTTGTGATGATGATTATGACTGCGATGGTAAGTGTGGCTCTTGCTGTTCACATCGCAGATCTCATCCATTCTTCTGTCCATGCTGTGAGAACGAGAGCTGGGCGGTTGATTGAGGGCAGGAAGCATGTCAAGTTTGCCTTGTAAGAATCCCACATCGCCAAACATGTCCCCCTCTCCCTCAGGCCCGACATGAGCACTGTGTCGCACATCACCCAGTGGCGGACTTATCATGTCGCCTGAAAGAACGTCCCGTATTTTCAACTTCTTGCCTCGCTTTGGTGTAGATGTCTTTAAGTACATGGGTGTCTTGGCTGGCATTCTGTTTCCCAGTATTCTGTGTGAAACGTCTGTATTTGTAGCAGAAATGAAGAGGAACCTAGTCCTCAGTCTGATATTAGCTCTTTCATACGTTTTGATTGGTCGGTCACCTTTATTTCACTTTTAAATCCAAAAATGGCAACTGGAAGCGACGTCCTTTATGTCTTATGTAAACTCTTCAGCACCTCCTGGAATTTATCATCACAACAGCAGATCTGAGGAACAAAAAAGGAGAAGAAAGATTTACAACCTGTGAAAGTCAAGAGTATGTCGTAGAATTAAAAATACAAATACACACACACAAAGAGAGAGAGAGAGAGAAAAGCACATTTATTTATTGTGCAATTTGAACAAAAAAGAAAACAGCTGTTTTTCTTCTCCTCTGAGCTGTGATTTATATTTTTTCTCTAGTCTTTGCAGCTACTTACCTATAAATTACAAACCCTCAAATTTCACTTCTTCCTACACGTGTTGCAGGGATTTGTTGGATTTATAAAAAAGATAAAATAGCAAATACATTGTGTGCATGCATGCCTTTATGAGTATATTTTTGACAGCCCCAGAACATTATTGGTAGAAGAGAATGAGATTAGAAATCCCTAGTTTTTATTCCCCTTTGAACTCTTGCTATTACTGTAAATTACATCCACACTGACATACTATTGTATTCAACATTTAAATGTAGAGTGAATATTGCATAACCTTTGGAAATCACTGAATACAACAGACTAATAGCACAGTACAATTATTTACTTGAAGTATAAATATACTCTCTCTGTGTGTGTGTGTGTGTGTGTGTGTGTGTGCGTGCGTGCGTGCGTGCGTGCGTGCGTGCGTGTGTGTGTGTGTGTGTGTGTGCGTGCGCGTGTGTGTGTAAGGGAAAAGACAGAATCAAAGTGGTTATTTTTGCTAGCAGACTTAAGTTAATTACGCCATTGCTGGCACTGCGAGCATTAAAACAAGATTTCTGTTATTGTTTCTCTATGACAGCCATAATGTTTTTACCATTTAGACTGTTCACAGCTTGTTGCTGAGATTTACTGGTGTGTGATGCAACTGTGAAAACATGTTTATTGAAAATATATATCGAATGTTTAAAAGCTGTGTGTTCAATGTTCAGAAGCATCACCTAATGTACATCTCTCATATGACATCTCTCCTCATGACCTTCAGAAAATCACTTGGACCAGTTACACTAACTCACTCCTATTATGTAATGGCTAGTCCTGTTAGTCACTGTTAGTCCTTGAGATCAGCCAATTCCCGGATTTCCCTAGTAAACCACATGGTGTCATTGCTTTAACATAGCTGAGACTTCAGTCCACACCCACCATGGTGTTAGGGTTGCTTATTTATGTTATTTTAAATATATGTATGTATGTATATATATATATATATATATATATAGCTAGATGAGACGTGGATGTGGATGACTAAAACCTTGTTTAAGTATTAGAATTAAGGGCTTTTACAGTCACCAAGACCCTGATTTGTGCAATGAAAAGTTCTTATATAGGCCACTGAAATTTTCCTTAATTTCCAGTGTTTTCATCACTATGTAATAACATGTGTGCTTACATCCATTACACTTAAAATAATGTCTGTCATGTCTACTTGAATGTATGAGTTTTGAGAGTTTTCATTTCGGTTATTGTCATCAGAAATTAAATAAAAAAATTTCCTTAAACATTTAAGGAAGCAAACTTTTCAGTGTTAATGATTTACATAGATAGATAGGCCTATATAGTAGCTTACAAATGAAATGGCAATGTATCAGATTCAACCAAGTAATCATAACCTGACACATTTTGACACTGTAAATCTCAGCACTGACGTAGAGTTTAACAAGTTGATATTTAAATTACAATATTCAGAACTTCATGTGAAAGTATCTGTACTTGCCTTTGATATTTGCGTTGAAACCCTCGTTTATTCTACTGGTAGGTTATTCCGGGGTGTTAGTGGATAAGCTCCTCTCTGTGCGCGTTCTCGGTAGGGTTGCTATAAACCTCTTAAGTTCGCTGAAGCTGAAGCTGAGGGTGACGAGCTGCAGAAGGGCAGGGACGGGGGCGTGCGCTCATCGTGCTCGTAAATTATGACATTTTTGGCAGGAGGAGGGGGCCTAAAGTGAGGTTTTGCACCGCTGCACGGTGAATATCTGTTCAAAGTTGTAATAGGGCCTACATGAAGTTTTGTCATTTAAAACTGACCGTTTCCTCAGTCAGTTATTTATTGCAATGAAAGGGACAGTTCATTCGTAAAGTTTCAAAACGATTTTAAACCTTTTTTTTTTTATCGTATGACTTTCGAAATTCATGACTTTTTGTCTTCTGTTAAACACAAAACATATTATTTAGTATAATGTCCACGCTGCTCTTTTACATAGCCTACAGTGAAAGTAAATGGTGACCAGGGAGGTCAAACACAAGTTTTAGTCAACAGTAACTTAACATAAAGCTATCATTAGCCTATTATTTCGATGTAGGCTATCAGTAGTAGCCTATTCTATTTTTATGTTTTCTATTTTCTTTTTTAAACTTGAAATCTCCAGTCCCCATCCAGAGGATGTGTTCCCCCCTTATCCCTTGTTTCTCCATTGAAGAACTAAGTCGGGTTTGGAATGACATGTCAGTAGCTATGTTTCCATCCACACGTTTTTATCCGCATTAAGGGATATCGAATGAAAAATGCCTTATGGAAACAGTAAAATTCGATTGAATTTCATGAATATCGACTGAAATGAAATACGGTCGGTCTTTCATCGGATTTTATCTTGATCGATAGGCTATAGCCTACGGCTTATGCGATAAACGCTGATGGAAACGTTATTATGGTGCGATCCATTTTGCCTAGCAAAACTTAGTTCGCAAATGTTTGCTTGAATGTTGTGCAATTCGGTTAGAAAATGAATGGAAACACCTTAACATGTCTCAAATCAATTCATATAGCCTACCAATTTGATCGCAAAACAGCATGTGACGTCATTACGCACAGGGTTTTATTCGCTTTAAAGCCGTTTGATGGAAACACACTTTCACCAGCTTTATTCGCATGAGGTTTTTTTACCGAACTTCAGATAATTCGATTGACAAGTGGATGGAAACTTGGCTAATGAGTAAATGATGCCAATGAGAAAATGATGACAGACAGACAGTATTTCATTATTTCATGTTGAACTGTTCCTATACCTTCAGGCCACTCAGCATAGCAAATGCTTAGCAATGTTTTTTTTCACATGCTGATGCAGTATTGACTCATGGGATAGACAAGCCCTACCCTGTAGGTTTCATGAATAGTAAAAAAAAACAAAGCAAGACAGGTTGCATAATCAAAGACACAATGTTGTAATATCCCTTTACTGGTAACGCTTAACACTTAAAAGTTTCCATGTTTCCAGTTCCTTGTTCCTGTCCTGAGTTCCATGTTCTGTTGTTTGCCTGGGATTACCTGTCTGTTTCATTATAGTGCTTGCATATGGATTCTCTCTCCACTTTGTTCCTGTCTCATCATAACAACAATACATTTTACAAGTTAAAATAACTTTTAGGAATCAGGTCTTAAAACGTTAACTCTATACTTTAACCATTCTGATTATAATTTTGGGAAACATTTTTTTAAATGGCATAATAGTATGTCATGTTTGTGAAGAAATCGGATTAATCAATTTGGTGTGTTTTTATCTTGAAACGTGAATTTCTGACTGACGAATGTGACTGAGTGCCAGATCATTATCTTCGTTTGAAGATTTAAAAAAATGCAGGGCACCTTCAAATATGCTGAAAACAGCAAAGAGAACCTACTTTTATTTAATAGATTTTCTCCAAATTAGAAACATTTGTTTGACACAGTCTACGTAGTTTTATAGGACGATGGGCCAAGTTGATCTCAGACTACAAATATGCATACAAGGCCCTCTCAAACCATCCTTTAAAACAGGTCTCTGTTTTATGGCTCTGTGGGTTAAAGCTCCAGTTAATGTTAAAATCAACGACTACCTCTGGAATTATTATCAGTCTTCCAACAATAGTTTCAGTATAGCCTATTCAATGTGTAGGAATAAGTCTTCAGAGCTATTCCTGTAAATTTCAACATCCTTTCACCTTATGTATCATAGTGTTTACCCACTTGACTGAATACTATTTCCATAGTGTCTCATTATCTGGTGAAAATGTCAATTAGACTATGATTCAGTGACCTAGAAATTCCCCTTTCTCTCTGAGAGACCAAACTATTATGGCATAAATACTTCTGTGATGTTGAAACTGGGGAGTCTTCAATAAGGTCACATATATTTGTTACAATACATTATCAGATTACTGCAGAAACCATGTGAGGATTAAGACCTCCACATATTCCTCGGAAGGTCTAATGTCTGTTCTGGTTGAATTAATCAGTGGTTTAGCACTTGAGAGTTCAGTTACTGGTCAGCTCTGAGGCAGAGGGCCAGGATGAACTCACGGGTCAACCAGCACCCCCTTCTGCGGGGCCCTTGCAAGTCATCAATCCATCAAAGATGTTACTGTGTATATTGCATGAATGGGCAGTAAATGGGGAATGCTGAACGATAGACCGATTTTGCAGGACAATTGACTAGCTAAGTGACCTTACTAGTGGGAATTCTGGGAATTTCGAGATATGACATGTGGTTTGCATTAGTGCTCTGAGTGTTTTCACTGTGTTCAGCACACAGGCCTGTCAGAAGGCACACTGGGAGGATGACACACTAAGCTGAGATGGAAAAAGAGCTGTAATTCCACTATGAAATCACACTCAACAATTGTGTCTTTTATTGATGTCTGGCATACTGATGTCTGGATGTGCTTATTAGATTTTTTAGTATATAATAAAGCTTATTTTGTTCTATCTATAGAATAAATGACATAGTATTGTTATGTTGTACACTAAAAAACTATTGTGATTTTAACAGTAAAAGACTATGGTAAAATGCTATGGTGCAAATGTGTTAATTGGTTAACAGAAACTATATATGGTGAATAACTGTAATAGATCTAGCCGTACTTTTAATGAAATGTAATTTTACAGTAAAATACCATTAAATGTACAGTTGTTGGAAGTAAAGAAGAACAAGTCATTGCATAATTTACAGTGGAAAAAACGTAAATTGACACGTGTGTGACTGCATGACACTTGATGTATGACATTTTATGTATTTTTGTTGAAATAACCGTTTCTTCGTTTTTCGTTATCTAATGTTAAATTAATGTTTATTGCATTTTTTTATGTCATGTGTGTGTTACCATGATGGCATTTAGTGTTTGTGTGGATGACACTGAGCACCTTCTAAAAATTAGTAACCTTCTCAGCTTGGAGAAGTTGCTTGTGATGAGCTTTAATTCATCATGTGACTTTTTCATCACCACCAAGTTAATTAAAAAAAAATAATTCTGGCAACCACGGCCGCTGTTTTTTTTAACCGTAAATTTAGCATAAATTGTTTTACTGCATAGAGTAGATGGAGCTTGATAAAGCCCATTAATCACTGACAGATTAAACTTTAACTAGAGTTTGAAAGGTGGAAGAATTATTTGAAAAGCCTGCATGCCATAAACACAAATGGACAGAATTGAACCAGGTTTTTTTGTCACTCTACATGATTCCATTCATGGCCTATTTAGTCTCTGTTCCTCACAAGGACATATTGCTGCCAGTGTGGGCAGTGAATACAAAATAAGATAAGAAAACAATCCAAAGCGAGTGACGAAGAAAATATTTATATCTTTAGCCGAGTCTGAAATATCTTAACACTTCAGTTTCATTGACATGTCACAAAACTTGGTGTGATTTACTACAGCAATCTAATGGGAGCAGACCTGGGAAAAGGCACAGCTCAGCAGGAAAAGAAATAAACAGACTGTATATGACCCATTTAGTGCAGATAGTTCCCAGAGGGCCGAGGGGCTGCTGTGGGAACTCAGTAGACTATGTTTGAATTCACCGCAGTAATTATCATTAAACAGTTCTTTCACATACGTAATGCATGTTGAGTTGAAACGGAAAGTTGCTTACTTGGTATAAAAGTAAATGCATTAATTGTTTTGTTATTCAAGATGCCTTAGAAATAAAATTCATACAATGACCTAAATATGATTTTTGAATAAAAAATGTTTTTCCCTCTTCTGGCAAAATCAAAATGTCTAGATGGTGTAACTGTCTGAAAGTCACACAAAAAATAAATTTTTAGACTCATGACTGGGTCATTTATAAAATAAAAATAAACATATTTTGACCAAACATTTTGTTGAGGTCCAAAGGAGTAACCTTAAGAAAATGTAATACTGACTAAAAACAAGTATATTTTTAATGATGTTTTCACCATCACCACAAGTGTATTTTTAAAAATATTTTCACCATCAAAAAGGTTTGGGTATTTATTAATATTTTAGTACATTTTACTTGGTTACAGGACTTCACATTAAATCAATCAAACCAAAATAGACCACAATCTTGCTGTGAAAAAAGCTTGGTTAAAAAAGTTGCAGTGACTGCAGTTTAAGGACTTGCAATACTACATGCTATTTTTGTCACAACCAGAGTGTTATTTTACATAACAATCAATTTGAATATGTTTTTTCCCCTTCATCCACAGCAGTGGAATAGGAAGAAAGTGTTTGGAGTGAAGAGGAAGGCTCCACTCATTGACTGATTGAATCTCCCCATCTGTTTTTTCAAAAGGAAGCCAGTTTTGTTTTTGAGGTCTCTTGAGCAGACATCTCGTTCCTGCTCCAATGCCTGGCTCAGATCAGTCTTCCCAAGAAAAACGAGCGCTGGCTGGAATTCCTCAAAGAGGGCAGGAAATAGGGTGGAGGGACCAAAGAGAAGGTTGTAGTTGTGACCACATGGGAATCGCAAACATGACGGCTGTAGAAATTTGGCATGATGTTTAGTGCGACTTAATCTCCTAAACAGTTCTAGATTGGCAGCAGGGCTTCCAGTTAAAGTAAAACTAAAAATAGGCTCACAGTAAAAGAAAAAGAAATATCAGTAGTCTCTGACATATTTTTTTCCACATAAATCATTTAATTGTGAGGCCTTGTTAGCTGTGAATTAAATGGCAGACCTTTTAAGAGTATTTAATGCCCTGTATTTAGCAATTTGAAATTAAATCATAAAACTACATTTAACACAGAATTTAAAACTACTTGTATAATCATTTTTGCTTAATATGAGGGACACTATATTTACTTAAGCCTATATTCTTAATTTAGTTGTTGCCTTAAGAGGATTAGTGACACACACAAAATGCCAATACATCATTCAATTCTTCTATTTTCAATCAGTGTTGATGGTACATCCGTGACAAGAAGCTGTAGTTTTGTTCTGAGAAAAACTTTGCATTCAGTTTAAAACAAAGGAGCTGGTCTAAAATAAGCTACTTTATAAGAACATTACACAAATTTAGCCTCTGTTTAATCAAGGCCTGTTTCCCCTGCCAAAGAAAATCAACACTCTTACCACTCCAGTTATAAAAACAGCAGGGTGTGGTGGCACCCTGTGTAGAAATTTACAACACTAAATGTAAAAAATAGTCAAATAGGATCTTTTCTGGGGTTTCTCATTTAGGGAGGTTCAACCTAACAGCAAATGAGTGTTGAAACGATAAACAAATGAACACCATTTTAAGTCGACTCTTCAGTTGACATTTGTGAAGAGCCAGTGTTTGAAGTGCCATAAAGGTAAACTACATGGCAATTAAAGGGATAGTTCATACAAAAAGAAAAATTCTGTCATTGTTTACCCATCCACATGTTATTCTGTATGGCTTTATTTCTTTTACAATAGTCACCAAACCAAAACTCTTTGGTTACTAATGTTGTTGTTCTTATTGTGTTTAGCAGAGGAGAGTAAGTCTTGCAGGTTTGGAACGACTTGAGGGTGAGTGAATGATATCAGAATTTACATTTTTTGCCATGCCTTTTTAACGCATACCAACAGTCAGAGCTAGGAATGTTGAAGACCTGGAATCTAGAGGAAATGACTCATATTCTCACACACATAAAGAATCATGATACAACCACCACCGATTCAACCATTGTTTGAGGTCTTGCTAGGTTTCAATCTGGTATTGCCTTTATTAAATACTTCACAATTTCACCTACATTGAATGGTTACAAAATGGTTACCTTTTGTCAAATATGGACACTTTTCAATTTACAAAGCTGTCATTTTGCAGAGAGGCAACCCAAAAACAAAAAAAAACCAGAGATACTTCAGAGGAGTCAATGAGACATACCACGTTTCAGGGAAAGACCGACAGAGCTGTGAGAGACAAAAGAAAGACATGATATATTTTCCTTCAACATCAACTGTTGAGCAAGTTAATTTACAAACCAGATGCAAAGAATATGTACTATACACATGTATATATATTTATATTTATATATATACACATTCATAAAATGGTTCAATTTGACAGTCATGTTACACAGGAAAAAAAAAGCAGACTGCTTAAGTATAAAAAATAAATAAAACTGATCTCACATGTGACAAACACGTACAACAGTAGGTCTGATCTGTGAAGTGGCATCGACAGACTAAACACGAATTTGAAACAATAGGAATATAAGGGGCATCCATACAGACATGAAAAAGGAGCTAACTAGTCTAAGCAGAAGAAATATAGATAAAATTTCTTAAAATGATCTAAATCACTGGTGGGAAGCAAATGAAAAGTGCCAATGAGCAACAGGAACTAGTTCAGTTCCACCTCAGGAGGCAGAGGGAGTGGCAGTAAATGAAGTCTCCCTGTGCCAGGTGGAGTAAGTCAGTCGGCAAACTCAAGGAGGGTGATGTGGTGGGGTTAATGGGTCATAATCCAACAAACCTGTTTGGTGTAGGCTGATGAAATGGTCTTTTACAATACCAAAATGAATGTATCTCAGTGTCTCTTGATGTACACACCCATAGAGGTCCTTAAAATTACATTTATTTAAACGTTTCTTATTTGGTTTTTAAAATAGACATTTAGTTTTCATTTTTCCCTCACTAGTACAGACTTAATCCCTACCAATCCCAACCGTCCAATAGAAATATATATGTGAATACTGTGGTGTGTAATCTGGCAGGGGTGAATATCTTTATATTTCAGGTATCAGTGAAGCCACACACCTAAAAGTCCTAAAGCAGCTCACAACAACACAGTAGAGTTCACTGGCAAAATGGTGACGCTGTGGGGTCAAAGCCTTTGAAAACGTCCTTTAGAGAGGCATTGTCCTGTTCAGTCGTGTCAGGCTGGGCGGGGCTATTCCCGCCAAACGGGCTGCCGGTGCCGCTTGGTTTGTTGGCCTGCTTTACCATGGAGAACAGTGTGGATACAGGAAGGTTGTGGACCCCCGCGGGCTGCTCCGCAGAACCAGTAGGGCCCTGACCAGCTGTGGTTGGACCACCTGTAACAGGGGTCCCTGCGGCTGTCCCTGCATTGGGCGAAGGTGAAGGTTTGGGTCGAGGGCGATTGTAGCTGTTGTAGCGATCCGTAGTCTGCTCCGTCGAGCTCTTCTCTGGTTCCGGCTGGTCCAGTGCAGACTTACGCACAAACAGCGGCTCTTTAGATTTGGGCTTAGCTGAAGCTGCTGTACTTTCACTTGACTTTGGTTCAGGGGGAGGGCTAGTGTTTCTAGTTGCCCCTGAACCCTCTGCCTTGTCTGAGCCCTGAGTCCGAGGATCGTACAGACTGATGCCGCTCAGCACGCTGCTGCTGCTGCCACCACCACTACCTGCACCGCCAGCTCCCACACCTCTAACCGACCCTCCTGCCGATAGCAGCCGAGGGTCATAGGGTGCGATGGTGGGGCTGGAGGAAGGCGGAGATAAGGAGGCAGCTGGGGGAGATCCTTGAGGAGCAGGTGGCTCAGAGGTGGACTTAAGGGCAGATTTCTGTGGCTGGAGTCGGGGGTCGGCAGGGGCTTTTCGTGCCATGCGAGGGTCAACAGGTTTCTCGGCAGAGATGGACGGAGGTGACGAGATTCCTGTAGAAGCACCTTGAGTGGGGCTGGATGAAGTGGCATTGACAGTTTTGAGGATTCGGGAGAGCAGCTCAAAGTCTGGAAGGGTAGAGGAGGATTGATTTGATTGCTCAGCAGGAGGAGCAGTAGAAGGAAGAGATGCCGAGTGGTGCTGGGGCTGGGTGCGAGACAGACGAGGATCTATGGCAGTTACTGGAGGGATGCCAGGGGGCAGTGGGAGCAAGTCTTGTTTGGGAATGGGGATAGGGATGAGGTCTTCAGGACTCCAAAGCACCGCCTTAGAAAACGAAGGCTTGCTCAGGACTACATCCTTTTTGATGTGGCTGAACTGCTGTAGTTGGGAGCGGGGATCACGCAAAGCCATGCCCATTAAAGGGTCGAGAGGGATGGGCACAGGCTTGTCCCTCAGCATCCTCTCACCCTCCTCTTCCTCATTACTGGCTGGGGCAGTCAACGGAGGAGGTTTGTACACAAGAGGCGGCTCTGGTTTAGGGGTATGGGTGGCTGCATGCCGGGCAAGTCGGGGGTCTGAAGGGGTAGGAGATAGGGAGGATGAAGCACTGGCCTCGGGTGCCTGAGAGTCTGTGTTCCGGGACAGACGTGGGTCTCGTGCCAGCCGGGGGTCTGCTGGTCGGCTGGGTGGGAGTGGGGGCTGAGACTTTTGTAGACGAGGGTCACTTGGAGCTGCATCCTGCTTGGCAGGGCCTTGGGTCTGGGTTTGTTGGCGTAAAGTTTTGAGAATGGAAGTGACACTGCCCCCACCATCCTCATCTTCACTGGAATACCAGTTTGCTGAATCTCCTGTAAGTAAAGGAATTGATTTAGACCGATTTAGAGCTCAATCTAAAGGTCCATTTTGGTTGCATATGCTCACTAAATTACCTACATAACCAATTAAACTTCATCTTTATGCTCTTAACTTTAAAGCAGATTTTAGGTTGGTTAAAATTAACCATCAATTACTCCCTTTCACTGCGCTCTGTTGTCACATGACAGCACCCAAAATGAAAAGAACACTGTTACATATCACATACCCAGCACTTGATTTGTCCTGGTTAACTACTTCAATAAAATGCTCCCACACTGTACTTTTCTTTCCTTCCTTTTGTTTGGTTTTTAATTATCCTTTTTTAAAATTGATCTTGGATCTGTTTTGCATCTATTGCAACTTAAAAGAGTTTAATGAGAGTCTGCAAAGTAGTGCCTGACAAAAAAACAAACAAACATGATTTCCAACAATGTTGGAAAACACTTTTATCAGAATTATCTGTATATATTTAGTTAAGGACGTTAAATTATTAGTTAAAAGTTTCTTAAGGATAAAAAAAGATCTTTACTAATACTGTAAACTATATAGGGAGCCCTTACTTGCACATTACTATTATATTAATGGTTAACAACAGAGCCCAAACTATTAGCCTAAATTCAGTTGCTATTTATTTTTAAATATAATGAAAATGTATGCAAACACGTAAACTGCACATAAGGGAGTTGTGTAAGTCAGTATATGATTTTACTCCAATTCGTTGTTGAAATATAATTATTTATACACTGGCTTTCATTTTCATGACAGACATTTTAAACATTAAATAATTAACAAGTTAAGTAAAATATAATGAACATATAGGCTAATATAGTGCATATATTGAGCGAAAGAGTTAATTTTTCTAGCTGACTAACAAGCTGTGGACACTGAATGACTTGCCTGAGGTAAATGTAATGCTATGTGTGATATTGTTTATAAGCTGTTTTACTGATGTCTTTCCGCCGTTGAAACACTGATTGAGCGATTACACGAGATATAAAACGTTTCAGTAAGTTGTACTGTATCTTTCAACATACCTTCAGATGTTCATTCATGTTTATTAGGAAAAGATTTAACTGAGGATTTAACTGCTTTAACTATATAGTCATCTGTCACATAATTTGAAAAATGACACGTTTCTATTCGAAAGTAACAAAACATGGAGCTTATTGCGATTATTGGTGGTCAGCTCAACCAAGAGAAAAGCTATGAAATAAAGAGAATGGACTGTTGAAAAAAAATGTAATACTCATTCATGGAAAAAATATATTAAAGTGCAAGTCAGTGATTCTGATAGTGTTCAGGCCAGCAGAGAAGGCCTTGCTGGCCCTGACGGCCTACCACTCTGTGTGTGTGTGTGTGTGTGTCAGTTAAACGCGTTACTAACGGCATTAACGCAAACCCATTTTAACGCGATACATTTTTTTATCGCGAGATTAACGGCCTTTTTGGCCTAGCAAACTTTGTCGTTTTTTTCCCATGCTTTTGCAACAGGACGCGGCATGCGCGGCTGCGCTATGAA
This sequence comes from Semotilus atromaculatus, assembly GCA_031834385.1. Lineage (NCBI taxonomy): Eukaryota > Metazoa > Chordata > Actinopteri > Cypriniformes > Leuciscidae > Semotilus > Semotilus atromaculatus. Next base: position 12,624,887 of record JAULUF010000015.1, read on the forward strand.
ACCCATTCATTTCATTTCATTCATCTGACCGCACACACCGCGCTCAAAATTCAAAATAATTCAACTTTTGCAGGTGTGACGATTACCAGCACGGCATGCAAAAAGTTTTGAAAACTGGCGTAGCGCCGTGCATTCCGCGTCCTGTGTGAAAGCACTGGATCTAGCTAGACCGGAAACCACAGACTTGTTTGGGCTTGCAAGGCGGCCAAATAATAGGTTAGGTTAACGTTACATTTTGAGTGGATGACAAGCGCGAGACGCCGAAATGGATGCCAATAAGATTCTGAATTGAAAGTTTACTTTTAAAAAGTTGCCAAATGGTCCCATTAACAAGACCAAAGTGATCTGTGTGTTTTGTCGTTGTGAACTAAGCTATCATCATCGCAGCACATCCAGTCTGAAATACCACTTGATGGCCAAACACACAAACATATCTGATGCGCATTCTCCACCCCCTCGTCAATATCAGGACTCGTCTAGAGATGTGACGGTGATAAAATTCCCCCACCGGTTAATCGACTTTTGACAACACCGGTAATACCGGTTTCCCGGTGTATACAACGTAAAAAAAGAAAAAATTATTGACAGGCGATCTGATCAATCATAATACGCCATTTTTGTCTGACAAAGTAGTCGAGAGAGTTGGTGGATTTAACATTGAATAACGGATTGTATAGCTACTGATGTCTTTCCGCGGTTAAAACAACAGTCCTTCTGATGTAGGCTACATTCATGTTTATTTGATGCTATAAATTAACCAAGGAAAAGATGATCGGTTCACGAGCAGCTTTAATTGAGGCAATCTGTCACGACGCATTAAAGAGACACAAAATAGTAGGCCTATTTATGGTTTCATTTTCTTTGACCAATCAAATTTGAAAGTTGAGACTTTATTAAATGTTATCTGCTTGGTCCTGTCTGTCAGCGCGTTGTCAGTGTCCTCTATGTATTTTTCACGTCATTAATAGCTATAAGCGCATACTTACAGCAGTCTCGCACGCGTTTAGAGCTCGTGTGAATTGCACGTATAAAATGAAGTTAAGGAACAACCTCGATCCATCAGGAAACGCCACATATGTCGCCGCATTTCACTGCGCTTCATGACAGTTTCTTTTTTTGCGCGAAGAAGCCGTTCGCCGGAGATGTGTTAAAAAATAGCGGAGTGCATTCATGATTAGGCTGCCGGTAATCCTGGCGCCGGGTCTGAGTGAGTCATTTACTCTCTTATATTGTAACATGTAAAGACCAGCCGCTTCAGCAAATGACGCGGATCTCACACACGTCCCATTTTCTCGCAAATCTTTACATTTATTTAAAACTTTGTTTTACTCATTGAGGACACTCGACAAAACAGACAGTTTGGCATAGCTTAGTGTGTGTTATGGTTCGTTCAAGCCCGAAAGAGAACTCGATACTGACGCGCATTTTTCTGTGGGTTGTGGTTGTGTGTGTCACAAAAGACAGCGCGGTTGTCTTGTCGCGCTTTAATTATTTTAAAGTATTTTTGCATTAATAAGAGCATGTTCATACAACGCTAGTCAACAGGCAACAGAAAAAAACGGATACTGCGTTACTGCTAATAAATATTTATAACACTTTAAACTGATGTTTTTTTTTTTTGGCGGTGCTGCGGTGGGCAAGTGATGAAACCGGTGTTGCGACTGAACATCGTCTAACACCGGTAACACAGACTACCGTAGCAAGCCTAGACTCGTCACAGAATTTATTTCACGCTTTTATTGATGGACAGTGTTACATAGTGTGAGAGATTATTTGCTCCAAGTGAGAAGGTTTTAGTGTGAAATTGAACACAGTATTGTCAATGTTTATTTCAATTTTAAAAAAAACATTTGCACAAAGCAAGCTAATCCACTTTTCCATGCTGATAAGTATCCATGAAAAAATAATGGGACAAAAAGAAATTAAGAGACATTTAGAATAGATAAAAATGTGCGCTTAATTGCGAGTTGACTATGACATTAATGCGATTAAATATTTTAATCGTTTGACAGCACTAATATATATATATATATATATATATATATATATATATAAAAAACTGCAAAAGTTTTAGATCAGTAAGATTTTTTATGTTTTTAAAAGAAGTCTCTTCTGCTCACCAAGGCTGCAATTATTTGATAAAAAAAAAAAAAAAAACAGTAATATTGTGAAATATTATTACAATTTAAAACAGCTGTTTTCTATGTGAATATACAGTAAAGTGTAATTTATTCCTGTGATCAAAGCTGAATTTTCATCATCATTACTCCAGTCTTCAGTGTCACATGATCCTTCAGAAATCATTCTAATATGTTGATTTGATGCTCAAAAAACATTAATTATTATTTTCAATGTTAAAAACAGTTTTTTTTTCTAAATTATTTGATGAATAGAAAGTTCAAAAGAACAGCGTTTATTTAAAATAGAATATTTTCTAACATTATAAATGTCTTTACTGTAACTTTTGATCAGTTTAACTCATCCTTGATGAATAAAAGTATTGATTTATTATATTTCTTTCCCCCAAAAATAAAATTTAAATTCTTACTGACCCCAAACTTTTGAAGGGTAGAGTTTAATGTTACAAAAGCTTTAGATTTCAGATAAATGCTGTTCTTTTTTAGTTTCTATTCATCATAGCATCATGAAATAAAAATGTAAAAAACAGTTTTCAACACTGATAATAATCATAAATGTTTCTTGAGCATCAAATCATCATATTAGAATGATCTTTGAAGGATCATGTGACACTGAAGACTGGAGTAATGATGATGAAAATTCAGCTTTGATCACAGGAATAAATTACACTTCACTATATATTTACATAGAAAACCGCTGTTTTTTTTTTTTATCAAATAATTGCAGCCTTGGTGAGCAGAAGAGACTTCTTTTAAAAACATAAAAAATCTTACCGATCTAAAACTTTTGCACAGTACATGTATATATGTGTGTGTGTGTATATGTATATATATATATATATATATATATGTATATATATATATATATATATATATATATATATATATATATATATACACACACACACACACACACACACATTTTAGTTGTTATGCTCCTAAATTTTTGCTGGTGCTCCAAACTTTTTGAACTTGGGCGCACCAGTGTTACCAAGTAAAAAAGTTTATTTTGAGCCCTGAATCTGATTTTCTTTTGCTGGTAGTCTCATCTGAAACCATCAGACTCTGTTAGTTTCAGTAATATTAGTGCAAGAATGCACCATCTAGTGGAGGGACAAGATATTTTGGTGGCAAGATTGCACAACCCCAGGCCAGAGGATGTTTACAGTATTATGATGTCCTGGGCAGGGTCAAAGCTCTGCGCAGAGTCCTTGAGATGTTTCCTTCCCAGAAATAGCCTTGGCAAAATATACATTTGAAGTCAGCACTTTGAAAACCTCAGCTATTTGTATGACAACAATGTTATAATAATCAAAATGCTTTCTTGTAAAGTATTTTGGTAAAAAAAGGAACATTCCTGTATAAAAGCTACGCATGTTGTTTCTATAGAAAATAATATGTTATATGATTGTATTGAATACTGCCACCACAAGAAATGGAGTTGTGCAGTAGTACCTTCATTCTCCCTCTCAGTTCCTCCTCCTTCAGCCAGCCTCTTGGCTCTCTCCTCATCTTCCTGCTGTTTCTGCTGGAGTCTCATAAAAAGCACACGCTGTGCTGGGGGCAGGAAATCTGGCACTGCCATCCCAGGCTGATTAGATGGGGCTACATTAGCTGCACCCTCTACATTTCCAGAGTTCTGGTTCCCAGGTGACTGATCATTGAAGTTTCCACCACCTACCCCTTGAAAGTTGTCACCTGTACCAGGAGGCAAAGAATGGGGATGAATACTAATGTTTCTATGAGTAGCGTGGGACAATAAAGCAACTCAACTTGTAGAGCATGGTGCTGGCCAAAATAAGGTCATCGGTTCGACTATTAGGGAATCCACATACTTTCATTTAAAATCAATTTGGATAAAAACATCTAACAAATGCTTAAATGCAACTGTGCTTTTGCATGCTTTGAATTTACAAAACCAAAGTTAAAATAACAAATGAACTCACCATCTCTTCCACCTCCATCTATTGACATGACTTGCTGCTGCTGGTAGAAGTTATCATAGAAGTTGTTACCAGATGATCCACCACCTGGAGGCATCATCCCCGGGTTTGGTGGTCCTTCTCCCTGGCCAAAATTCTGCATCATTGGCGGTCCTGGTGGAGGGCCTTGATTCATGTTAGGTGGGCCCATAGGAGGCATATCATGAAGACCGCCTGGAATCATGTGTCCTGGTGGCGGGGGACCGGGAAAGCGAGGTGGAGGTGCACCTGGGGGACCTGCAGGAGGGCCCTGAGGTCCTGCAACACCTGTAGCAGCATTGCCAGGACCTGGTCCTCTGTAAAAGAGTGCACCTGTGTCAGTATATTCTATATGTGGCTAGTAAGTAAACCAACATGATTTGATAGAAAGAAAAAGAGAGCTAACCTGACACCCAGTTTTTGTGCTAGCTGTCCTGTGGGCTTCACCACAATCTCAAACAAGGAGGGGATCTTCTTCCCAGCATTTCCTCCACAAGCAGGTGGTGGACCCATAGGTGGCGGAGGAGGACCGTTGGGATTTAGAGGCCCTTGGAAGGTGCCTCCATCTGGGCAGGGAGGAGGGGGGCCTGGGCAGGGCCCAACTCCAGGACCAGGACCTGGGCCAGCACAAGGGCCTGGAGCTGGTGGACCACTTGGAGGGATATTACCATGTGGGGCAACAGGCATTCCAAATTCCATAGGCGTGGAAGAATCCCCTGGAGAAGGTCTTGGTGGAGTTGGGAGAAGACCAACACCAGGGGGTGGTTTTGGAAGAGGGTTAATGCCTTGCTTTTTCAGTTCCTCAACCTCTTTCTCATCTTCTGCACCAGCTTCAGCATCCTCTGCCAGCATCTTCATTGGAAAAACAAACATGTGTGATGTTAGTCAAGGTGCACAGAAACAACAACAACTCTACAACTACATTTAAAATATCTGCAATGACCACCTTATCCAGCAGCTCTTGAGTATCTTCTGTTAGGGACTCATGAGAGAACATGCACTCTTCACCATTCACACAGTTCCCTGTGGTATGGAACAACTTGCAAGGGAAATCACGTGCAGTGGAGTCAAGGAGTTATTTCGACACGTGTGGAAACTCTTACTCTTTTCAGAGTGCAAGTCCTTATATAGATAATTTAGAGAGCTTATATGACAATACCAGCAAGCAAAATGACCAAAGGATATCATGCATGTAGGGACAGTTTTCTGCTCGTGCACAGAAACCAGTGATGTAAAACTTGCAGAGTTCTTTCTTCTTAGGCAGCTCAATGTCATGGCTGAAGTTACAGTGGTCACCCTGATGATAAATTGACAGCAATTAGTACAGAAATAACTATTATTGTCAATAAGTTAGACATAATTAATTTATTTCAACATACAAAACTTTTTAATACTCAGAAATAACAAGGACATCTAAACTGTTTCTCAACCAATTTTATCTGCAATATCTTCCAAAGTTGGATTACTATGCTTACCCAAGTACAGCGGCCCTCGATATAGTATTTACAGATGGCTTTCCCCTTCTTGTCCGGCCCATGTTTCTCCTGCTCATGTCTCCTCGGGCCTCCAGATCCATCCTAAAGCAGAGAACAAATCATTCAGATGCTTATTTATGTTCTGTTGATTAAATATGAACCAAGTAGATAATCTGAAGAACTGTCTTACCCCCAAGTCCATTTCTCCGTTGTTATCTTCATCAGGACCTTGGTCTCCTCCACGGCCCCTCCCTCGATTTCTCCCTCTACCCCGGTTCATTCCTCGACCTCCTTTTCCTCTACCGCGGCCTCGTCCACCTTTTGCACCTGAAGAAAAAAAATTAGAAATTAAAAACCCATAATGAACCAACATAAATAATGCTTTACCTCCACATCTATTAGTCAAGCAGAACTCACCCCGCCCTCTGTCCTTCGATTTCCTGTACTGGTTTAGTTCTTTTGAATAGTCATCATAGTCATCGTCTCCCATGTTTTCATAGTCATCCTCTCCATACTGTCAAAGAAAACATGCATGCATTAGGGGAAGTTAAAGACAAACTGACTGATTTAATGTGTATAGCTTGCCTAGTAATAATGACAGATTTTATAATCTGAGATATGGAATGGATGAAATATCTGACCAATCATGTTTTTTCCAGTTATTAATGATTTTTGGAAAAGATTTTTCGATTTATACTCACAAAAATGCAATTTTAGCCCTTTCAATATTTTACAGCAGAGCTATATTCCCTATAGAAATTTAATTTTTCCCCCCCAGATTTTGTTAACTGTTACTTTTTCAAGGCCTGGAAATCACAATATTAAAATTCCCTTATATTTCCATGACTACAAGAACACTGTAAATGCGATATGAACTTTGTTTGGTGTTTAAAATTTGTGAATTATGACCCACCTCCATCTCATCTCCATACATGCCATCACCATCATCATTCTCTCCTCCCATTTTGCCCCGTCCTCTTCCTCTGCTGCCTCCTCTCCCACCACGTCCTCTCATTCCTCCTCTGCCTCGACCTCTCTGGTTCTTCATGCGGTTTTTGCCACCTGTGTGACAGTAAAAAGGGTCAGCAGATGTAAACACACAGACGCTGACACACTGGTGGTGAATTCACACACTGCGAGCCAGAGAATCAAGTATGCGGACACTGAGCATGTGATACTAGTTATAATTATGACATCTACCTGCACATTATTAGAAATAATGTATAGCCCTTTTGCTGATATGCATTCAGCCAAAACCATTCAAGCTAATTTATTTATCTTATTTTTAAATTAACATTCACCTCTGCCACGTGGACCCCCTCCAACCTCTTTGGCCTTGCGGTACTGGTTTAATTCCTTGGTGAAATCATCATAATCATCATCACCCACTTCCTCATCCTCTTCACCTTCATATGTTTCCTCCTCATAGTCATCATAGCCACCATAGCCCTGCTTGTCCATCTTCATATAGCCGCCTTTCTTTGGGATGGGACCTCCATGAGCAGAGGAAGCAGGAGGGTAACCTCCTTGAGACTACAAAATATAGACTGGGATTAAAATCTAATCTGATTGGTTGGCCAGTCTAGGAAGTTGTTGTGTTATGAATGTTACTTTAAAATCAAATATAAATGTAACATTAAATAGAACAAAAATGATGTTTTACTCACAGTGGGAGGGTACTGAGGGCTGTATTCCCTGTACTTCCTCTTTTCACTGGGACTGTAATCTGAGTCATCACTGTAGTCTGAGTGGTCATCGCTGGAGGATGCGTGTCGCTGCATTACACACAAATACATTTGATAAAATGATACAGATGACATAGAAAATCCACCACTAAACGTTTGTGGTCAGCAGGATTAAAAAAAATGCAGCAAGGACACATTCAATTGCTCAAGTGTGAATTTTTTTTGTTTGTTTTAAATGTGACTATACCAGCATTTCCCTCTAGCATTTTGAGCACGGTTGAACAGACTCTTAAACCGCTCTGATTGGCCATTGTGCTTACGCGCTTAACATATATGTCTGTGATTGGCTACAATGATCAACGCTTTAAAAATGTGTTGTAAATAGATGCTCTTCACCAAGCGCTTACACAAATACACACGAAAGCATGTGTGTATCAGTGGATCCCTAATATATACGCTGATAGACAAAGCAGTTGATAAGACGCCTACTTTCAAACACTCCCGTGTGTATGTGTAAGCGCTCGGTGAAGAGCAAAGAGGTGTTTTTGAAGCGTTGATCACTGTTAGCCAATCACAGACATATATGTTGAGTGTATATACAATGGCCAATCAGAGGTGTTTAAGAATCCGTTCAACAGTACTCAAAATGCTAGAGGGAAATGCTGGTCTCATCACATTTTTTTTATTTTTAGTACCGAAGTCTGTACTTTTGCCAACACTAGTACAATGTCACAAAATATTTCAATTTCAAATAAATGCTGTTCTTTTGAAATTTCTATTCATCAAAAAATCCTGAAGTAATATGATGATTTCTACCAAATATATTTACAACAATATTAATGGTTAAAACCATTGATGTGATTTAAACTAAAAAGTTATTAAACACCACAACTGTTTTCAACATAATAATAAGAAATGTTTCTTGAGAAATAAATCTGCATTTTAGAATGATTTCTGAAGGATCATGTGACAATACTGGAGTAATGATGCTGAAAATTCAACTTTCCCATCACAGAAATAAATTATATTTGAAAATATATTAAAATAGAAAAAGTTATTTTAAATTGTAATAAGATTTCACAATATTACTGTTTTTATTGTATTTTGATCAAATAAATGCAGTGCTTCTCTCAATATCAACACAAACACTTACCTTGTGCTTAGATTTGCGCTTTTTCTTGGCCCTCCTTTTCTCTTTTTCACGTTCTCTCTCCCTCTTTCTCTTTCTCCTCCGCCGATGTGACTTTTCATCATCCGATTCACTGACATGGCGTTCTTTGCTGCGGCGAGGTTTATCCTGGGGATCAGCTCCCTCACCGCTGGGCACCTCTGCCTCTCCGCCATCATCCTCCAACTCGCCTTCTTCTAGTTCCCCCTCTTCTTGCCTGTTTGACATGGAAAACACAGCAAGAACATCACAACTCTGAACAGAACTACACAGGATATTATTTGTTTTTTTGACTCACTGCCATTTGAGAAACCAGGTCTTTGATAACTGGTTAGTTGCACAAAGGCTACTGTTGTCAAAAGCTGAGCAGAACAGAAGATTAACTCTATTGATTGCTTTTTAGGTGGGCCTTTATTCTTAATTCTGACACAGCGACTTCTGCTGATCTGGCTATTAAAAATTCACATGTCTTTATGCTGTAGATATTAGATAACTAAGCAAATTGGGATGCCTTAACAGTATTTTATCTTCAAACTTTCAGGCAGTGAGGGTAGAGCTAAAGGGCAAGAGAGATCAACAGGACTGCAATCTACAGACGCAATACTATAATTTAGTTGCTTCAAACATCACACTAATGGTGTCAAATGTTGACTGATTATTTGTCACATGCTGAGAACAACTCAAGAGTCATTCCAGAGCCGCTCTGTTTATAGAAGATGTAACATACAAGTATATACAGGACACCTGTTGGTAAACACTCATTACATTCAGGCAGAACTGCCCTTTAAAACTAAGATAAGGAGTTGCCACATAAGACATAGAAGCATTGCTGCACCTAACCCCTCAACTTTGGCCTATAAAAAATCAGATCCCTGCAATTCAACTTCTGACAAGAGAATGTGTGATACCAGACGAACTGCAACGCAAAGCTGTGTGTGAGATACGATTCAAAAGACACAAGATAAATTATCACCACAGAAGTTAAACCAGCTGCATAATGTACAAAAAAGCTTTACTTGCAACCATCATCAGTAAGTGATGACAATTTAATACTCTCAATCATCTTACAATCAGATGAAGTCTGGATGAAGGTCTTAATCTAGCCATTCCTATAAACTTTATTAGAAGACAAAACTTATTCTACTGAACTTTAAATCCTCCAACTATGTGGATATTTTTCAGGATTCTGCCAAAGCTTTTTTTTTACAATTACAATAAAGAGACAAACTTCTTTTCTCAATGGACTGTGTGTACAAGATATGGCATTAAATTAGGCTAAACTCATGTCATCTGCTCCTCTGACCATGTAATGTCTTTAAAGTATTAAAGAGGGAATCAATTGATGAATTATGACTGCATTAACTACAAATCCCCCTGTCTCTATCAAAACAATCTCCACAAGCATTTATATCATGTTGTGAATAAAAATCTACAAGCTTCAGCTAGCAAGTCTAATTGAGGATCGTTCACTCATGCTTGTTATTGAACATGCTGAAGTGCCAAAAAAATATGGTCAGACAAAAACTGGGCCACACTTATAATAATTACTTGTCTAACACACCTAATTACTAACCTAACACACCTTGCAAAAACAACTGCCAAAAGAAAGGATGGCAAAGTAAACAAGGAAGGGATTTCTTAGTCATTTAAAGTGTTGCAAGAAAATCTTGGCAGATAGACAGCTTGAGAACTACCACTAATTTCACTAAAGAAAATTTACTAACAAACTTTGTTCGCTGCAAGTATCCAAGTTATAAGATACAATATCATGCAAAGACAAAACAAATGTGACTACAAAATACTGGCCTTCATATTTCTGGAAATTAACTGAAAATACTTACTGCGAAATATTAAATGTATGAATAAATGATTTTCATGGAAGGTGATAGGTTGCATTTGGGGCATTTGCAGGCAATGGTGGTATGGTTAAGAACCTTTGTGTTTTGCTTCATGTTTTGGTAAGACCTTGAATGCTTCTGAGACATTGGACAAATCACTGGTTCATAAGGGATGCATGTGCACATAAAGCTAACTAGATTACAACAATACTAGAGTGTATATGAAAACTTTTGTGGAACATTAAAGTTAACAGATTATTTACAATACGTTATAATATAATTTCTACTGTCGACAATGTATCTGGCGTGGAAGACTTAAGGGACAGTATTTAACCAACCAAAACATTAAAAAAATAAGGGGAAAAATCATTTCCGTTGTTAGTTCCTATCAAAATGTCGAACTGTTACTAAAATGTATCATGTTAAAGGAGTACAATTTTAGAATAAACAAGAATAAAAAATTGATTCAAAATAGCTTTACTAACTATTTACACTACAAGACCTTCAGATTTTGAAAATATAGTGGTATGATTATACAGTGACTTTTAACGATAAAATAAAATATAACGTTATCAATAAATCTAAGTGCGTAGCTCGTGACACTTAGCACACAGGCTTAGTGCTAAACGGTGACAAATTAAAATCGCCCATCTTAAATAATGATATTACATTAAGATAAACTGAATCGTACTGTATTCGACGGCTAATTAAATGAATTGAAAGAATGGTTAATCAAGCGGGCAAGTCATTAGCCATGCTAGTCCGTGGCTATTCATTAGCCGTGTTGTTGTTGTATTTTACGTAGTCTTCGGCTAACTGTTAGCTTTAGCTTTGTCCGGGCCTCGCGATGGATACAGATACAAATTCCTTAATGCGTTACCAGGGATGAATTTTTACCACTTATCCGCCACATTACGTACAATTTGCGTTCGTCATTAAGATTTTAATTGAATATTAATAGCCAAACTCTTGTTTACTCGTGTTTTTTTTTGTCCGTCCGTTATTTATCTGTGATGAAAACATTAAGTTACTGAAGCAATGTTTTGACGTAACGTTAGTTGTGGCCCGCTTGGTCTTCGATCACTTAAAAAGCTTCGAAAAGTGACGGAAAATGTAAATTTGATAATATACTGAATGTTTTCCTGATTCGCTTGTGACCTTCCAGATTGCGCTGTTTAACGTTTCAAGATGGCGTTTCGTTACCTCTGTACGTTTCCCAGAAAAGGCGACTTTAATCCCTTTGAAAGAAAAAAAAAGCAAATGCCCGTGCTTTTGTTTTTGGAAAAAAGCAAAGGACAAATCAATAGTTGGATAGAAATATGATGATATTACTCGACCTTTCGTCAGTGAGAAGGCTGTTGTGTTCGTGGTTGGCTGTTGGGGAGTTTGGATGGACAGTCATGCTTTCCACAGCCATTTCCTCTTACGTACTACATTCAGTGCAAAAAATCAACTGTCTTATGCGTTACTTGACTTTGATCTACTTGTTGATTGGATTTAGGAAGAGATTCAGTTCATAGTAGTCAATTCCCCACTAACAGTTTAAAAGAGAAACAGGTTGAAAACGTTCCTGAGGTTCTCCGTCCTACAGTTGCGATGTGAAATGAAACTCATTCACTTAAAATGGCGCCGCTTCTTCTCCGAAGAGAAGGGGACGGGCTTATGTGACGTGAGTCGTGACGTCGTCTGTCACGGAAATGACCGATCGAGCCAAGAACAATACATTATTTTTGACCATATATATCTGGAATCACAATATGTTTTGTGACTCCAGATTATTAAATAATAATAAAACATATTTTATAATATATTTGTTTCTTGATTGCATTGTTCTTTTTTCCCCTTTTTTAAAATAAGTCTTTTTTAAATAGCCTGTATTAGTATTAGTATTATTATTAAAATGAATTATAGGAATAATAACAATAATTTAAATAAGTCATTCTGGCCTGGGGCTCCTTGGGAGTTTGGTTTGGACCCTGGCCCCAAGGTTGTGAGTCATTGCTTTAAATCGCCAGTAAACCATTCTGATATGCCTATTATTGACTCTGCGACAGGATCAACTGTGCCTGAATCTAAATTATGTATAGTCCTGAAAAAAAGGCTATGATAAATGTTCTGTAACATGAAATAGTATTGGCTTGGTGTAAAACAATTTTTTTTCAAATTAAAATGTCCTGCTTTAAAATAAATAAATAAAATCCTGCCCTGGGAGCATTATTGTACACAACAGTTATGTCCATAAATAGATATATCCCACCCTTCATTAAACTATATTGTCTTGGATTAAAATATCAGTTTCTTATATCAGTTTAAAAAAATATTTAATTGAATGTATATTGAGCATGCTCCTGGAAAAAAAATAATTTAATGATATAAACAGTTATGTATATTCCAATAAACATATTATATTTTATCTCTCTATAAGGTTAAGACTATTCATATTTTTGTATATTATACTGTTAAGTTTAGTTTAAAATGAAAATCAAGTTAGTATGATCTTCATATATATTGACTTTGAATAATTATTTGAGAATGTTTAAAAATAAAAAAAATACACTTTATTATTTGAATTCTAATGTGATTTATGAGTCAATGTTATAAAGAGACGTATGTTCTATTTATATGTAAGTAGTACATTATATAAATAGATTATAACACAATGCTATTTGGATACAACAAAAATGAGGAAACCATATTCTTTACTATTTCTATGGAGGACGTGTTTTTAAAAATAAAAAAACAAGTCAGGGATATACACAGTGCACAATCATTTAATTGGACTTTATAAGAATTCAAACATATATTCAATACATTGTGTGATGTATTTAAAAGCTTTAGAGTGTATCCATGTTCATTGTTATGCTCTGACTCTGGCGCTTTTGCCCAACTCACACGTCATCATTGTGCGCCTTTACGAGTATCTCTAAGCGGCACTTCTGTCCCATTGAATGGGCAGTGGAAAAAAACAGCGCGTAGAATATTCAAACTAACCTCTCAGTTAATTTCTTACAACTTATTATTAAAAACGGAAATATTTTTGAAATGATTGATACCATCGAAAAAGAAGACAATATTATCAGCGAGGAGGAAGCTGCACAATATGATCGTCAGATTCGCCTCTGGGGTCTGGATGCTCAAAAGAGGTTTGTGGACAACTCGATAACGTACATAAAGAACAAACGTATTCATGTTATTATAAGCGATTTTTTTCGACTGTTTAAGAATAATTCTCTAGCAGAAATCATAAACATGATTTCAAACGCATTATTTGTGTATATTTCACATTCGTGCTTTTTGTCTGGAAAAAAAATAGTGTATTAGGGCAACCCCACGAATTCATTTATGAGCTAGTTGTGTATAAATAGTAAACAATATAATGTAACAATATATGACGTGTATATAAATGTTGCATTTTCAGACTTAGGGGATCACGTGTACTTCTTGTTGGACTCCGGGGACTTGGAGCAGAAGTAGCAAAGAACCTTATTTTGGCTGGAGTCAAAGGACTCACTCTCCTGGACCATGAGCAGGTATTAATTCGACTGATTTAAAGGGATAGTTCACGTCATTCTGTCATCATTCGCTTACCTTCTTATTCATATTCTTCCAAATCTGACTTTTTTTCCACTGTGCAACAGAAAGGGAGATGTAAGGCAGAATGACAAGAAGTCGTCATACATGTTTATTTTATGGAAAAGACATGCAATAAAATGGAATGGTGACTGAGGCTCATAACAGCACCTTAACAGCTACTTAACTAATTGGTATTTTCTGACTTCCATTAATCAGGTGTCGGAGGAGTCTAGACGTGCTCAGTTCTTGATTCCTGTGGATGCAGATGGAAAAAACCAGGCTCGGGCCTCTTTGGAGAGAGCTCAGTTCCTCAACCCAATGGTGGAAGTGAAGGCAGACACCGATCCAGTGGAGAGCAAGCCAGATGACTTTTTCTTCCAGTTTGATGCGGTGAGTGCCAGAATCTGTGGACTTGACATACCTAACGCACACAAAAGACAGACGGACAATCTTTTATTATATTCGAAACTACTATTTGATTATTGGTCATCAAACAAATATTTAAGAGACAAAAGAGTATTGTAAATAAAATAGAATAAAATCATGCAAAACAGCATTTGACCAAATTTGTTATGCAACTTTACAGCACTTATTACAATATATCTTTTTGTACTAAAATCCCATAAGAAATGTAATAATTCTACGGAAAGTTTGATGGACTGGAACTGTCTTTTTGACTTGCTGTAATTTTAAGATGTATCAGGTGTGATTGGTTTCAAAACGTACCTACAAGAGTACAACTATACATGTCAGTGGGTAAGAAAAATACATAAGGGGAAAAAAAACTGATTGTTTATTTTATTTTATTGCAATTTAAAGGTTGTATCAGTGATTTCAGGCCCAAAAATAAATGTCTAATCTTTCCTAACGATCCGCTAGCTGCCCGCCCCATAAACAGGCTGTCAAAAAAAAGCGTCTCTGTATGCAGCCTAGGCTCTGAAATCTGCACACAAAAACAAATGGGACAACCACCACTCAAAACCAAAATAAAGTGTTCCAACCAATCACCGACAGGGGCGGGTTTTGAGCTTGTGCACGGCTGGACGCGAAGTCGGAGCAACACCCGCCCCTGTCGGTGATTGGTTGGAACACTGTTTATTTTGGTTTTGAGTGGTGGTTGTACCCATTTGTTTTTGTGTGCAGATTTCAGAGCCTAGGCTGCATACAGAGACGCGGTTTTTTGACGGCATGCTTATGGGGCGGGCAGCTAGCGGATCGTTAGGAAAGATTAGACATTTATTTTTGGGCCTGAAATCACTGATACAACCTTTAATAAGAACAAAATGAACATACAAGAGTACAACTATACATGTCAGAGGGGTAAGAAAAATACATAAGGGAAAAAAAGAATAGAAAGGCATTTTACAGAAAATGACTTGTGCCTGTTAAGCAGCTGTATAGGTTTCCTTGCTTTAAGTTTTTACTTTTTGATATTGTTTCCAAAGATATTTTAACATAAATTTAAAAAAAATAAAAATGTGTCATTTTTTTTCATTCCGTTTGACTTTATGAATATAGTAATGGGTAATTATAATAATTCATTCAAATAGAATTTTTTTTTTTTATCACCATCAGGATCAGGTGTGATTGAGATTCATCAATGATGGATTGTTTTCCTTTGTGCCTTTCATGTCCACTAGATGTCACTATACACAATTGATAATTTTTGTTTAGGATGGTTATATCTTATTTTATCCCTTATTTTCCCCTAACCTCAGCATGAACCCATCTATGAACAGCCAGCGTCAGATCTAGGAACAGACTTTTATCTGACTCTTTGAGTTTTGGTCTTTTCGAAGCGTGTGCTCTTTTCCAAGCAAATGATATGTTCCAGGCCATATTTTCTATAAATCAGGACTCTGTTGTTGGCTGTGGAAGATGCAGTCAGCATACATACCTTGTTCAAAGCACAGACAGTCATTCTTTCATCTTCTCTCTTTCTGAGAGCTGTCTGAACTGTCCCTCTGGGAGTGCTAGTGTGAGTTCAGGAGGAGGGGGAAGAGATAGTGGGACACAGACAGAGGAGGGGGGGGGGTTAACATCATCTATTCTCTTTCATCTGCTTCTCTTGATATTTCGTTGAGAAGTGCACAGAAAACATTGCGTGTGTATGTCTTTGTTATCTCGTTTATGTGTGGTCTTTTTTTTTAACATGCGATTTCCTAATAAACAACTCATGTTGTTTAGTAAAGAGCCAACAATACTCTGAATTAGTTCATTGTCAGGACCTGTACATACATGAAAAGATACTTTGAGACAACACATACTAGAAGGTTTTGTGCAACAAGTACAAAGCATTGCTAGTGCAGGTGTTGATTTTCCGAATCACAAATTAGTCCAGGCTAAGTAGCGTTTTACGACAGACTAATTGTAAAATATTTTTTTGCAGCTTAGATAATTTCTATGAGGTGTCCAGAACAACATACTAAAAGTCCTAAATAATCCTTGTTGAGGAAATATGTTAAATTCTCATCAATCCAAGATGTGTACCAATAAGGCTAGGCAACAATACACCCCAATGGGGCTATTTTTTTCCTTTACTCCTATCAAAATGAAACTTTACACCAACTTTACAAGTTTTGTATTACAAGTTTCTTTGAAAATGAATTGTAATATGCAAATGAGCTATACACTAATCGAATATGCCCAAAATACACCCTAATGGGCTTATGTTTTCCTTTACTCCTATCACAATCAAACCTGACACAGTGAAAGTATACATGTAAAGTAACATTTTTGTTTACAAGTTAGTATCTCGTAAAACAAAAATGTATGTAGTTAGTTTTAATGTATGTAGTAAACATATTTCCTCAACTAGGATGTCTTAGGACTTTTAGTATGTTGTTCTGGACATATTGTAGAAATGATCTATGCTGAAAAAAATGTATTTTACAATTAGTTCTATTTTTGTCTCCAAAATGAGTTACTTTGCCTGGACTAAATAAGTGACTTATATCTATGGAGGCCTATTTCTGCTACTTAAGAAAAAACATCATACTCATATTGATGATATAAAAAGTCACAATGATGAGATACCAAGTCATAATGATGTCATGTCATAATTATGATGAAGTTGCATCTTTTTTTTTTTTTGTCAGTTATAACTTAAAATTATGATGTCATAATTTAAAATTTTTATCTCAATTACGAATTAGTATGTCATAATTTTGGCTTGACTTAGCATCCCATCCTTTAGCCCGTATGTAATAATTTCGACTTATTATCTCAATTATAACTTAGTATGACATATACTCCACTTTTTATCTTTTATTCTCTTTATTTTTGAGGATTTCTGTGGAGACATGTTTGGCTACCATGGATACATGTTCTCTGCCCCCGGAAAGCACTATATAAATGTAACATTATTAATTATTTACCAAATTATTTATTTTCTTATGTAGTGGACATGCATAACATCAAATATTACATGATGAGGAAAAGAAGATAATAATTCTGTCATCATTTACTCAGTCTCATGTTTTTCCAAACCTGCATGACTTACTTTCTTCTGTAGAACACACAAGGGGAAAATAATGTACAGTTCATCCTTTTCCATAATTACATTTAGAGTCACATGACCTTTTATAGCTTCAAAAATAATGCAAAAGTGCATAGAAGTTGTCCATAAAACGTAGATTTCAGTCTGTTCCACACACAAAGCCATCACAGAATATAGTCATATAGACCACTTTTATGATGCTTTTATTGTTTTTTTTTGTTTTTTTTTAAATAGTAGGCTAGGTCTACATTTAGAAGTTGTTCAAACTGGCCTAGCTTGGGCGTATGGTTTGAAGGACTGAAGGTAGTGGAGGACTAAAGCCAAAACCTTAAACTGAATTAAAGATAAAAAAATCAGCTATTTAGCGGAGGCATAAGGTAGATGCTGGTAGCTCCGATTGATATTCCATCCGTTGTGGCTTGATTTGTTTCTTCTTTGCATCCTCTAGAGGTCACTGCTTGATAAAGATGTGTTCTTTGGCTGCCTGGAGGCACGTAATGCTCACAGGAAGAATGTGTCAAAAGACAATGTCTCGCCGCATGTTTCATAATGTCCCAGATGAACTTGAACAGTAGTGAAGGTGTTACTCCTAAGGGCACTTCTTCATTGCAACAGTATTTCTGAGAAGTGTTGTTGATATCCAGGTGGGGATTGTGTAACCTTTGGACATCTTTTCAAAAAGGCCTTCTTAGATAATCAGTTCATTTCAGGTGTACTTTAAGTTATGAAGTCACAGATTGTGTTCTGAAAAGGGAGGTAAACAACCAAAATAAATAGTAAACAAACCCAGCAGATAAAGTGATGATTCAGCTGTCCTTCAAGATACACCCAGTTAACGCATCGTGGCACATGCCATTGTATCAGATGGGTATTAATATACCAACCCATTCTTATCTCAAACCCAAAATGGGGGGTGTGAGAGGTTTGGGACCTTGGATAAGAGTGCTAATGTTCTGGTCAGTTGTCAGTCATTGCCAAACTTTTGTTCCTCCAATTTCTGTTAGCAAGATGCGTTTTAAGGATGCATCAAGTTCACTGGTTTGATTACAACCACATATTAATGCATGTTGTTTTGTTCAGATTTGTCTGACCAGGTGCTCCAAAGACCTCATGGTGCGAGTGGACCAGCTGTGTGCCTCCAGGAACATTAAGGTCTTCTGTGGAGACGTGTTTGGCTACCATGGATACATGTTTTCCGACCTCGGCCTGGAGCATCACTATGTAGAGTAAGTCAGGAAACGTATATGAAAAGTGTTTGTGTTTGTGTGTGACAAAAAAAAAAGTATGTTCCTATTCAAACTTGCCAGAGAAAAGCCCAAAGTGGTGAAAGGGTCTAATGAGGCCAATGACGGTCCTGAGGCGAAGAAACCGAAGGTCGACCCCAGTGAGACTACAATGGTGAAAAAGGTTGGTGTGTTGGTAGATTTGATGTCTGTAAACTATATTTTTTCAGTTTTCACTCACATCCTTTCAAAGTTAAATTAATGCTTTAACCTTTCCCCTCAATCTCTCTTCATGTAGACTGCCAGTTTCTGCTCTCTCAAAGAAGCCCTAGAGGTTGACTGGACGAATGAGAAAGCCAAAAGCAACCTAAAGCGCGTTCCTGCAGACTACTTTCTTCTGCAAGGTACACATCCAGATTATTTCAATTTATTCAAAATTCAATTAATCTGATCAAAAGAATGTGAAAATAGGTGTTTCCTTTTTTAAATTGTGGAATTTACTGAATGATCTTCAGGTTTATTGTCCGTACTATATTCCAGACAAAAAAAAAATAGTTTTAAACTCTGTCGGGTATGTCTGTCTGTAGACAACTGTAGGATAGAAACGATTTGGAAAAACCCATAAATATACGTTACTGTTCAAAGGTTTGGGGCCAGGAAGTTTCTCATGCTCATCAGAGCTGCATTTATTCGATCAAAATAACGATAATATTGTGAAATATTATAATTAAAAAATAAGTGTTTTCTATTTGAATATATTTTAAAATGTAATCTATTCCTGTGATGGCAAAGCTACATTTTCATCATCATTACTCTAGTCTTCAGGTTAACATGATCCTTCAGAAATCATTCTAATATGATGATTTGGAGCTCTGCATTATATTATATTATATTGTATTGCTTTCCTGACCACTTGTGATAGTATCACCTGAGATGGATACCAGGTGCAAACAGGGCCTTAAGTGGTTCAGTTTGTTTAGGCAAACAAATTGCAGTTTCTTCCTGCAGTCTGTTATTCACCGTTATCAGAGGCAGGGCCTGTTGATCTGTGTAATTATAGTCAACAATTGTCTTTTTATACTAGAGCTCACCTGGTGTCCTCACTGAGACTGGCTCATTTTCCATCACAGGCTGTCCATGGCCAGTCATGTGCAGTGGCTCTCAAAAACAAAACATGCCTCCTCCGCACCTCTCTGTCATTATAACAGACTCTGGCTGCACCTCCGCCCCTCCCTCCAGTACATCTAGTATTACATTTATGGAAAAAATAACACTTCCTATTTGTGCACTGAAGCAAGACTTTAAATACATTTCTGTGCTCAAAAATACCACACATCAGTTCAAGCAGCTTTTGAGGAAGAGCCGTTTCCTCTGTTTCCTCACTGATTTATTTGAGGTTTTATCACCCCAGTGGTGCGACTATTACATCAATGATTTTTTTTTTCCAAACCCTCAGATGTTTTCACAATCTGGAGAAAATTCTATAAAGATATTCAGCTATGAAACTTGAAATTGTATATATGTGCCAGATAGAGTGAGATAACATGAATGAGTGGGTGCGTGTTTCTTTGATGTATGTGTGTGTGCTTCACTGCCAGGTGGAAATGCAGTGGGCTGAGGTTCTTTGTGTTGTAGTTGGTGGGCAGTCAAAAAGGGGAATTGATACTTTGGAAAATAGCCTAAAGGGGCTGAATGCCTTTTCACATGCTGCACAAATCTTCAAACATGTCTTTCCTCTACTCATGTCCCCTGTTAATGTGGAAAACCCACTCTTTCCCCACTCAGTTTCTCTTACTTCCTCCAACAGTGCTTCTGAAGTTTCGCACAGATAAAGGTCGTGATCCTCAACCAGACAGCTTCGGTGAGGACTCTCACCTGCTCTTGCAAATCCGCGATGATGTTCTCGAGACAATGGGCCTGAGCTCGGAGCTGCTCCCCAACACCTTTGTCAGGTATTTACTGACCCAGAAACTTGGTGTTCACATTAAGTTTCTACAACATATTTTTTTCCTACCAACCAAGGATGTGCAAATATAGTTGGTGAACGACTAGTTGATCAATATAGTTTGGTCTGGTATCAGGTTCACCAGACCCTGACCAGGTTCCTAAGTAGACAGAGTGCAACGAAATGGAACTGAATGCAAGTGTTTTTAAAAGATGAATTATTTTTAACTAGTCAGAGGCAGGCATGGCATTTAAAAGAAGAAGAAAAAGGAAAGGCAATGTAGCGTAGATCTTCTCAGTTTAGCCCAAAGTGTAGTTCAGTACACTAGGGTATACATGCTGCATTCACCAACGACACATATACACAGATGCCTCATTAGCAGCTGTTTCTATGGGCCGCTATATGTAAGCCATCTGTACATCGTGAACACTCAAGAGCCGTTTGCAACCATAGTTATACACATGTATGAATATCTATATCTGCAACAGACTTCCGCAGATGTTTTCAATTGGATTTAGTTTATCAAACATTATAATTGAAAAACATTAGTATAGTTTTACGATCTGTAATATTGAGTTAATCCACATAAAAACCAATACATTCTCACCTGTGAAAGGTTACCCCATTTCTTTGGAAATTTAAATCTCTGTGTTTTCTTACAAACAGAGACTGCGCAATGTTGTTGCATCTTGGAAAACTCATCGGTTTTTACTGTGAGTGACAACAGCATCTGAAATGTTGGTCGTACCAAGATTTGACATGTCTGGAACAGTCGAATGTGGCATCTATGTATACATATCCATGGCATTCATGCCATCTTGTAATTACCGTAATTACAAGATAATAACCCATGATGTTCACGTCCTCTGACTCGGTATTATGAGCTTTTATGTCAACACGATCAACGACAAAATAAATTTGCCACGGTCATGTGGTACAACGCTCACAAGGTCTCTCTTAGAAAGCTCTCAGAAAATTCACAAAAGTTACACCAGTTCTACGAGGGCGTGAAAGTCAGAATCTTATAATTATATTAATTCCGACATTCTGTGCATGATAATTTGTAACATCATAGTACATGTGTATTGCACATGCATAGGCTAACAAATTAGTTGTGTTAAGTTACGCTTGCGCAATTAGTTGCGTAAAGTGGTTAAGGGAAACACGCAACTTTTGTTTAAATGAGTAGAAGACATTTTTATCTGTCAAGCGCCTGTGTTCACGCACACTATCAAATGGAGTATATGCGTTCAGCTATTCGGCTATACTAAGCATAAAAACTGAATTGTACTTTGTGCTTTTCTCTCCAAGTAATTACAACTCCCGGCTTGTGTTTTCTCCTCACAGTTACTGTTTCTCTGAGATGGCCCCAGTGAGCGCTGTAGTCGGAGGCGTTCTTGGACAAGAGATTGTCAAGGTGAGATTTTGATCTATTTACGTCTATGCAAAATACTTACCATTATAGGTACTCTCACTGCACCATCGGTGAGCCATTGACATCGCTATCCCCTCTTCCTCCCAAGACATCTTCTTCCAACTTGGTTGAGTTTACGGCTTCTGTGGGTAATCAAAAGGGCACCCTTTTCCTCGATGTTTCGTCAAATTTAAACCCGATGATGTCAGCATGATGCAGGCGCTCCTCCGCATCCCTCAATTCTCTGCCAGCTAACCACTTTGACCTTTTTTAACCTCAATGTCCGCTTGACGTCCTCTTGCATCTTTACTGTCTCGCAGCCTGCCATAGTTTTTGTTACCTTCTTGCCTTATACTTGCCTAAAGACTTGATTGTAGATTTGTTTGCTGTAACCTTTATTGTTCCATTTATACATGAAATGAATACACTTTTTGCTTTTTCTTCCTCCATATTGCCTTTCAATCTGGTTCTCCACAAAACCATCCGCTTTCACTAGCTGCGAAAGTGACTTTTCTGATGAGGCACAGTGAGAAGTGTATGGCAGCTGCCCTCTCCATCAGAATCTGGGCTAAATCCAAAAGTTTTATCTGTTGACAGTGTGTAAATGCCAGAAATGACGAGGTAATATTCCGGTCACTGATGAAATCCAGCGGAGAGCTGCTGAAATCTTCTCATATGACTCCATAAACTGAACGAGATTAAATAAGACAAAGCGTAGTGATGTAATCAGTCAGTCCAGAGCGGATAATTACACCTGGATTATGGACATAAAGAGGATCTTCTATTGCGTAGGCCATGTAAAAACACAAACCCAGTCCAGTTACACACAACAGAACACAGTAAATACTAAACGTCAATGTCTCTCTTAGAGGGTGATGTCATAGCCCAGGCCGGGATGCGGTGGGGTTTTTGTGAGGCTGGGGATAAGGACTGTGTGGGGTGATGGAGTGAACGCCATGGTCTCATAGGCGGTGGCTGGGCAGGCCTTGAACCCACATGGCGGTGGAGTGAAGCCAGGCTGTCTCGCCATCTCCCTGCATGATGAAACAGGCTGCAATTCGCATATGGCTCTCTGTTCCTCGCTGCCCCTCGCCCATCAGTCTTCATCGCCACAACAGAGAATGTGCCCGACGCATTCGATCAAAGCACTTAATTACAGAATTGTAGGTCTGTGGCGTCTGATGACTCTGAAGGAGATTTGTTTGCATGTGTTTGACAGGCGCTGTCTCAGAGAGATGCTCCGCACAGAAACTTTTTCTTCTTCGACGGCCTGAAGGGTAGCGGAGTGGTCGACTACTTCGGATCCAAATAAGTGGCCCCCAGAGAACACGGAGAGATGTGTGGCGATGCATGTGTGCTCTCGAAACACCATGGATTTCATCCTCTGCCAGTTGCCGCAGGCATCAAAATCTGTCTTTTGGACGGTACCTTTGCGTAGCAGTATGCCACACACCGACTGATGCCAAGAGCAACAAGAACATTTTGTCCACACGCTCTTAAATATTCATGCACACGTTTTTCAGCAGGGTTATGTGATTTCTACGTTTTGTATTAAAAATAAATAAAAGGCCAATGGAAATAAACAGTCATCGATATGTTGTCTCTAAGGTCTCTTTTCTATGCTAAATTGAAAAGAAATTAAGCAAACAACTTTAAAGTGAATTTGAAATGAATGCAGAAATGTCTACTGCTCCCTTGAGCCATTTATTTCAGAAAATGAAACAACACAAATCATCCCATTCCCACAAGCCCGGGTAATTTTTTTTTACGCTTGTGTAGGGAAAGCCTGAGGCGTATTTTGACGTATCTTGTCAGGTGTATGGTTTTTTGGGTGACGTGCATAAAGGGAAGTTCTTTCATTAGCTCAGCCCATGTATGTCATTTACTGGACTGGTACCGCAGGGTTTATAATCCTGAGGCAAATAGGCACTCATGTTTTGATTTTTTTTTATGAATTCATAGAAGGAAATGATCCCGCCCCGTCCAGTTATAAGGCAAGGAGGAATGCAAAAGAACATAATGTAACTTTCAATATGATTGATAGTCCATCCATATGCTTAAGGAAACTACAGCCTCATGTAATGGAACAAACAGTACTAAATGCGTCACATTTGTTTGGTCACACGATGTTGCGACTGTGCTGCAGACATGCAAAATCAGGACTTCAGGCTTTAAATGGAAAATGGAGCCTTTAATGACAACAGCATGGGTGAGTCATTCTGAATCAGATGAGACTGGTCAGACTGGTTGAGCAGGTGCTTAGTGGGAGTGGCAGCAAATCTCGTAACCTTTCTTCATTTTTTAGGTTCAGGGAAAGCATTGACAGTGGAAAAATGAGTTACTGGGTACCACTAATAGGCCAAACTGAAGATTCTTATCATTGCAGGTTTAAATCAGCATGGAAAAGATTTTTAACTGTACTGTGCTAATAATAACAAAACAGCTGTTAAAGTTCAGAGGCAGAACTCCTACAACAGACAGGATGTCTCTACCAGCATGTACATGTACAGTTATTTGCATGTTTTCAATGTAAATTAAAAAAAAAAATTTTTTACAAGTGGGCAAAACAAATTTATTAAACAAAAAAAAAAACTATTTTTTTATGAAAATTTGCATGAAATAAAAAAATGCATGTTTTATCATTGTGAATTATTCATCAGTGCATGTTTATTTGTTTAGCTTTTTGATCAAATAATTTGTATCATTTTGTAAACTCCATCTTGCAGTGAAGTGGCAGACTTCTCTCTGGTGACATACGCTGGACTTCTCCAATCGTTTAGTCTTTCTTACGGTCAACCTCAATCTCGCGTTCAGATCTCCCTCCATCCATTACAATACATTTCAGTCAAATGTACTTCACAATACAGAAGAAAAGATCTGTTGCTAAAATGGCTTTGTAAAGCACCCTGTGTAGTCAACATTTTCTTAAAATCCTAATGTAAGGCTCAAGCATTAACTTGATACCAATATTCTTACACCGGTTCCCTGAAAGTGTCCGCAGCTGATTTTATATTAATATTTGGTGTATTGTTGTTTATTGAAAGATCATTGTTAATTTGCCACTTGAATCTAGTTAGTCCATCTTCAGCAGTAGTTACAATTAAATTGCATCACTTCAGGTCAAAAACAATGTGATGACTCACAAAATGTTTTTTTTTCACGAGATGAATGACTATACTTATTGACAATTATAATTTATATTCAAATGGATTTCATTAGTTATTTTAAACATGTAAACAGTACTTTCTTTTTCTTGGAAATGTCATTGAGTGCAAGTATTCATTTTAAATGGTGCTCAAGTACACTTTCACCAAGATAATGAAGTGTACAGTAATGAAGTCCAATTCCTTAAGTACTTCACATCGCTGCCAGTGCCAGTATAGTGAGAAATGAAACACCAGCCGCAGCTGTGAAGAGACCCTGAATGATTTAGATCCACTGCTCTTTCTCTAACTGAGGAGAGAGCAGGATTAATACGGACTCTGCGTTAAGCTCATCATTTTAATTAAGCAGCCTCCCTCTTATCGTGCAGGAGCCCAAGGCGAGACGATCTTACTTCTGAACAGATGTGTTGCTCCCAGCTATAAAATGCATAACCATGTGACAGGATAAAGAACAGTCT
Source organism: Semotilus atromaculatus (assembly GCA_031834385.1). Taxonomy (NCBI): domain Eukaryota; kingdom Metazoa; phylum Chordata; class Actinopteri; order Cypriniformes; family Leuciscidae; genus Semotilus; species Semotilus atromaculatus. The sequence goes on from JAULUF010000015.1 coordinate 12,650,428, forward strand.
CAAATGATCAACAACCCTTTTAGGAACACTGGTGAAGCCTGAATGAGCCTGCATGGGAAATGTTCTGGGCACACACAAATCAGAGGATCCTAATCTATCACATCTTGTTCAGATAAAACTCATGGTTTTCTCAACTTTAGTACAGTCGAAGAGTCCTGCACGAAACATGGATAAGAAAAGGTTTGTTCTGTTCATTTAATGCAGGCAGATGATCCCTTAATAAAAAAAGAGACAGAGAAGGAGCCGAGACACCCTGTTGAATATTATACTAAATTAAGTGTAGCATTTTAGCCCAGGTAAAAATATGCATATTGTACCACATGTATTTGTAATTAATATATTGACGTGTGCATTTGTTTTGATTTGATGGCTGCATTGCAAAGCCATTCAAATTATCGTTATTGATGTATACAGCATCACCATTACCTCTAAATTCAATGTTTAATTTTACTTTTTTGTGAGAGGGGAAATGAAACGTATATCTGAACTTAATTTTTTTCCCTATTATTTAACTTTAGCTTTTGTTGAAGTTGAATTAATATTGTGTTTAATAAAACAAAACAAAAATCTTGTAGGCTATACATACTTTTTTTGGCTAGTTTTTGAAAATTGGTGTATTTAAAGTGTTAAATTCTTTTTAAATGAGTTTGAGGATGTCTGTAAAAAAAACATCAAAACACTTTCGTAATTCTTGTATTTATTGAAAATGGTAAGGAAAAAACAATACAAAATCAATGTAAAAATTTACATCAAAAATTCAAATGACAAAAGTACAAAGCTAGAAAAATTAGTCTGACATGTTTAGTGTAAATCTGACAGTACAAATAAGGCCTTTCTGCATCAGAGAACACTTGAGAAGTCACAAAGGTGGCCACAGGAAGGAGGAGACCACACAACTGTTTCACAGGAAGTCATATGAGCCACAGGAAAGGAATCTCTGATCCACAATATGCCATGAAAACTCTGTATCGGCATTACAAAGCCAATGCTAACAGAAATGAGTGTTTAAAGGACTTTTCCCACCGACTGGCCACAGTTTTTCAAAAGTGGTTTCTGAAGTGCTTGCAACCATAACCATCAAGTGTTATTATCTGTATAATGCTCTGACAGAACTGGATCTGACACGTTAATTCATATGCCATATTAGGACGGTAATTGTTTATCTTGTGGACGTCTAAAAAAAAAGAAGAAGAAAAAAGAAAAAAAAAGAAATGAGCATGGCACCTCGATTTATTCACGTTCTTCTGTGATCATAAGGAGGAAACGCGCGCTCACGTGGTCAGTCGCATGTAAATAAAATGTCGTATGCTTGAAATAATATAGTTACAATGGTTTTCTGTCTCATTATTGTTGTTTCAAGCATATGACACTTTGTTTACAGCAGACACTTTACGACTCACCACGTGAGCTGCGCGTTCCCGGGTTCGTAGGATCACAGAAGAACGCGCTCATCCGCCACGAATAAATTGCCATCCGAGTTTATCACTGAGGTCGGTGTACACCATGCGGCATGCAAATGTATTTCTATGGACGTCCACTAGAAACAATTACAGTCCGAATTGGGTTTAAGTCCTCTAAGACTGGTTATAACATTTTTGTACATAAAAACGTAGATTGCAATATGGCATAATGCCGAAGAGTAAGATTGACTGCCCCTTGACTAACTGAATGTCCCATTGAGAAACAATTACCGCCCGAAGACTGCTATAGAGAACAAACTCGTTCAAGTATGATTGAAGTTTGGCTCAGTTTAGTTCTTTTTGTAGACAAATAAGTTACAGCAGAAAAAAACAAATGGATTTTTTCTCACAACCTTCAGAGATATTTGGTCCATAGAACACAACATTAATATCTCCATGCTTATTTAATCCACTTGAAAAATGAAAATAAATCATCAAAAGTACAAATGATGGACAAAATAAATAGCTTGTGCTTCTCAAATATTTATTTGAGAATTATCTGCAAAAAGTACATTTCATGGGGATTTTCACTTTTCTTTTTTTTTTCTTTTTTTACAGGACTCCAGATATTTAAATCTAAACAAAATGCAAGTAGAAATCCACTGGATTTTAGAACAACTGCTTCCAGTGTTGGTCCAAAAAAATTTTCCAGAACAAAACACATCTCAAACCGAAAAAAGGAACTTAATGTTAAGTACTTTAAGGTCATTTCATCAAAATATACAAAACACATAAGAAACAAAACGCCCTGTTTATTCTATCCTGTCCTTTTTTTCCCTCACAAAATATGTACATGTTTAATCCATACAAATATTAACACTGCTCTCCAGCCATTTTGATAACTAGTGGTCTGGCTTTCCCACAAGGCTTCCAGCCTCACTCCCGTACCTCCATTGGAGGTGACCAATCTTTGAATTAAGTGGCAAATTTGTGTCCCGAAGTGTAGATTCAGGTAGGGGGCAACAGGGTCGGTTTACCCACACACCATCTGCTGATTGTCCCTGATGGCTTTAGTAAAGGAAGGGTTCAAAAAGTTAGCAAGGCACGATCCAACTGTGCTCCATTAATATAGTATGTGAGCATTCCATTATCTTAATAATTATCGCCCGTTTTCCATTAATGGTGTGCGGGTGCGCGCAGTTATTGCTCCTGTAAGGCGGCTGAGAGGAAAACCCATGACACATAAAGTACTTCAGGGCCCAAGGCGTTGTGCAGATCTAATCACTCTGTTTGCTTGAAAGCGACCCGGGCTTAATGTAACTTCACAGCATTGCAGTTAGTTGCAAAGGAGTATGCAAACGCGCCGAGAGCCACGCACTCCTACTGACATCTATACTGGGACACACGCTTCAGTCACTATGCTACATCAGAATCCATGAAAAAAAGATGTACAAAACAAACAAACAAACAAACAAACAAAAACAGATTAAGAACCAAACGTGACATCTGATCCTGCAGAAAAGTCCCAGAGTCTTTAAGTGGTCGGCAGGAGAGCGCCCGCACTCTTCCTGTGACGTAACCCGTCTGTTTATCTGAACCCGTGCTGGTAGAAAGCATTGATGGTGTCGGCGACGAATGCGACGAGCCCGCGGTACAGGCCCCTCCAGTTCTGCCAGCGTGGGTCAGCATTCTGAAACAAAGATGAGAGGAGAATAAGCTCGTCGTGTTTTATGCAATACAAAAAGTGAAAGGGACCATAAGAATCACTAAAAATTTGTTTTTGTACATTGCAAAGCACTCAGGGACTGTAAAATGAAACAGTCGACCTACTTAGATTTCAGATATTGCTCTAATCATCTGCCTACCTTTGTGAAAAAAAGTACACTTAGCATGCTTTTAAGAAGTGGAAATAATGTACTTTAAAATAATATACCTAAATGGGAGCTTTCTATGGGCTATAAGAAGATATATGTAATTTGTTTAATATTTAGGCGAATTCTATTATTAATTTCTATCAGGATGCAAAGAGACTTTCAATCAGTATAACAAAAACTATTTATGAAAAACATTGCCTACCCTCGCTTTATATGTAATTTCATAACTATTTCTATAGTCTTTGAAATCTGGTTAAAGTGTACTGCCAAATGTACTGACAAGCATTTAAAATATAGTTCAATGTAATTTCTATTGAAACTTAGTACATTTAAAATATATAGTAACTTTAATAGTAATATTGAATAAAACACTACGTTTAAAATTATACTCATGTACTTTACATGTGGTTTAGTATCTTATTCAACACATCAAAATAAGTGTACCACTTTAAAGCATGATAAAAGTTTACTAAAACATTATGATTTAAAATAAAAGTATAACTTATTAAGACATGCAATAATAGTCATGAAAGTGTACTCTCTTTTAATTCACTTAAGAGGTCTTTTATATCATTAATATGATATTATCTGCAAATACAGCTTTTTTAACAACATACTTGAGGTTTAAAGTACACTACAAAGTGCACATTCAATACTATTAAGAACTTCTTGTAAATACTATTAAATACTTTTTTTGGTCACAATGGTATGAAGCAAAAGACTCGATTTGAGGTCTGTGTCTTAGTTCCTTCCCCGTTTGGAAACTGAATTTCGAAACTTTAGCTTTGTGTAATTATTAGCTTTTTCCACCTCTTCTATCCTACAGCGGCCGTGAGGTAATTGCTTCAACTTTTGTGACGATGTGTGTGAGTGTGAGTGAGTGTCAAGGTTTATGTTTGCACAGATGTGTACGTGTGTGAGCACAGACACAAGGTGGGGTGAGGCAGTCTCAGACAGGCAATGTCTGCACAGAGGAGTCAGGAGAGGCAGCACATTACTCTTCAACAGCTGCTATGAGTCATCCGCTAAAAATAACTCTTCATGGGGGGGATCAAGTGAAAGAGGGAAAACAAGAGAGTGACAGTGGAAGAATGAGCTAAACGCAGAGAAAGGTGCAAGATGGGACATGGGACCAATTCATTTCCGATATAAAAATGCATGTCAAGTTTTTGTTACCACAGCATAAACTATTACGTTGTGATAGCAAACATGTTGATTTAAAAGCTTTTAAATATTAACTAATTAAGTTTTAATTAGTTAGAATTTGTTTAAAAAAAGTTTAAAAATTATAACACAAGTAAACAGTACTAAAGAACAAATATATAAGGAGCTGTGTGGTTTTCTTGTTATTATTCCAATATTGTTGCTTAAATGATTTTAATGACAATAGACAACAGCATGTCTTTAAGGCTTCATTTACGCTCCACGGATCCAATATTTTGGAACATATTCAATCTTTTTATCATCTGTTACCTAAGACAAATTAAAAGCTCACAATGACTAATATTATGTAAGATTTTAAAAACTAACATACTACATTATATTATAAAATAAAATATTTCATTGTATAGAAGCTTTCATGAGTTTTTGAAAGATTTTATTTATTTCCATGATTAATATACTATATAAAATATTGTAAATAAAATATTGTATTATAAAATATATAATATATATATTTTCATAATATAATAAAAACAGTTATTAACAAATTACATTTCCTATAGACATTTTTATTCAACTTTATTAATTTCCATGATTAACATAATATTTAAATATATTTTTTAATTGTTTTATTTTATTTTATTGAAAATATGCATTTATGATTCATGTAATTCCTAACTGAGTGTGACGAGACAAGACACGTTTTACATACAAATAAAAGTATGTAATCCCCCCCCCGGTGATTACAGCCTTGAGTCTAAGAGAAAGTGTCTGGACAACTGAAGGGACCAAAGAAGACAGTTCAAGAGGGCGGGAGGAGGATCTATGGTCCGGCGGTCTCACATGTTACGGTTAAAGAGAACGGTATTGTGAGCATGCATACAGCACAATTACACTGAGCTTTTGTTGCACTGCTCAGTTTAGGGAAGTCCCTGTCATGCTATTCTTCTGCCGGCCACAGTAAACAGAGCCTTCATCTAGTAAAAACACACTGGTATCAGAGTTCAGCGAGGCCACACGACAGGTCGCAGACTTTCTGCACATGACCGGCAGCGCCGGCAGTTGCCTCAACGAGACATACTTGCTTTATTGTATCGCGTGTGTCAGTGCAGGTGCGTTAGCATGTACGGGAATCTGGGACGAGTGACTCTTACTGAAAAAAACAAAACAATTGACTCTTCCTAAAAATGAGGAAAGTGCCGCCGCGCACACACTCAAACATAGGTAAATCAAAGAGCGGAGAGGCAAAGCAGTGACGTCATGTGTGTTTGTCTGAGGAAAGGAGAGGGAGGTGGGTTCGGTCGGGGGGGATTAGCCTCTGTTTACTCCTGCTCGCTCAACAGACTAGCTCCTCACGCGATTCAACAGGGATCCAGAGCGGGGAGAGGGGGAGAGGGAGAGAAGGTTATTAAGTTCAGCCACAACTGGAAACTCGACTCCAGTCACAACACTCACTACAGGATTGTGAATATCATATTGATCCATTTACAAGAAGACCCACTGGAGGCTACATTTGTGCACGCCCTGCCACACTCACTCATATTAACAAACAGACACTGCCCTGTATGAGGCTGTTTACTTTATCACACTTAATGACGCTTTGGCATATTTAAACTGTTACAACTAGACAAACGTGATCCTTACCCTCTGAAGAAAAACAGCATTCATCTCATCTCCGATCGTCCTCAGCTGTATGGCCACCCTCTCGACCGCCTGCTCCTCCAGCCTGGGGTTGTCCTCAGCGGCAGAGCTGCTGGACGTCGAGTCTTCTGAGGAGCTCTGGTTGTCTGCTAGCAGGTCAGGCAGGGGAAGTTCCTGTTCTGTACCTAAATAAAAACAATAAGAGTACAAATATTATATTGCTTGCACACAATTCCCTGAATAGATTAGTATATATATTCTTTCAAAAAAGATTTTTACATTTTTTCAAGTCAAAATATTTCTTTATTTATACATGTTTCATTTATAAATATCATGAATTTTTTGGGGAGGCACACAACATGACCTGACCTTGTCTTAAATAAAAAAAAATAAAAAACTAAAAATAAGTTATTTTAAGAGACTTATTGACAGTCGTAAAAGTCCGCAGGTGTCCTCTCTGGATGATTATCGTGTAACGATCTGCATCGGTACACAGCACCACATGATTATAATTTGGTAGACATAAAAATTTATATTTAATTAAAAAAAATGAATTCTTTAAATTAGAATTTTCTTCACATCACAATAATATTTTTTACTTTTCTAATAATTAAAAAATCTATGGACGTCCGCAGACCCTCCAGATGACGAAATTGTTGTTACCTGGACAGTGCGTGGGGTGGACGGCTGAACTATACTTTGGGCTTTATTTGAGTTCCTCAACTAAATCCAACACCACTTCTGCTTCTTTAAGATTACTGTTTGTATAAAATTGTATGCAACTGATCCACTGATAATCGTCATTTATTGTCATACAATCTGGTAGTACTGTCAAACTAGTACCTAAGTTCATTTAGAGTTGCTACTTTGAGTAAAATTGTGCCACCGGCACAATGTTAACAGTGTTCTCATAACAAAACTGAGATATATGGGACTGTTCCACTGTCTGCCACTATTTACCAGGCAGACATGCAAAGGAGTGGTTAATCTAACCAAATACAGATTCAACAGAGTTTACAATAGCAGTGAGATTTCATATGCATTGGTGAGCCAAATTCTTTATTTGTTTAAGTAACTTTTGTGATGTCATATGTTGAGCCACAATGTTTGTTTTGTTAGGTCAAGTTATGTTCTATTTAACTTTCACATTATGTTACGGTAGCATCAATACTAATCTGATTAAATATTTGACAGCTCATCAACTTTTATTGATTGAATGGAAACTTGAAAATCCTTATTGTTTAGGTTACAGCAGTAAAGCAATAATATGTATCACATCTGAATAAGTACTGCTATTTTAACAAGGCATAACATCCCACCCTTTAATAGCTTCTTAACAGTCACCATGAAATCAAAATGGGCAATTCACATTTTTTGTAGGATATTGCAGTGTTTTTTTTATAAATGATTTTTTTAATGAATGAGGCCTCATAATCTTTAAGCAAAATGACTCTCCTATGAACAAAATCAAGTACCGAGGAATGAGTATGTCACAATAAGGACAAGACAAACAGCAAATAGCTAACACACTTTAAAATCCCAGTGCCCACCAGTCACACTTGTGCCCCTGGTTGCAAAGGGGCTGAAATTTTCCAGAAACTTTCCAAACCCTTCCGAAAATTCCCCAAAAATCCTGAAACATTTAAACACACTCTGGAAACTCTGGAAGTTTCTGGGAACTTTGCAACCATACTTTTTGCAACCCTACTGCTTTTGGTTTAGACAGCTCAAACATGCATTTTAGTCTGGGACTAAACATGGAGGAGAAGAGATTGTTGAATAAAGTGTTTATTTTTGTTTTGTTTTCTGCACAAAAAGTATTCTCATCGCTTCATAACATTAATGTTGAACAACTGTAGTCACATGGATTATATTATGGGTCGTTACTACCTTAATCTTAACTTTCTGGGCCTTGAAAGTGGTAATAACGTTGCAGTCTATGGGGGGTCAGAAAGCTCTCGGGTTTCATCAAAAATATCTTCATTTGTGTTCCAAAGATGAATGAAGGGCTTTCAGGTGTGGAACGAAATGAGGGTGAGTAATTAATGACAGAAATTTTATTTTTGGGTGAACTAACCCTTTAAGCCATGTCATATGGGTTCATATGTAATTTCATAATTACTTTGATTGTATTTGAAATAGTGTACTTTTACAGTATACTGACGAATGTACTGACAAGCACTCAGGATATCATTATACAATGTGAATGAACTAAATATATATATAAAAAAAGACTCAAATCAATTGTTTTAATTCCTACAAGTGAATTTATAGTGTACAGTGTGAAAAATGGATATTCATTTTAAAATTGACTAAAGATTACATTTAACAGTGTTATTAAATTACTGATGTTTTTAAAGATTAACTTTAAGTAAGCATATGATAAATCTTTTTTTTGCTTAAGCGCACTGGGAAAATGCCTCCGCAGAGGGGATTAGTGCTGCAGCCATGAGAATCCGCTGATCCTTGGTGCAGGTGACTTGAGAAAGCGGGAGTGCTGGGTTCTGGCTTGTTGCCAGGGTAACTGCAAGCCGGTGCAGCCTGAGCTGAAATCCAGCCATTGGTGGACAGGAATGAGGGGTGGGCTGGGATAGGGTGGACAGTTGGAGGACAGGGAGGGACCAGGGACAGGCTATCAGCCAGTGAGGAAAGCCTTTAAGGAGGAGTGTCAGCAGAAGTGTCAGATAAGGTTAAATGATAGTTTAAAAATATGAGGAATAGAGAGCGGAAGGAGTGAGAGAAACCACAACATTGAGACGATACGTGATTCTCTGTGACAGGCCGCCATTGTGGACTGAGCAGCACTTGACAGGAAGCCAACAGCAAAGAACATGTCTAAACATGTCTGAGCTCTCTCACTGGGGAGGGGAGGGCACATCCTGCTGCATTTTAACCCTTGGAGTCAAAGCTATTGATTTCGTCTTCTGAATCTCATTTAAATATATTATGCTAATGGTTTCCACCATGCACATCACATAAACATCATTTCACAAGCATGATCTCTATGTTGTAACGCCTTACCTGTAATATCCCTGAGTAGACAGTCCTGCTGCTGGACACTGTCTGAGCTGAAGGCATCTTGTGTTGGGACGTGGGGTAGTGGTGCGGAGACAGTGTTGGTCTGTGTGGCAATGGTTTGGCGCCGGTGGCAGGGCTGAATGATGCTGCCGTTGGGCCAGGCATCCTGACGCAGCACCTCCATCCTGCAGCTGTTCGGTGCTCCGGGGTTGCAATCAGCCACCCTGCTTTCCATCTCTGGTCGGGCCATACCCGTTACAGCCTTGACATGAGAAGAGCAGAAACATGTTATAGGAAACATCTGACCTGTTTAAACGTCACCTGGTTTGTTTAAAAATGCAGCTGGACAAAAATGACATCATATATAATTGCATGCAAATTTGAAAGGGGAACACTTTCAAAATGATTTATCTCTATAGACCACATAAAGATGAAAATATTTTTTTACTCATGTAGACTTTGTGGAATTAATAATAATATTAATAATAATAACAATTAAATGTAAGAAAATATTTTTTTTTTTACTTATCTGACCTAGCAAACTATATTTTGAGCGTCCACAAGATGGCAGAAACTGCAGCCTCGTGCTCACGAATGTGTTTGTAAACAAATCCGTGCACGCGATGTCACACACAGCTTCTCGCGCGCTTTAACACAATCTTGCGCTATAGCGAGTCTCTCAAACACTCAGTGCATTTAAAAAGCGTAATTCCACTGGAATACATATTACATTTTCCTAATTACGACACTGACTATGATTTTATCAAATTTTCTCAATTGGCAACAAGGGCTTATGTTGTGAACGTGGAAATTATGAAGCGTCGGAAAAGTGGCACAGCACAGCCGGTGACTTGTTGAGTGATGCAAGGTTAAGATTTGAAGAGGTGGAAGTTTTTGGAAACTGGCAGTTCTTTGATATACAGCATAGTTTAAATGCTTGTTCTATTATACAAATAACCGGTATGTAGTACTAGAACATTAGCTACATCAATTCTTCCAACATAAGCAGATATAGGCAGTTCTGTTTTGCAACATGGTAAGTTAACGTTAGCTGGTTTTTAGCTGGTCTAAGACGGTCCAAGCTGTTTATTTGTTGGTTGACCAGCTAACGTTGCCAGTTCCAAAAAACAGCTTGACTGACTGACCACCTGGTAGCTGGTCTAGCTAGCAGCTTGCACCTGAACAAACGAGCAGCCCAGACCAGCTAGAAACCAACTGTATTTTCCAACACAGTTTCCGTCTGGGGACAACATCAAAACCCATTTTTACACAAACTGTAATTTAAAAAATAAATAAAAATATGGTAACGTTGTTGGCAAATATCTACCTGATCTAACATGATTAAAAAAAAAACATCTAATGATTTTTATTCGTGTAGCCTAACGTTATAATAATGCCGTCTGGTTTGATTCAGTCATTTAAATAATATGCTTGTGCATAATTAATGAGCAGTAATGTGCCACATCTACTGGCTGCCAAATAACTTTCACCCCTCACTGCAAAAAAAACAAAGAGATGCATATGTTCAACAAAAGTAAAAACACATTTACGCTTACCTTAAAAAATGTGTTGCAAGTAAGTAGATGTTTTTCCAGGGTTGGTCTGCTCTGACACCAGATATGTGTCGTGCTTCAAAAAGACTTCGTGAAATGTCCGTTCATGTTATTCCACAAACTGCAGGAAAGAAAGTGTGTCAATTCATGGGATTCGTCATTAGCCGTGTGTGCGTGAGGTTGTAAACTGTAGGGTTATGATGACAGCGAGTTGCTTTCACTCCCGCGAAGTGCTCGCTTTAGGCCACACCCACACCCTCTTTCTGAGAGACTCATAACAAGTCCTGACATGCTCATCAGGGGCGTGGCGAGAGACAGTGTAAACACACACACACACACGCGAGCAGTCGAGACAGCACAGGAATCAGCAGCCCGTACACGCCCATTGTTGTTTGTTTATTGGCAATAGGAGTAGCGTTCCTGTAGTTTGTACTGAGTGTGCTGTACGGAGTGTGAGATCTTGTCGATGATTGTCATTCTCTCAGTTGACAAAGTACTTAGAATCGTTGTTTTGCATAGAATATTGCATACAGCAAAATACAATAAAGTGACATCATATAGTAAAATATAGAACATAGAACAGTGCACTAAATGTGTCTTTAGAAAAGGCAACAGTGTGCAAATACAGTGCACATCTATACTGCTGCCTGAAAAAATATATTAAATATGCATAGGCCTAATTGTAAATTTTCATGCATTTTTAACCCACTGATGCTTGATCCACAATTAGTGTGATAGTGACAGATACATTTGATAGATAGTTATAGATAGATAGATAGATACGTATATAGCCAACACATCTATGCTCGTAATTCTACGGGACTGGTATTCTATGCCATTACGCCATAGGCCTACATTCAACATGGCTGACTTGCCAGTAACACAGCATACACTATAATATAATAAAGCTAAATAGGCTATTAAATATGCATGTTTTATTTGTTATGTTTTATTTAAACCTGTTAGTTCGAAATTTCACAACAGTAAATAGGCCTATGTTGTTTGTTTTTGTTTAGTTTGCAACACTGAGGAAAATGAAGTGAAACCCGACAAACAAGACTAAAAATCTCAAAATATAAATTGTCCGCACACTTAAATCCTTCACCAAGCCGACATGAAATATGAAAAAATATAAATGAAAACTTTTAAAATATTAATAATATGATTTTTTTTGTGATACAGCATATCAGTAATATCAGATTTCATGTACTCAGATTTTACGTTCAATGCAGTGAATATGGACAAAATATTGCAGTTTTCTATTTAATAATAAGCAGCATTTTTTCTCAATAATATTGTTTAAAGTTTCTCAGAATTATTATTATTAATAATAATATTATTGTTATTATAATTATCATAAATGCATATTTGTATTGTTTCCTCATTTGCGATGTAGGCTACGTCATGCATAAGATGGCTAATATGCTAATTTAATAAGTGTATATCGTTCAACATTCACTAATAAAACATAAAAACTTCGAAATAATCAACAAGGCTATAGTAAATTCGTTAGTCTTTTGCTCTTTTGCTAATCATCGATGCACAGCGCTGATAACGTGAGCTAATAAATATAATTATGCTAATTGAATACGGAATCCCCCCGTTTCTTTAATCCCCTTCGACCTTTGTCCAGCAGCTTCCGACTGCATCTATTGTTTAAATGCAGATGTCCTGCACATGATGGGGAGCTTAACTTCATAGATGGATGGGGAGCTCCTGTCCCACAGACAGCAGATGAAGGAAGGACTGTGTGAGGGGAATCCCCATTCAGGTACATGTCTGGGCATACAGCCCCACAGACTGCTCTAGGATGCTTTATCAGTCGCCTCAATGTTAAATGCATAGCCTAGTTCATAAAAGCTGATACTGTTTACTGTGATAGTAATAAAATAAAATGAATAGGCCTATAGATAAATATAAAACAAGTAGTAGCCTATTGTAAAAAAAAATATTACACAATTTGTATAAAAACAGACTACTGCAATATTTTTAAAAATATTCTTTAAAAGGTATTTATAAAAATTTTATTTTCTTATTGGTACAGTGATATATGCATATTACTTTGGGTTTTTACCATGAGGTTAGGCCACTGAGTACATACAGTCCTCTGTGACATAACAAACAATTGATACAAAGCTCAAAGCTCAACAGGTAACATGTTTATTTCCATCTCATCTGTGGTGACACTTCAGCACAATGACACAAAAGACAGTCTCTTTACTGTAAATAAATAACTTTTCCCTTCGTTCCAGTGTCCACGACAGATGAGAACAATAATTTCATTACCAAAGTTCACTACCTGATAGAGAAGAGATCATGTGTATGTTTCTGTGACTCTGCAACGGCTACATGCGTTACCAAAACACAACGTCCACGTGGGTGTGAGCGTGAAACCGCCAGACAACAGCGAGGCTCAAATTTACTGTGTCCTGGTGACATCATCCTTTACCCCCTCCTTCCTTCATACTCCACCATATCTGATAAACCTGTCTCGAGCACTGCTCGTCCACCTCCCATCCCACATTTTTACATATTAGTTTTCATTGTGTCACCTTAATTGCCTGATAAACAGTCCCTATTGGTGGTGCAGGGCCGCAGCTGCCACCCTTCAAGGTAATGGGAGGGTGGTGAGTGACAGACCCGAGATCTGCAGGTCTAGAAGGCTAACAACCAGTCTATGCTTGCATTTGGCATGCCATGTGAAAAGTGGTTATCGACTGTAGTCTTTTATTCTGTGCACCAAGCTCCATGATTGTGGCAGAAAGGTCAATTTACATGTCACGTATGATATCAAAGGGAAAAAGAGAAGGGAAAATATGCATGCTTCCTGATTCTCATCCAGCCATGATTGAAAATTACTCGTAATTGATTACACGATGTGAATGTCATAAGGATCCAAATCACCTACACTAAAGCAGCAATCATTACATATCAAGCAACGATTATCGCGCAAGTTTATTAATAATAATAATAATAATAATAATTAATTAATTACATTTAGGCTATATAGCGCTTTTCTCGCGCTGATTGTTTTTTATTTTTCATAAATAGTCTCAATAAAGAAACAGAAGTGAGAGCACATTGAAACCCAGTTTCAGTCACATTTGTGAGTGTTTACAGTAAAAAAGGAACTAATAGAGAACAACATGTTTTGTGTACTACTGTGAGCATGTTTCCCTTGCAACCACATGAAACTGTTGCCATCAGTGCTGCAGGATTCCTCTGATTATAGTGTCTACTTCAGATTAATTAGAAAAACCTACAAGATCATGATTCATTGCGTGTTAGAATTATTCATAATCCTCATAGACCATGCCATATTTAATTGGGCTCTTTATATGCTAATTATTACACTACAAAAATATAATATAATCTATCTATCTATAGGCCTATATATATATATATATATATAAATAGCCTATATATTTGTACAAATACAAATAGATTAATCACATAACATAAAACGTTTTGTTTACATAATGTGTGCGTGTATATTATTATATTTATATATATTATATGTGTGTGTGTGTGTGTGTGAATGTCTGTGTATACACACTTATATACGTGTATAAATATGTGTGTATATATACAGTAAATGCGTGCGCGCGCACACACACACACACACACACACTATATATAAATATATACATACATTATGCAAACAAAAACATTTATGTTAGATGCAATTAATTGATTTGACAGAACTAATATATATAGGCTATATATATATGTAAATACACAAATTAGCCTATATATATATACGTATATATATATGTTAAAATACTATATATATATATATATATATATATAGCATGTGTGTATCAGCACATAAATAGTGACACATTTTAATGCTGTTAATGAAACTATATGACTATAATTATCATCCGTTAGTAGATAAAAGGTCAATTTTATCAGCATTTAATATGTGATGTATGAATTTGTGCAAAACAAATGACTGTGAAATTGATATGTGTATATGTATATATGTGTGTGTATTAGTGCTGTCAAATCGATTAATCGCATGTTACAAACGTTTTTGTTTGCATAATATATGTATGTGTATATATTATATGTTTGTGTGTGCATTTACTGTATATACACACACACACACACACACATTATACACATATATGAGTGTGTATACACAGACATGTGTATATATATATATATATATAATGCTTAATATTGCAATATCAGCTCTTTAAACCACTCACAGGTGTCATGTTCATGCTTTTCTCCTTAATGAAAGGTAGTGTAAGACAAAAAGCTCATTGTCCCAGTGATGGTCAATTGCACTGGATGTGAAAGGCTATAGTGATGTCAGAGCTGCTGAAGGCATTACCTCATCTCCATCATCAAGGATCATTTCACACATGGTTGCAAGCTGAGGCAGAAGGAGGGCAGTATTAATGGGTTTGGGGGTGGATTGTAGAGGGCTGTTAAGGCCAGCTGTTGCAAACATGACCCCGTGTGACACCCACAGTCCCCAAACAATGGCTTGATAATGTTGGTTATTTTTAACACAAAGTGAAGGAATGTTATACTCAAATCATGTTTATGCACTGTGGAGTTTCCCATTTCAGGGTTCCTTTCAGCTGACTAGGCAGGAGTTGGTGCTGCGCTTTTGTTGGCTTATCAATATCATGGTCAGTTGTTTTGTGGAAAGTCAGACATTAGATATAAGATCTTGATCAAATTGAGCTTTTATCCACTACTGGAGTTTAAGTTTCAAGTTGACCCTAAAAAGTGTTTAAAACCATCAAGTTTCATTAACAGTATTAAAGGTATAGTGCATACATTTCTTCTTCTAATTTATAGTGTAACAACAGACATATGGTGACTCACTGTCCCTAGTGACGCCGTGCACCTTCTCTTCACCTCCCATGGGCTCTCTTGTTGATAATTGTTGGAGTGTCACAACAATTAGGTCATTGCCGAGTTTGTGTTTGCAAAACCCAGAACCTGACACCACTTGATTCACTGGTAGGTCAAGACATCAAACAACGGGTCAGCGCTCGATTGTTTATCTGAGGAATGGGTAGAGGATCCCCATCTTCATCATGGAGCAAGCTTGTGTTTAAAGAGACTGACATCACCTGCTGTGAGTGATGTAGATCTAGCAGGATCAAGTTGCTCACCCTTATCAAATGATACTCTTTGTCTTGGTCTGTAGACAGTGTTTACTTGGTTACGCTGAATGTTGTTGTTGTTGTTGTCTGTTCGGTCAGTAATGGTTTATGCACATATAATTGGGTGATTTTGTAAGGGATATTTACAGTCTTAAGAGTTTATAGATCAAGTGAAAGCAAATCCCTGAAACGATCACAAATATTTTGAGAAGAATATTTTTTTGAAGGTAGTTCAATTAAGTTTTTTTTTTTTTTTAATAACTGATTAATAAATAGGCAGCATGTTTTTGGAGCTAAAGGCCTTGAAAAGAAAACCTGAATGCCTGAAATGTTTTCCATAAGTAGGGATGAATAGGTTTGTGGATAATAAGCCCACATCTGTTATATACCTGTACTTTCAATGTACACTATCATTATAAAGTTTGGGGTCGATAGTATTTTTAAATGTTTTTGAAAATAGTCTCTTTTGCTCACCACTGCTGAAGACAAACAGTAATATTGTGAAATATGATTACAATTTTAATATATTTTAAAATGTAATTTATTCCTGTGATGTCAAAGCTGAATTTTCAGCATCATTATCCAGTCTTCAGTGTCACATGATCCTTCAGAAATCATTCTAATATCCTGATTTGCTCTTCAAGAAACAACAATGGAATTTTTTAAGGATTATTTGATGAATAGAAAGCATTTATTTGAAATACAAATATTTTGTAACATTATAAATGTTTACTTGCTGAATAAAAGTATTAATTTCTTTAACAAATATACATATTTATATCGTACTGACCCCAAACTTTTGTTCAATGGTGTAGCTCTAAGATGTAGTTTATTGACAACAAGCAGAATAATACAGACCAGACATTATTAAAAGTAAAATGTCAAACATTGGTCCAACTCTGCAAAACTATGTACAAAAATGTCCCTTTAAATATCTTGCTGTAACAAGTCTATATAGTAACAAATTTGGCATAATCCCTATTGCCCCTCTCGCTCTCTTTCTATCTATCGATACTGATATCGCGATGTTTTAAACAAATCTTCTTGATTCTCAGAATGCCAATCATTAAATTAGACAACAAATCTCTAATTTGCTTAAAAATGATATAACACTAATACTATTTAATAGCAACTTTGGTTTTTAGTGCGCTTTGCAGCAGCGTCTATAAGCAGCTTGGACATACATCAGTCAGGGCAGTAACCCGCTGAGATGAGAGAGTGACAGAAGCTCGCTTGTTTTGCTCCTCGTGTTCCTCTGCCCGGAAACAGTGTTGCCTCGACAGCTGAGAATGGAGAAGCGATTGGTCGCGAGGCGGCAGTTCAAGCATCGCGCGCGCTGTTCTGGGACTCTCTGGTAGGAGTGCGTGCGTCAGCCAGCATCAACATCAAACTGCTCAACTGCATGTTTGCCTCGCAACGCATTCGTGTAATAAAATGAACACCCATTTAAAATGTAGATGTTTCAAACAACAGCTTTCACTTGGTCAGTAAGTTAAAGCAGCAAAGTAAACATTATGAGTGGACTTATAACCCGACCATTGTATAGCCTACTACATGGTTTTCAGGAACAGTCTTTGGGATGACTCACTCTCACTCGCCCTCTCTCTCTCTCTCTCTCTCACACACACACACACACACACACACACACACACACACACACACACACACACACACACACACACACACACACACGTATATATAAACCTTAATCCCAACATCAGACTCCTACTATTTGCAGTAGCCTAATTAGCATTTCTCTGTCGCCCTCTGCCGATCACACATAGTATTGTCTCAAATTCAATACAAAATCCACAAGTTTATTTTTTATTTTTTAACTATATTAAGCTTCTAAGTATAGAACATAAATTATCATAATAAAGAACCATGAGGTCAACCTCATGACCAAAACAAAAACCGTTATGAAGATGGAGATGATAAAAAGTAATAAATCAAATGAAGCATTTCCAATTACTCTTCTCCCACTTCTTCATCAGGGCAGCAATAGTATTCCACAAAACAAATCTGACCATCATCATTCCTCACAAGATACTGTAGAGAGAGAAAGCCTCGGCTGTCTGTTCTCACTGAGACTTTACAGGACAGAGCCAAGGCCTTTGTAGAAGGTTTCAACAGGGAGATCTTATACCTTTGAGAATAAACATAAGAGAAAATAAATCTTAGTGACTCATAAACCTTTATTGTTTTTTTACCCCTTACATGTGAATGCCTTAACGCAGTTAATTTAGAAGCAGCTTGTTTTATGAAGATCTGAATTTAGCACAGATACACAAGAGCTCTGATTGATGGGTAATGCAATCTAAAACAGAAACTGTCCTCTTACCTGTTGGTCTGTAATTTAGTACACTGGAACAGCTCCATCATGTCTGAGTCTTTAGGATAATCATAATGGGCATTTCCAGAATTACCGAATGTGGATAATCTAGGGTGAAAAGGAAAATAATAATGAATATGTATTGACATTTAAGTTTGACTTGACAACACCACAAATTATTTTTCCCTCAGCAATAGACCAAATTAATAGATCTCATAATTGGAGCTGACATTATATATTAGAATTAATAACCTTACATTAGTAATTCCTTGATTAAATTATATACACTGTTGTTCAAACAATAGGGGTCAGTACGATTTTTTTCTTCACGAAAATATTATTTGTAATTCATTAAATGTATTAAAAGAGACAGTAAAGACATTGACAATTCCACAAAAGATTTCTATTCAAAATAAATGCTGTTCTTTTGAACTTTCTATTTATCAAAGGATCTTGGAAGAAAATCCTGAAAGTATTTCTACAAAAATATTATACTGTTTTCAACATTGATAATAATAAGAAATGTTTCTTGAACAGCAAATCAGGATATTAGAATGATTCCTGAAGGATCATGTGACACTGAAGACTGGAGTAATGATGCTGAAAATACAGCTTTTCTATCACAGGACCATTTCAAAATATAATCAAATATCAAGCAGTTATTTGAAATTGTAATGATATTTCACAATATATATTTTTTTACCATACTGAAGATTTAAAAAAAAAAACTGATTGGTGAGCATAAGAGACTTTTACATTTGAAAGGTAGTGTAGACACACTGATCTGTTGTGTGCACGATTACTGTACCTGAAGTAAGGATGGCTTGGTGACATAGTAATCTGCAGAACTTCACTGGTCATGTCAAGCTCAGAGAAAGCCTCTTTAAGACTGTCGGACTGCAGAATCACCTTGTTGGTTACATTTGTGCTGCAAAAGTCAAAGTCTATGGGCTCCTCAGGCTCCTGTGTATTAATCTTGCACACGGTGACCACACCACCTTCCTCCAGGAATAAAGTCAGCGGATATCCATAGCCATTGTAGCACATTCTCAGGGCAGTGCACACACCTCAATGGTACAATAAAAGAGAAATTAGACTTTTTTAAATACATTTTACAAAAGAAAGATCGGATCACCATTAAGATACACACCTGGGGTTGTGCTCGCCCCAAAGATGGTTAGGCAATCCAGAAGAACAGTTAAGTTAACCTGAAACCCAACTGCATCCTCTTTGATAGTATATTCTTGAAAGATGTCAGCCTGAGGAAACAGAGACACAAATACACTGATCAACCCAAATGCTGACAACTGAACCTGTCAGAAAAGGTCCTCCAACACCAACCTGAATGAAGGCATTAGCTTGAAGGCATTTGGAGTCCTCTACAGTGACTTTTAACCCATTCTGCGTTGCATTGAAGATAGCATGGTCTTTGAAAGAGATGGCTTTCAGGATGTTGGACAGATTCCTTGCGTTATCCAAACTGGCTATCAGAATGTACTGGTCAATGTCCGCTTGGGACTGAGTTGACAGAGGCATGTTTCTGCGTTGTCAGCATCTGCAATGACATTTAAAACATCTAAGTTAACTAACTAACTTATATTATCTGTTTACAAATTATGGTGATACAAAACAGAGACATTACACTAAATTGTACACCTACATATATGATAAAGCTGTCAATCTCTGGGGAAAAACTAACCTTAAACATAAACAGTATATGTTTATGTACTAGTATGTAAATAAATATATATTTAACCTACCGAGTATAGATATGAAATATAAAGATTTACATCTCTTTTTTAGAGTTTGGCGCCCTTAAGTGGCCGTAGCTCAGTCTTCTTCTGGTGTTTTGAGTTTAGTTTTTCATTCGATCCCTCGCACTCTCCCCAGTGGTCTGATGCGGAACTGCAGGAAGAGTTGATATGCAGACGTTTTCAATATTAGGATGGGGGGGGGGAGTTAGGCTCAAACACATTTGTACTGTAATATCTCATAATTACAAAAAAAACAATATGTATATATGTTTATAATATAGCCCCATGCTTTATTTCATTTCCATAAATGCAAGGTGACAAACATAAATATTTAAAATGCGTTTGTGCACCCCTCTCACTCATCATGAGTTGGACCAGCCGTCGCCTGGCAGCCGAGACAGCCAGACAGATGCGAGGACGAGGAGGCGGTCGGTCGGTCAGCCCGGCAGAAGTGCCACATAACCAGTTAAAGGTCAGGTACGTTTGAGACATTCCCTGGTTTATTTACTTTATGTACGTGTGTAATTCCGTTTAATAATTTGAGCGACTAACTGTGAAAACAACAACAATATGTCCAAGCTAAGTTCCCAGCTGGTCTGTGTTTGTTTATCTCAATAGCAACCAGACCATACCAACAACAAAGCGAAACTTGTGAGCAGTAGCATTTTTCCTCTTCTATGTATTTAAACCAGGTTTACGTGTTTTATGTAACGTTAATGTAACGGCAGTGGTAACGTTAGTTACATGTAGTTCAAATTAACCAGCTAACTAGCTTAGCGGTTAGCTAGCTTATTGTGATCTGGTGACAGTGCACTGAGTGCAGGGAAATCAATATTGTTTTTCTTTTTCGCCACTACTGGGTTCACAAACGATGCTCGTGTTATTTCTTTTAAAATAACGTTACTCCTGTTTCTGTGTGATTTCCAGCTATTATCGAGCCACACAGGCAGGTTTAGGTCCTCTGGTCATGGCTAAAGACCCGTTGGCAGAAGCTGGTCTTCATTTTGATGAACTCAACAAATTGCGAGTACTCGAGCCCGACGTGAGCCAGAAAACCACTGAGCTAAAAGAGGAATGTGAGGACTTTGTTGACAGTAAGTTTTCATTTTATTTTTTATTGAGTTTACTTTATCTCTCGTGTTGACTAAACAGCATTTCGTTTCTTCTTTTGACAGTACAGATCAATAATTTATGCTTGGCATTTGTTTTTGAAAACAGAGATCGGACAGTTTCAGAAAATTGTAGGTGGACTTATTGAACTTGTGGATGAACTGGCAAAGGAAGCCGAAACTGAAAAAATGAAGGTACATTCTTGCATTTTAAATAACCTGCAGTGCAGATTTGTTATGGTCATTTATATGACTTCAGTGATTATTCTACAGGCCATAGGTGCAAGAAATTTGCTGAAATCTGTTGAAAAGCAACGAGAGGCCCAACAGCAACAGCTTCAGGCTTTGATTGCAGAAAAGAAAATGCAGTTGGAAAGGTAATCAGTCTTAGTAGTGGGCCATCAATGATATATTTGTGATCTGTATTTTTCCACTATATGTGAGACTATAATTGTTTGTTTTGCAGGTACCGAATAGAATATGAAGCTCTTCAGAAAGTCGAAGCAGAGCAGAATGAATTCATTGATCAGTTTATACTGCAGAAATAAGAGTGCTGTGTTTTCTCTCTCTCTCTGTTGGACAGAAAAAAGTGATGCTATGCATCTTGACGCACAATGACTTCCTATAAAGTACTGGGTCCCAAAGTAGGTTAATTGAATTGAGGAGTTTATAGGTGACAACAGACATCAACCTCTGACTCTGTTGTGTTAACATTGAGTGCTTTTGCATGGCCAGTTCCAGGGGGCATACTTGTAATCTTTCCAACTGTAGTTCATAATCTCAGATACTATTTATATACAATATAAGTTATTTATACTATTTATATGGAAATTAGTTTGTAAATCATTATTTTTGTACAACAGAAAAAATACAGTATTTGCATGTTACTGTAAATAATTCCATCATGAGACATCTTCAGGTACATTGTTTATTTTCTGTATGATTTTTATTTGATCTGCTGTTTGGAACTTGAACCCATCCAGTTTTATTTTATCTTATCCTCATGGCAATTTTATTGTCTGTTCATGGGACCACACCACCAAAATATTTTCCATAGAACTTATGGAAAGCTATTTAATATGAAATGTACTTGTTTGTTTACATGAACCGTTGTTAGGTGTGTAATCTCAATATTTGCCTAACTTCATACAGATTTGAAGAACATTTGAATAAAAATATATTTTGCTTTTACATGTGTTGTCATCAGTAAACAAAACTAAATTACTATGGGGTCAAAAATTGCACAAAAAAAAGGTCAACTTAAAAATGACATACAATTATCAAATAAGCTGGTACATATTAAAATATTTAATCACATTTAACCAGTAATAACTAACCATAACATTGGAACCCTGGTGGGTTATAATGAATGCATCCATCTATAATGTGTAGATGGGATGAACTGGCATTATCTTTGTTTCTTGGACTTTGAGGACGTGTTTCCTTTCGGAGAGGTTGCGTTATATGTTGAGCTGAAGAGCATGGTGAGCAGTATCATGACGGGGATGATGAGGTACGGAGCATAAATTGACACCAGTGTCAGGCGTTCCTTCAAAGTTTGGGGTCCTGGATGTGGCGCCAGAGGAAAGTTGTGGAAAAGCACGTGGCTCAAAATTGGGACTAGAGTAGTGGCCACATGGACGGAGTAAATGATTGCTGGAGTTCTGATCCATTTGCAGCCACCTATTAAATGGAAAACATCACATCAATTAACAGGTGTAATGTGACGATAGTGACTGGTATGCATTGACAAGTGATTCACCACTAGATGTCACTGTTGTGTCATTTGAGAAGTCTGAATCCACAACTCATTCACAGGCACAATGATCGAGGTACTGACCCTTCAGGAAGGCGTATGCTGCAACTGGGAAAAAGGGCAGCTGCACGAGAGCTTCGCAGAATACAAAAGATTTGAACCAGGCAGGCGGGTCCATCATCATCGGATCCTTGAATTCAGCAGCATACCAGTGCAACACATTTCTCAGCTGTAAAACAAATAATAATATTTATTTCGCGAGTAATAATTACATACAAAACCGCTAAACTTAGGATATTATATGGTTCCGTTACCGTTAGTGACAAATACAACAGTGTGAGCAGCACAAAGTGCAAACTTACCTGAGGTGGATACAAATGTTCGGGAAATAAAGCCTGAAGATCAACCATGAGAGTAATTGGAATGTGCGACGCAAAGTAAATGAAATATATAATTTCTAAAGCGCGAAGTAACATTTTAATTGTAGTGCTTTAACAGTTTTTTGACAAGTTCCTTCTCCGTCAGTGGTTCAGAAGCCGTGGACGGCGTTAGTGGTCAATTGTAAGGTAGCGTGTTACTCCTCTGCTTCTGATTGGTCCTTTAACTCGGTCACTTCTAATCTTTGTCTTTCCATTGGTCCATCGGCTCGGTTGATTCCTGAAGTGGGCGGATTCCTGATTGCACATTGGCTCATGGAGCGTAACCGTGGAACACAATCCTTATAAAAATGACCACAGCAACTAGTTTTATGATAAAATAGATGTTTATTTTATTGTTACTTGAAATGAAACTGTCCTAAATAAGCATTAGCCACCATTGTAATAAAAAAAAAGGCAATTCCCATGGTCATTTGTGTGAAGGAAGCACTCACCAACATTAAACATTTCAAGACTGTTAAATTGTTCAACTTATTTTATTAAATTATTTTGTGTTAAGAAAGCATGTTTATGACAACAAACACTGACACTTTTTTGTTGTTGTTTTCCAAATTATCCATGGAAATATAGCAAGAATACTGATTTGGTCATTAGAGTTGTGTAATGTCATATGTATCATAGATCAGAGAGCATACACAGAATTAAATCCTTAAATACAAACACTGTTAAAAAAGTATGCCTGCACACAATTAAGTAGGTGTTACACGAGAACAATGATAAAATAATTGCTACAAAATTATTGTAGTATTAAAAAAAGTTATTTGATGTGTAGAACAACGATCTACGTTTATGAAATTTTTTTTTTTCAACGATTATGTTTTTTTTAATTCACTTTTCTTCCGCATTCATGATCCTTTGGTTGTCAACGTCCACATAGTCCTGCAAGATATCAGTAATGTTTTATCACTTATCTCTAGTATAAAGGTAAAGAGTGAAGAGTGGCTCAAGGACAAATATGACTCACCCCATCACTCTCCACAATATTCTCCAGGGTCCTGACAATGTCTGTAAATGAAGGTCTCGATGTGTATGGATCCAACCAGCAGTCTAGCATGACCTGTTCTCTACATGTTAAAATAGATATTTATTACTGGAAACCATTACTAGACCATTACTAATTCTTTCCTCAACGGAATAAAAAAAACGAAGCAGGTATAATTGCAACGTCTCACAATTCTGACTTTTTTCTAGCAATTGCGAGTTTATACTCCCAAGATATAAACTTGCAACTGCAAAATTAAAGTCAAAATTACAAGATATAAACTGTTTCCTCGCAATTGCAACTTTTTGTAAATATCTCGCAATTTTGTGTGCAATTGCAAGAAAAAAAGTCTAAATTGCCTTTTTAATGTTTTATTCTGTGCTGGAAACAAGCTTCCATACATAACAGTAAGTTATTACGATGAAAGAAAGAAATATATATTTTTATATAATTGATATGATATATTTTAATATATATAATCATATATTTTATATGCTCACTCACATTTCTGGACGGCAGGTACTGGGGACAGTGTTTTTATATCCAGCACAGACACTATACACAACTTGCTCAGATGTGTTCAGATTTGGATATGGCAAGGTGCCTATAAAAATACAAAATACAATATTTGTGATTTATTCATAAAAAATATTTGATAAATCAACCAAATATCTATGATATTTCTCACCAAATGACTGCATTTCCCACAGCACGATCCCAAACGCCCAGACATCTCCCTTAAAGCTGTAGTAGTTGTTCCGGAAGTACTCAGGAGGGTACCAGCGCAGGGGCACGCGTTCCTATGAGGTCACATTAATATTAGCCAGATGGTCAATGAAGATGTGGGAAGAACATGTGCGATCAGTTCACCTTGTGTTGTTTTTTCCGGCTGCTGCGTCTGCTTCTCATGCGGGTCAAGTCCCTGGCCAGGCCAAACTCTGCTACCTTCACTTCCCATGGGAATCGGCTCACCAAAATGTTCCTTAAGGCAAGGTCACAGTGCACCACCTGAATGTTACACGGAAAACATCCAAAATCATTCTTTTCCATTTTTCCATTCATGTATAGACCTTATGTAGCCTCCCCCCTTTCACTGCGCTCGTTGCGTTCGGTCTTCTGGTTTGTATTTCCACAGAATGAAGGTAAGATCTTACAGATTTATGAATGAACTGCTTATTTTAAAATGTCTTCGGTCACCTGACATCCACTTCAAACATTACACTGTTCATTTTATCTAAAATTTAAATAAGTAAATCCACTTCACCAGCTAATTACTCTTCGACAGCGATGTGCCGTAGAAATACACAGAGCTACCGCAAAAACAGAAGTTTAAACCAAATTCTAAAGATGGCTTGTAGGGGTGTAACGTTACCCCTCATGTCACGATTCGATACATATCACGAAACTGAACTCACAATACGATATTATTGCGACACTCCAAGACACATGGTAAAAGTTTATAATTGTACTGCAACAATTATAACAACAATTTACTGTTGATTAAAATGTTAAATTTGGTATTACATTATGGGTGGAAATTGGTGCTGGAAACCCAATGCACAGGACAATGGTGACACCAGAATAAAAATATTCATGATTCTGAAGTTGAAAATACAGAATTATTTTGGACGAATATGCTTGCACTCTGTCACTGACTATAGATATATTTAAAATAATGTCGGTCACTTTTTTACTGTTAACATAAGACTTTTGGCATTATCAGGACCCACAAATATCCCCCCATTGCATTATTATACATTATACTCAACATTATATTAAGTAATTTAATGTGAAACTGAAAGAAAAAATTCTCACTCAGTCATTTTCATTTTAGGTGTACAATACATATTGAGACATGATATACTGTTAATGTACCCCTAATGCCTTGTTTCTCTCTTGCATAGGTCTATAACAGACCAGCTGTATTATGTTTGTGCCAGCTTGTGATACCATTTTGGAGCGTAAATGCTCCATGGCCAGGGCGATGTGGTAAGACGCAATGGTGAACTGGCTCTGCAGTTCAGGTTCTGCGCTCAGGTCGTCTTTGTGTTTCTGCACAAAACTGCGCAAGGTCCCGTAGCTTATGAACTCCATGATCAGCATATACGGCTCTGTGAAAACAGACAGTTTTGGTCACATGATACATTACTTAAGTACAAGTTTGATAAGTTTTCCTGAATGATAAATGAATAATAGTAGAAGTGGAGAGGGAATTGCAAGTGGATTCATTAAGGGATATTGCTACAACAAATTAATATCTGTATATTCTACTGTATATTTAGCGATATTTGTTAAGATTATTGTTGAACAGGATTTGAGCAAACCCATTACTCTATGTATTACACTCATACTGCAACGATTTCTAGTTTTGATGCATTTGATGATGATCAAATTATGCGAAAAATAATGTCACTTTCTAATTGAGGGAGCTTGCAATTTTTACCCCGGTGGACGATCAAACAAAAAACATTATAAGATGGGGTTGAAACATATTTTGGGACCAGACTATCATATAAACCACCCAGACCCCCCTCAACCACAAAGCAACATAAAAAAAACATTTTAGCAACTCTCGTCAACCATTACAATACCCTAAGAGTATGTCGGAAAGTTTTGCTCAGGCAAGATCTAGTCTATATTAAACTGTTTAGCTGAAGGTTGCATCATACAATACTGAAGTACAGTAGCATGACTTACCCTCCACTGTATTCCAATCTAACAGTTGCATCACATTTTTATGATACGCCAGCTTTCTCATAATAGACACCTCGTTGTCCATCTGCTTAGGGGTGATCCCTGCAAATGACAGCAAATCTAAACATCTGCTGGATAATTGTTGAGACATTCACACAATAACTTGTTTTTCAGAATGCATTTAAATCAACAGAAATCTGTTTGCATATAGTTTTACCGTCTTTTCCAATTTTGCAAGTGACCAGTGAGTGTCCTCTACAAGTGCCCTTCGCTATCCTTCCTTTGTAGAAGACTCCTTCTCTACCCGCCTTTATGAGCTGAACAAGGTTCAGGTCTGCTTTTGAGAACCGGGGAACCTGAAGATCAATTCTTCATGTTACATTGTTTGAGCACTATACAAGTCAGTCAAATCACATTTCAAGATATTTAAAAATACAAATGTAGTGCACCTGTAGAGGAGGCTTCCAGGGAAATCTGCAGCTGGGTTTAGTTTGTTGTCTCTGTAATGGGCTCTCTGTAGTACGTTCTGGTAGTTCAGGAAGATTCAGGACATTGGGAGACGGAGGAGGAGAATCTTGGGAAGGAACTCGAGGTTTCACAACTGACTGGCCCTGCCTCAAATCCTGTATGATCTTCTTCATCGACCGATACCTAATAAGAGAAACAACAGAGCGTATTCAAAGCTCGATACATATAACTAAAAATGATATTGCTTTCATAAATATGTAACAAATAAAAATTGTATATTAAAAGTGCAAAATTGTAGAAAATTGTTGAAGTGTATATATACACACACAATATATTTACAAACTTTAATATTAGATGCGATTAATCGATTTCACAGCACAATTTAATAATATAAAATTTAAATAAATATTAACAATTATTATTAGATAAAGTTTATCTGTCCATGAGGGTCCATTGATTTTAAAAAACGGTTAAAATATACTTCTTTAGGCAAAGGCATCCAAATGTTATCATGAAGAAAACGGTAACAGCACAGATGCAGATTAGAACGATGTGTCCAATGTCAAGGTCTGTAAAAAGAGAAAAAACAAATCAAAGAGAAATAACCCACTGTTTTCATATAGACACATGCAACTTACAACTATAGTTTTAGCATAATTCATTTTGGTTTTATTTTAAAAATGAACAATTTAGAAGCACGTCACCAATATTTTTCACCTCTTTCTATCAAATTTATGGAGAAAATTATATAATGTAGTTTATAATTTATATATATATAGATAGATACATAGAAGTCAACATTTGAAGTGGATCACAACCTTTCAAAGTTAAACATGAATTTTGAACAATACCCGTAATAAATACACATATATACTTACTCTGCCAGTCTTGTAATTTTGTATCGGATGAATTGGCAGTTTCCATAATGAAGTCAAAAGCATCATATGCTTTTTTAAAATCATCTGAGAGATATTTCAGAGCTAAAAGAGAAAAAGACAAGACAAAGATGATCATTTCATGTTTCACAGCCCTTTTAAATTTCATTTAAACTAATGTTTGAACACATTATACGTCATATACCTTAAATGTTAACCAGGCGACGTCTCCTTTTATGTTCAAATGCAAGACCTGAAAAGCAAATGTGTATAAGAAAAGACAAACAGAATGCAGGTCCCCAGGATGTCATTATGCAATGCACACCATTGTCTGACTTTCTTCTGCATGATATGAGCATGCA
Source organism: Semotilus atromaculatus (assembly GCA_031834385.1). NCBI lineage: Eukaryota > Metazoa > Chordata > Actinopteri > Cypriniformes > Leuciscidae > Semotilus > Semotilus atromaculatus. Next base: position 12,678,973 of record JAULUF010000015.1, read on the forward strand.
TGAAGACCACTGAGTAGAAGGTGCTGTTCAGAACAATAAGCCACAATTCTTCAGCACTTGTGGTTTAGAGCAGAGTTCTATAAGTAGCACATTATGCAGATCGACTCACTTCCTGACTACAGAATGCTTGTCTCCAAAAAAACATATGTGCAACCCACAAAGTGCTCAAAGGTCTTGAGGTGATTCTCATTAACTTAATTTGTATTTTTCATTCAAGGGAAATATTCTAGAGGAAAATGTGAGTTTAAATGTCAAATGTGGCTTGAATTCAAGGAAGTAGGTCTGATTGATGGCACTGGACGCTACATAGCCCCACAGGGAGGTGTGTGGTTTCCTCTTTACTGTTGAAGGAAACACCTCGCATCATTCGCATGTTAAATAAACACAGAAGAGAAAAGCTCGCATTTGGCTGCATTTAATTTGTTTCTTGAATAATTGTTACTGATCAACATCATCACTCCATATACAACTACAAGTATATTTGTACAGTTCATTTTCATTGGCGTATTTACAAAACATTTATGTACATTTGTCAGTGCAATGTCAATTTTATTCTTTAAACAACACTTTACAAAATAAAGTTCATTAAATTAATACATCTCTAGCAGTTCATCAAAATTAATTTAACAAAATTAGGACTAACGACATAGACATAGACACACATCAGTAGTTGATTGCACTACTTGAAAAGAGATCATTTTGCCATTTTAATAAATTATCCCTGTATAAAAAAAAAGAAAAGTGAATGCTTAAAGCATGTTTGTGGTTACTGTAATTGTAATACATCAAACAGCCAGTTTTAATTTAAGAGTGATATCATTTGATTTTGGATGTTGGATATCTATTTTTCTTCCAACATTAAAATACCTAAAAACTGTTTACAGTCCATTTATCACATTTGCATTACTCATTATGATGATTAATCATTTCCTTACAGTAACACACCTGTTTATTTCACATACAGGGATAAACCTTTCTTTGATGGCTAACATTTAGAATATCCATGGAAATCTGAAAAGTACAGCAGCAAAATGGGTGCGGGAGAATGAATCCCGATGATTTCCAAGGGTTTAACGTCCCCTCACAGGAGGAGCTCATTCAGTTGATGAGTTGCTGAAAAATAAGAGCCATTCAGTATTTCATACATCATTTCACAGTGGTAATTAAGTAGGGCTCTCTTTTCAAGAGTCACTAAAGAAATGCTACTAATAACCTGGAATACCCTCCGACACGTCCAGAACATTCAGCAGTTTAGTGAGGATGCTGTTCTCTAAAAGCATGGGTAGTGAAATTATTCTTCTGTGCTAATACTGTTCACACAACAAACCTTATTTGCTCTTGTCTAACAGTATCCAAAGCTTCCCATAGATTACGTACATGACCAGCAGAACACTTTGGCTTGGACACATGAGAAAACATTAATCAGATATGTATCTGTTTGCCGTTTTTAGCCTCCGGGGTTAACAGCTTTTTGTAAAGCAAAAAATACAGTGGTGACAGGAAAACGTGTCAAAAGCAGCGGTATTGTTGAGAGGACGTGGTTTGATCAGACCGCTAAGACTAAAGCTGTAAGCAAATGTGCTCAGGCAAAGTGAACTACTGCATTAAAAAAAACTAATAATAATCATCACATTGATAAAAATAAATTTATACAAAAATAAAACAAAAAGATATACATTTACTCTTCTAAAAAAAAAAGAAAAGAAAAAAGAAGTCTCAAAATAACCCGCTTAAGATTTAAAACTTAAAAAACAAAAACAAAAATAGCATATGTATAATTTGGCAGCAGGGAGTGGGAGGATATTCTATTAAATGGCAGAAATTTTCTTTTAAATGAACTTTTTTTGGAAGTGAATTTTTTGTCCATAAAATAATTTCAACTGCCCTCAGATGATATAATACTGTCACACTGATTTTCTATGAACAGTTGGCCAAAATATGTGAGGTAGTGTATGGAATTTACTGTAAAAAAAAAAAAAAAAAAAATCAACCATGACAAAACTTAGCCAACCTAACCTTTAGAGAAACTTTTTAGGGCTCTATAATTTATACCAACACCATCTTCCCCATCAGTTTCCGAATTAAAAGAATCTGTTCTGTCCATTAGCATTCAGAAATGTAGCACTACAGAAGCACAAGCTCTTGTTATGTGATTTTTGGATTCACCTGTGCGGGTTGGCATGTGAAAGAGCAGTTTTGTCTGTTTGGTAATGGTGATATCAAGGGATTGGCTAAAAGTTATTTGTTTGCTTGGCAACAATCACATGATCGCTACAGTTCTCTGTGATTCACTCATTCGCCCTCTCCCTCGTGTATCTGAAGTGTCAGGTACCTCTATTCTGAAAGCACAGTCAGCGGCGGTGTTGTGCCTGTCGGCTAACTGATATTTTGAGCTTTCACAAATGATGGTCCTCTGGGGCGGCTCTGCCGTTTCAGTCCTCATTGCACTGGCGCACTGACAGACCACCCTAGTGTCTTTAATGTGGAAGAGCATGGGATCACTGCAGCACACAGTACTTCTTGTAGTCAGATTCAAAGTCTTCGTCCATGCTAGTGGTGTCTGCCATCTTTTTGCCCTCTGTTTTTGGCAGAAACTGTGAGTAGTCCACTCCCTGTTGCTCATAGAACAGGATGTAAGCTGAATCGGTGTCAATCTCGTCCGAGTGAACTTCCTGAATAGATGACAAGAAATGGTTTATTTTAAGTGTTGCACAATTCTTGATTTAGTGTTGCCACAAAACCAGACATTAATCAAACTTTCAGTAGTCGACACCAATGCAAGGGACATTTCAGGAATGTAAACATAGTACTTACATTGAACACATGATTTTTATTTTATATTGTATTGTATTTTATTATATTTTTCAGTGGTCGACACCAATGCAATGGAAATTTAAGGAATATAAACCCAATGTTGATACCACAATACTATATTGAACACTATTTTCATTTAATTAAAAAAATTAAAAACATTACAATAACATTTCAATTAATTCGATTTAGTTCAATTCATTGAAAGCACCTGCCGTCAATGTGATGAGACCAAATTCAGTTGGTAATTGCTATGACTATTGCTATTGCTTCAGGCTTTTAGCGCCCAATTTGTTTATTTTAGTATCAAAATTACCGGTGCTTTTGACATCTATACTTCCTTGTCCATCCTTGCAGAAATATATACTCTGTGCAGTAAGAGTGTCAAATAATAGAAACCCATGAGATGTCAAAGAATAAACAGAGATGGGATCTTACCTTGCAGCTGCTGTCATTGTAACAGTACCATTTTTCATTGGGGTTTTTAGCATAAGTCACATAGTGACCCCCTCCCATTATTCCTGAATGGCACTTAAAAGAAAAACAACAATTACGGTGTCAGAAAGGCTTTTTACAAAAGGAATCATTACACATTGAAACATGTAGAGAAGAATCCCTTACTGAGATTGCATATAAATTGTACAGGGGCTCCAGGCAGATGTCATTTCTTTGGTGAGGGGTGTCCAGGTCCGTGCTAACCTCCGAGTGTCCATTACTCTGACTGCTGTCTTGTCCCAGTCCATTCACCATGATGACATCGCAGTCGCTGCTTGAGGCGTCCAGTGACCAGGTGTCTTGCCCATTTGCATCAGATGGCAACTGATTCTCCCCGTCTGTCACTGTGCTCTGCTCTGACTCGGTCTCGCTCTCCTTGCTATTGCTACAGGCTTCCAGGTTTTCTTTGCTGTTGCAGAGTCGATGCCTACTGCCCAGCTGTGGAAGACGCAGACGCCCCTGTTTCCGTCCTGTATTTCTGGGGCTGCTGCCAGGGCTGCTGTTTCTGCTCAAAGGGCTGCAAACCCTCCTGATAGAGCACGGGGTGCCTAAAACAACAATGCAGTGGTTAGAGAATCTCGAATAGGGTTCATTTAAAAGGTCTGCAAATAGAGAAGAGAGACGACCTCTGCCAGAGGTGGGAGGACTGGCCACAGTGGTAGTGGATATGGAGGACACAGAGGATTCTCCCCTTTCCAGCCTCTGGAGCTCCTCTACCAGGCTTTCGCTCTGGAGGCTCTGCAAGCTGCCCATGCTCTGAGCTACGTCCCGTGGGGTCAGGAACGCACTAGGGTCAAAGCTCTCACGTGGAAACTTCACAATCTTCTGAGACTTAATCCACCGACCATTGACAAACTGGAAGCGTTTCAAATGAACAATCTGAGAAAGGACATAGAAAAAAAGATGTTGTAACCAAATGTTACAATGGGCAACTTGCTTAAAATTACATTTATGTTCTACAGTATGTTAATTGTTGCTTATTTAGCTCAAAAGATCTAAAACTATATAATAATAATAAGCAAATAAAATATATATATATATATATTTGTAAAGATTTTATTAAATAAAAATGAGAAAAAAATGAATTCTATTTTATCAGATCAAATGAGCTGAATTTAATCAGCCATTACTCCTGTGTCACATGATCCTTCAGAAATCATTCTAATATGCTGATTTGAGACTCCGTTATCGTTGTTGGAAACAGTTGTGCTGCATCTTTACTATCACTATCACTAACTGCTTTTACTATCAATTTGACACATTCTTGCTGAATAAAGAATTTATTTATTTTACTGACCCCAAACTTTTGAACGGTAGTGTATCTATTTTTATCTATTCCTATATCTATTTTTATTTTAAATAAATGCGGTTCTTTTTAAACTTTTTATTCATCAAAGAATCCTCAAATAAGGTTGTCACAGGTTAAAAAAAAACACTAAACGGTTTCCAACATTGATAATAAATCAGCATATTAAACTGATTTCTGAAGGATCATGTGACAGACATGACACTGAAGGCTGGAGTAGCGGCTGATGAAAATTCAGCTTTGCGTCACAGAAATAATGGATATTTTGAAAGTATATTAAAATAGAAAATCATTATTTTTAATTGTAATCATATTTCATTACTGTTTTTTCTGTATTTTTGTTTAAACAAATGCAGGCTTGATGAGCAGAAGAGACTTCTTTCAAAAACCTTTGACCAGTACTATATATATATATATATGTGCATGTATATATCATTTTTTCAGAGAAGGAGGAAACAAATCATTTGGGTTTCTAACCAGTACGGGGGGCAGCCTCCAGAGGTCCAGCTTCTTGGTGGCCAGACGGTGGGTCTTACACTTGGAGCAGTAATAGAGCTCATCCTCCCCTAACTCTTCTTCACTGGTGAAGGCTTTCAAACAGCTGTCCAGACTGATAGGCTCTGCCTGAGCACGCCGACTCTGCTCAACACTGGGATGCTCCTCCACTATCTGCTCCACATAAACATCAGCAACTAATTACTTGACAGACACAGTACCAGAATGAAATGATAACTACCCAAAAACACTAAGAGCTCTGGACTTATTTAAAAGATGTAGAACTAGAATGTAATTACATTTGAAGGCATTTCTTTTTCATGAACAATTAAACATTATTTGCAGACTCATCGTCAGTTCTGGTCTGTAATGCACCATAAAAGTGGGATTTTATTTTTGTCATCTCCAATTTTAAACAAGTTTACTATGACTCTGCAGTAGAGTATGCAATCAGAAAGTGTATTTTGCAAGTAGTAAATGATAGATAATAATTAGCAGTTTATATCAGGAGCTCTTGCTAGAGGAAAAATAAGAGGCAGCAGACCCAGAAAACAATTAATCATACAATATGATTTTAATGGATTTCTCAGCTGTGATGTGAGATGAAAGCAAATCTCTTCACAGGGATTGACAGCACTTGCAGAGTAATCATGTGAACATCGAGTCCTGCAGTGCAACATAAGACTGGATGCAGTATAGAAATACTGTCACAAAGCAACAACCCACTGACTGAAGTACTGAATATGCTGCTTTTATGGCCTTTAAAATCTGTGAACATCTGTAAAGCACGTACTCTTTCCTGAGAGGTCTGGTAGCGAAGGTGCAGGGCGGTGGGGTCCCAGTCTACAGCAATGTAGGCATTCCCCAAAGATGCTCTGTCTTCATTACAGTCCACTGTGCAGCCTCTGCAGAACCTGGCAAAGTCACGACAACCCTTGTCAGTCACGACAGCCCACAGTGTGTGATATGTGCATGCACAAGCGCGGAACTCAAATGCCTTACCTGTACCAGGGACACCAGGCACAGGAATTACCATCTTTCTGCACCACCCGCAGAGTGAAGGGGTATTGGTAACCCATACTGTCATCACTGGAAGAGAACATGACATGGTCACATAACAGAGTAAATTAACTCTACCTTACAGATGTGCACAGGGGGCCAAAACCATTTTTTTTTTATTGAAACCTAGAAATGAATAAAATTCATTTAAGATTTTGAAAAATTTAAAACAGAGAAGTTAAGGAATAAAAAATATTTAACATTTGGCACTATTTTCTAGGTCACTAATGGCCATGTGAACTGAAATAAGGAACTAAAGAAACTGTGAAATTCAACTATTACGAATCTATCATTTGTATTAAATCTGAAAAATTAAAAATAGAATAAATTTCACTAGGTTTTGTATAAAGTATCAAAAAGCTAACAGTACATTTGTCACTGAGGGAAATAGGATACAGAAATGACCACACTAAAAAAGCTAACCTCTTTAGCTTTACCATCACAGGAATAAAATTAATTTAAAAATATATCTTAATATAATAAAATGTAAAATAATTTACCAATATTACTGTTTTTACAATAATGTAAATTGATGTATTTTTGATCAAATGCAGCCTCGGTGAGCATTAGAGACTTCTTTCAAAAACATTAAAAAAATCTTGAACCCAAAACTTTGACTGGTGTACTTTGGACAAAACAAACAAACAAACTATTGTTCAACATCAAAACGCTGAGAGATACATATGCCACTGACCAGTCTTGAGCATGGTTGCTGGCTTCCTGTGGGGGCAGAGGGCTGGCAAGTCGGGACACCTGGATCCACACGGCATCATACAGGTCCTTTTTACTTGTGTGCACAGTGCACGGCACAATAAGCGGCATACCAAACAGACTGGGCCTGTTCTTCTGAGAGGACAGGAAGTACAGCTCCGTCCGCATCTGAGGAGAAAGACCGGACACTTAGGATGCTTATGACCATCATGTTAAAGGGTTAGTTCACCCAAAAATGTAAATAAAATTGTCATCAATTACTCATCCTCAGGTCATTCTAAACCCGTAAGAATTTCATTCATCTTCGAAACACAAATGAAAATATTTTTTTATTCAATCTGATTTCTGTCCCATCTTTGACAGTCCATGCAACTACCACTTTGATCCTTCAAAAAGTTCACAGAGAATGTAAAACTAATCCATATGAATCAAGCAGTTTAGTCCAAATTTTCTGAAGAGACTGGAACACTTAATATGATGAAAATTTTGAATTTAGGCTTTTATTGAGATTTAGTGAGATTTTTAATTTGGGGTTTTCATAAGCTGTAAGCCATAATCATCAAAATGATAACTTATGCAGTATGCACAATATTCTAATTTTTCGAGTTTCACCTGTATCTCAGATGTCATTACAATATCTTCATTTGTGTTTTTGAAGAGGAGTAATTGATGACTTTTTTTCCCCCCATTTTTGAGGTGGACTTATTACCCTTTCAGTCCAACACTGAATATTAAGTGAATACTCACCATCTTTCTGTGCATGGCAATGATGTAGCCAATGAAGGGGCTGTCTTGCACCAGCACAGCATGGCCATTAGGGATACCATTGGCGAGGGGCTTCTCGGGGGTACAGGGGACCACTGTGCTGGGCATGCCATTCGAAATTAGGCCAGACTTTCCAATGTGATTGTTTCCTGCTGTCCCGTTGGCAGTAGGTGTTTTCTCTAAAAATAAAAAATATATGGCAAATAAGGGTATATCAATGGCAAATAAGGGTGTCCATGATAAAGCAAAAGGACCGTCTTTTAAGGACCAAGAGAAAGAAGAAATCAATCCTCATTACCTGTTTGCACTGGAGAGGTGACTGAGGTGGGTGAACCAGGCACAGGGATTTCAAATGCACAGAGGAAGCAGTTCACAGAGTGTCGCACCTTCTGGTTGTCCTGAGGAAAGTTCTAGATCAAAGAGAAGCATTTATTTAAAAGCCAGGCCACTTGGATTGTCTCAACAACAGTGTCTGATGTGGTGAGTTGAGCTGACCTTGATGTTGGATGTATGAACCTCAGCCAGTAGGATCTGCTCAGGTTTCAGGCTGCACAGCTCGCTCAGCTGTTTCTTCAGGCCCATGTACTTCTCATCCATGTTGAGACGGAGCCCGTAACGCACAGGAGTAGAGCCGTCAAGTTTGATAGCTGCGAATCAAAAAAGCTTTTATGTGAGACTGCAGTACCTGCTGATGAATTTTAAAGGGTTTATGTCTCTCTGCTTGGCTTTACCTGTGATTTCTAAGTGCATGGAGCTGTCCATGGGCAGCGGCAGCGACAGGAAGTTAAAGGGGTCGAAGCGGGCGCTGATGTGGCCGCAGGTCTTGCACTTCACCTGGGACCTGAGCTGCCCATGGAAGAGGTCCACCACAATTGAACGATTTCTCCGCAAATGGTTTTCCCAGGCCTGTGAAAGAGAAACACACAGATGTCCTCAGGGTGAAGAAACAACTTTTCATCAGTGTGCCTATATAGGTTCATATAAGAGTGCTGAGCTAATGTATTGAGCCTGGCAGGGGCTGAAAAAGAGGACTTTTGACACTAACCTCTGTTGCTACTTCATGATCTGGCCGTCCATCACTATCCTTGAGCTCCACGTACGGCTTCTCGTGCACGCGATTCAAGTCCTCGTGAAGCCCATCCAAGAGAAATGCCAAGAGCTCTTGGGAGTCTTGCTGCTGGAAGCCATTGAATCGCGGTGCATACTTTGCTATTGTCCACTACATAAATGTTTTTTTTTAAAAATGGCATAAGAATTTTAACGTAAACATTTGGGTTTGATGCTGAGAATTTCTGAGATTTCTGAGAATTTCAAAACCCACCCTGAGTTTTAGAGGTGCAACGTTCTTCTGTGTGCCGCTCCAGAGTTCCTGTACCAAATCACCATAGCATTTGGCCATGTGACCACGCATTCCTATTGGATTGGTTCTGTCAAGACAAGACAGCTCATTGGTCAAGAAGTATGATTGTGACCCATTCAAAAGTTTACAACTTTTCCTTTAAGTATAAAGGTGCATCACAGTAGCAGTGTTTTGGCATTTCGGTGCCAACGGAGTTCCATTGTCCATTCTTAATGGTCGATGCATCAAGCACTGCTCACACAGAAGTCACTTTTAAATCAAGCAACTTTCTGTTGGTCAACATGGCGTCACCAACTCAAACACAAACACACTTTTTCGCCCTCATATGAAACCCACAAAATTTTTCAGAGCAACAGTAAATGCTTAACTAAATAGTTACAAGTGGTTTTGGTATTTAAAAAGGCATTGGCTGGGTGTCCTTACCTGTTAAGCTCATAAAGGTGTCGCCCTGAGATGAAGTACTCAGTGAGGGGCTTGGTATTGCTTACACACTGAATGCTGGAGTTCATGAAGCATGTGTTACCCAGGTTACTCAAACCTGTGGCACCTTTCTCAGTAGGAACTGCAAGAGAAATGGGACAACATTTTTACAAAGTTTTTAAGAGAGACTGAAGGTTTTGACTTCACAGGCCCAACCACTTGAGTACTATCTCCATGAAGTTCAATTACTCATTATTTCATAGAGTTCGACAGCAACAGTGAGTCTTTAAATGTCAAAGCTGATATCCGCCTTGATTTGCCTTTTATATTGCTTTATGTAATTGCTTATTGGACTCTTGCTGCTTTTGTTCCTGTGTTAATAATCTACTTGATATGTGCTTTGATACAAGATACCGGTCTAAAGAATTAGTATTCTCAGAACTGTATTATAGTGCCATCTAGGTAAGGTCAAACTCAGATAAACATTCTGGCATTTGTAGATGGTTTGGTCAGCCTCCAATTTGCATAGATTTTTCCAACACTTTCCAAGAACTCTGACATTACCTTTGTGTCTGTCGATTTTGCTGCTGTTTGCAATGAAAGACATTTCCTCTGGCCAGCTCATATCTTTGTTTCGAACTGGAGAAAGGGAAAGATATCTTAATAATTTTCCCTTTTCCATCAGTACGGTCATGCATGGTTTGCAATTTAATCCACACTGCTCAGCAAATGTGAAATGAGATAACACTTTAATTAAGACAGATAAATGTCACAGACATACCCTCAATGACTAAGTGCTGTTCGTCTTGAATTTTCAAACTTTCTAAAGTGTGATCTTCATCGTCCAGGAGAGTGAGGTAATTCTGTTAAAAAGACAATATAAAACAAGTTTAGTATACAGTATAAATGTATGTATCATGAATTAAGTTGTTAATTTCTTTGGGAAATATATTAATTCAGCCTTGGTGAGCATAAATGACTTTTAAAAACCATTAAAAAAATCTTCTTTTGAACAGTAGTGTGCGTACGACCCCTAATCACTGGTAGAATTAACATTTCACAGATTTCAAATTTACAGTCCTTCTCTAAAAGTAAAATTGAGGGCTCATCCTGCACTACATAAATATGAAAAGAAACCAAATACAATTCTATTTTGTATTTTTACATCAACAATGTTATTAAAGCTCTATTTATTAGAACCAAATAATCTCATGTTCTAAATCTCATGTTTTTATGCATTTTTACATTTATTCCAAAAAACTAAAGGCAGTAATATTTTAAACAATGTAATTTATTTGTAAAGTGATGTTCAACTGTTCTTTTTAATAGTCGACTTATTTTCGGATTATCAGTCATCAAGATCTTTAAACACTGGTCACAGACACGAAGATGTACAGTGCTTAGCATAAGTGAATACACCCATGCTAAAGTTAACTAAAAAGAGGAATAAAAAAGGTATGTACCTTAAAAATGTTAAGGTATGTGATGATGTGGGGCTATTTTAAATCCAAAGGCCAAGGGAACCTGCCTCTATGGGAATTTAACATAGGGGTGTCCTGAATTATGACCCCTGTATTTTAAGGAAGAACATTTATTTACGATACATTCACAAAGAAAATTGGTGTCCTTAAAGGTTAGATTTTTCCTTTTTTTTTAATTAAGGCATTAAGATAATTTCCAAAAGATTTTTTTTATCTTTTTAGTCAACTTTAACATGGGTGTATTCACTTATGCTAAGCACTGTACCTTTCACCAAGCTCATTGGTCACAAAAAAAAAAAAAACATGTTTTCAGACCATGACCTTGACGTGACAAAGCAGTGATAAGTGTTGAGTTGTTTACTTACTTTTTAATTAGTCTTCCCATTAACGCCATGATTTTGTTAATTCAGACTGAATCGCGAACGCAGAACACGCACAACAGTAAGAGGCGGGTCTTTTTTTGGCGGGTGATTTATCACACCAACCAATCATATCCAATCATAGCACGATGGAGGCATTGATGCCTCTCATGTGACTTTCCCCATTCATTCTCAACTACTCCCCACCAAACCCAACACACGCATTAGGGGGTCTGTTAAAACTCAATGGGCTCAATGGAGGCAAGTAACTTTTTCCTGCTGGTGTTGCTGTTGGACAGTGTAACTTTAGAAAAACAATTGATTTATACGCTTTTTACACTTTTCACATTTTGTTATATTTGTGTGGTTTTATTTTTGTAATATAGATTATTTTCTCATAATTTTTTTTTAAAGGGTTGCCTCCTTGCCTTATCGAAGGAAACGCCCCTGCACTGAATAGCATGTAGCAAATCAGTTAATAACTGATGTAAATAAAGCCTTCAATAGGAAATATGTGAACAGAAATTTCCATTTTGAAGCATTTCCTCACAGTTCACTGCTGTGAGGTGACATCTGTATTTTTATAATGAGGACATATTTGCACATGAATGTCTCTGATCAGAGTTTGACGTTCTTTTATTCAGTATATGTTAAAGAGGTCCCCACTAGAGGGCTGCATTGGGGTCCCACCCACGATTTGCCATGTAACAAGACAGGAGTCTACAAATGAAGTTCACCGCAGTCGATTTGTTTAATATTTATTTATTGTATATGTAATTCAGGTAAATAATGTGCCTTGTTAGGTTACCAGAGTTTAACTGTTAAGGTTAAGTGTGTGTGTTAGTTGCGCATACATGTAAAATGTTTTTAGGCTCCACTAGTTGTGAAGTTTTGTTTTAACAGTTGATGGAGTTTTATAAGGCTAATAAAAAGCTGACCGAATGTGTTTGTCATTTGTGGTGCTACCGTGCTAGCATTACTTTATCGTATGGTCGTCTTAAAGGAGAACTCCGGGCAATTTTTAAGTTAATCTTGATCGTTAGATCTTTGTGAGTACTGTCTATAGAAAAAAAAACGAACCGGATTGGTGCTTGCGACGCGGAGCTGCGACAGCGAATGCCCAGAGCTCCCACTCAGCTATAACGGCAGCTCTGGGGGCATCTACATAAAGAGCGATTTTGTGCCTCTTAACAGACACAAAATGCAATTAAAATGTCTGTCCAACATGAACAGGGGCCTTACCTGTGAACAAGATGCGTTTAGCAACTTAGCCATGGTTTAAATTCACCTAAATAGTGTTTTAGACAGCAAGCTGTAGTCTCGCGCTGAAGTCTCGCTCCTCCCACCTGGACACTATTGACCTTTCCCGGCTACAACTGAGATCACGGGACTTCAGCGCGAGTCCAGGTGGGAGGAGCGAGACTTCAGCGCGAGACTACAGCTTGCTGTCTAAAACACTATTTAAACCATGGCTAAGTTGCTAAACGCATCTTGTTCACAGGTAAGGCCCCTGTTCATGTTGGACAGACATTTTAATTGCATTTTGTGTCTGTTAAGAGGCACAAAAACGCTCTTTATGTTATGCCCCCAGAGCTGCAGTTATAGCTGAGTGGGAGCTCTGGGCATTCGCTGTCGCAGCTCCGCATCGCAAGCACCAATCCGGTTCGTTTTTTTTCCTATAAACAGTACTCATAAAGATATAACGATCAAGATTAACTTAAAAATTGCCCGGAGTTCTCCTTTAATTAAACGCAATGTTTAATCTCTGTTATTCGGAAAGTTTAGCATAGCCCTAATCTTTGTGTAATTTTTTCACAATTTCTACAAGCAGTAACAGAATGTTTGAGGGTGCGGCTGGGAGTGGAACACACACGTTATAGGAGAGGGTGGTAATGGTCAGAAATTCAGAGGGAGCGGGATTAAGAAAACAGTCCCAAGCAGGACTCTAGTCCCTACCTCACTATTGTAGAGCCAGAGGCGCATGTCCTCTTCTTTTATGCGTAACCTCTGGGACAGGTAATCATGAATGTCTTTAATGGTGCCCATCCTGCTGAAACATCCCGTGTATGCCAGCACTCGCTTCAGAGGGGCGTTTGGAGAAGGAACATTTCCTGTGTTGGGAACCAAGCATCTTTTAGCATTCTCTTTGTCACATGCAAAAAAAATGTACACATTTTAAATACAACCTTTTATCGTAGTTCCACCAGCTGTGTTGTATATATATATATATATATATTAGGGCTGTCAAATGATTAATCACGATTAATCGGATCCAAAATAAAAGTTTGTGTTTACATAATGTGTTTGAACTGTGCAAAATTATTTTGTATATATATATATATATATATATATATATATATATATATATATAAGTACACACACGTGCATTTATATATTTAAGAAAAATGTGTTATTTATATATAACATATTTATATATAATATAAATTATATATAAATCTATATATAGTATATACATGCAAATCTTTCTTAAATATATACGAGCCTGTGTATGTATTTATATATATAAAATAATTATACACAGCACACACACATTTATTATGTAAACACAAACTTTTATTTTGGATGCGATTAATCGCGATTAATCATTTGACAGCCCTAATATATATATATATTCAAAAATGAACATTAAAGAAATCATGGAGTATGTAAATGTAATTTAACTTACTATGCTAAATTAGTAAAGTAATAATCTTATGGTTTCATTTTAATGATGAGAAATGAGAAGATCCAGTACATTCCATCCATATACCCTAGCATGCATGCTATTAAATCAACACAGATGTCACAAGGAGCACACCGATCAATATATAACACGTACACAGCACCAATACCTGATTGACAGACTGAGGATTAGTTGTAAGGTAGCAGCAAGAAAGGGCAAAGGTCATTTTCAAAGGGGACATTCATCAAATCATTAGTCTGGGTGATTAAAAAAATAAAATAAAAAAAAATCAAGCCAATTTTGAATTAGTCCAGTCTTGTGAAAAAATTAAATACATATAAGATTCATACAGATATGATTGATTTCATAGAAGACAAAAATTATTTTAGACAAAAAAATTGGTAAGATTGCAAAGCAAACAATTACAGGAAATCAGCCAGAGAGCACTCATCTTTACACACACCAAACAGTCTTCTGAGCCAGACACCCATGACTGGGTGACATACAATATTTCTAGTTTCGAAAACTTAAATATCTGGATCAAACATGGTTTTATAGCTGTCATGGATTACATTATAGTACATTATAGTGAGCAAAATGTAGAATTTAATATATCATATTACAATATTACATATTTTATGTTTTCTTTTGTTCTATATTATTATTTTCTATTTTAGGCCGAACTCAGAAGATGACTCTGGGTGTTAGCAACAGGATTTGGCTCTTTAGTAATCCAGACACGTCGTTTTGCTGGGTGCATTTTAGGAGATTAGAGAAACTGGTCAAGGCAGAGGTGGAGGGAGCCTCTCTCTTGCTGCAGGCTTACGTTACCTCGGGGCATATGTGGAGGGAACATTCGCAGGCTGCTCATACCCATATTGACCCAGATGTTAGACTGAGGGCTGCGTGTGGCCGGTTGCTGTCGCAGGAACAGAAGGTAGCGGGGGAAGAGCTCTAGCTCTGGGTGAACTGTGACTGTAGACATGATGACCTGAAGGATACAGCACAATGTATAGAGAAGAATGTAAAATGTTTTAAAAAAGCTTGACTCGAGTAGTGCACCTGCTTAAGAGAGAAGCTAAATTTGGCTGAATCAAACTGAATTAAAAGTTCACAGGCTAGATTCAGGAGACATTTTCATGGTCATTCCTCAGTCAAATTTTAAACCCCTACTGCATACATCATGACAAAAAAAAAAGGTTGCTTTACTATTCTTGCATGAAATTGATTTCATAACCAAAATCAAAAACTTTTTTTAATTTTGAAGATTAATACTTGGAGAGGGGTCCTTTTAAGGTACACTGCCAAAATCATTAAAGAATATATGTAATTACATTTAGTTTGTAACTTTTGATTAATATACTATTTTACTAATTTAAATTAAGAGAGAAATATATATATATAAAAAAAAATAATGCAATTTTTTATGTAATATATTTTTTATGGGGGAAGAATCAATAAACATTGTTTTTTAAAAGGGCAGTTCATCTTTCACATGGTGCATCATGTAAAATATATATATTTTATTTAAATCACCTGCAGAATGTAACCTTTTTACTGTTAATTTGACAACATCTCTTCATTATTAACCATTTTAAGGCCATCTTAAATGAATCACGTGCTAGTAAAGTGAGGAAAATGAGTCGGATACCCAGAGGCAACACAACAGAGGGTTAAATCCAAATAGCCAATAATATGTATTCAGGAAACAGGTTTAGTAATATCTGACACAGTTCATGTGACACCTCATGTCACGTCATCAAGATCATTGTGTCAAAGCAAAAAAGCAAGAGCAATTAGCATTCATTGAAGCACAAATTAAGTGCCTATGGTGGGACATGGAATACATACCGGTCGGGGGAGGCTGACGTTGGCCCCATACCAGTGATAAAGTGCCCTCCATACCGGCTCTGGCACGGTCTCAAAGTCCCGGCTAGCCAATAGCTGTTGGGACTTCTTCAGCCGCCCTCCCTCCATAGTCAACGTAGGTGCCTGGACAAAATGGAGTCACATACTCAAGGGGAGTTCATATTGACAGCATTTGCTACATAAATTGTAGTGACCTCCAGTGAATAAATCACAGGTGGTGTAAGCATCCTTCACCCTGCTCTTCTCTTGTTGACTGAAAGAATGGGAGGTTGGATGAAGGGGCGGACAGGACCAAAAAGGTCCCTTTTTTACTTTACAGCTGCAATGTATTGTGTTGTGTAAAGAAAGAGTCTGATTATATTGGACATTATATTATTACAGAACTGCAAATGTGTTTGTGACAAGCCATTACTGAAGCAAGCAGTTTCATACAAAATGCTTTTAGCTTCATTTTCTAGAACACAAATGTTACAGACCATTTATCACAGTATTAATTTGTTCAAGGTGATTTTAATTTCAAAAAGGACACTGTAGTTTTGAGCTATCCAAAGCTATAATTAGATGGAATAAAAGAAAAAAAACGTAAAGGTGTTATTTCCCCAGCAGGATAATTCAATGCACTTTGGTAGTTATTTTGATGGGCAAAAGGATTAGTAGCGGCTTCCTGGTTTCAGTGGGTGTTCTGTGCACACGTACACTCACCTTCATGGGCTCGGTGGTCACCAGAGGCTGGTTGTCTATGGCACCAGGCCTCTGCGCGACCATGCTGTTGGGAAAATGGCCATTGGCACTGGAGAAACACTGGTTGTTGTTGTCAGAGACGTTGTGCTGCCGAGCGAAGCAGACGTCTGTGGCAGAAGAACTGATGTGTGGGGTCAGGCCTGAGGAAGAGAAAATAAATGCTGTAATGGAGGCTGAACACCTCTTTTCAGCCTACATGCCTTTTTATTGGACCAGAGCACTACCAAAGTAGAATAACTGGCTATAGCATTGTTTTTCTAAAAAAAATGTATGTGAACTTAGCATGTTTCCTAAATATCTGCAAACATATTATGGTATTTTTATGCTTTAGTACAGTCAAAAAAAAAAAGAAAATTACATACAGCACCTTTAATATTTTTAAATTATATATATATAATATAATTTACTTTACTGTCACTTTTGATCAATTTAATGCAATCCTACTAAATAAACGTTTTGTTTTTTTCCTTTTAAAAAAACTTTTGAAAAGTAATGTATGTGATAACTGCTAGGCCACATCTTAAATCATATTCTTAACAACGACTGAGTGTGTACTTACTATTACCAGTGCTCTCTGAGGCCTCCGATGAGCTGGAGATGTTATCAGGAAATTTTTCCTCTGGGGAACTGGGAGAACGCACAACTATTCCAATTCTGTTCAGGACAGGCTCTATAGGTGCTGTAGACTGAGAACTTCTCATCCCACTGCCCTGAATTGATGGCTGCTCTACGACAATCGACTTATTATCCTGTTTAACACAATAGATTGTATATCAATAAAAAACATGGAAGCTCCATATTGTCAGTACTTTTTGGCCGGATGTCTGAGAGAAACAAGGTCTAGCCTGATATGTCTACTATAAATGGGTCAGATCAGTTTACGGTTTTCTCTGTTGTCCAATTATAATTTGAAAAATGGTCATAATTAATTTTTTTTGTACTCAATTTGTTTAGATTGTACAAAACCGTACAATGTTCTTATTTAATAAAAAAAAGGAAAGGAAAAGAGGCTGCATAGACGTAAAGCTTACTCACATATCTGACATAGTCTTTCCACTGCTGCCACCACTGCATTGAGATTAGAAACCAGTTCTGACTGGGCTGTAGCCCATGCCTGCTTTCCCGCTCCAGCCAACCCCTGTGCCGTCACACAAAATCATTGTGGATAACAAACAGTCAGTAAAAGAACTATCATATTTATACACAAGCACCAAAATAAACCAACAAAACTTCCTTCTGTCATAAGATATCAATAATAAACTTAGGCAGTATAGCCAAACAATAAGACACAATGATGTGGTACAGTGTTTATAGTGTCTTTTTGAGCAACAACAGTCCAGCAAGAAAATCTAATTGAAAATTAAATTGTGTTCTCAATCTCTGTCTGAATTTAAACGCTGTTAGAGGCAACGGAGGTACAATGGATCCTTATAAGCAGACAAAGTCTAATCATGAGGATCATGGGTGAGTGAAATACAATACAGCCCTCATAAGGCTTGTTTTAAACATTGAGAAAGTGCTCAGTAGGACGCTTTTGAAAGGAAGCTGAGTTACAGAAAGTAATAGGGTGAGTAAAGAAATGCTGTGTCCTACTCTCACCTAATGATCTGGCCTTCCTCTTCAGGGGTAGCAGGACGCAAGCCCAGGACGATATGACACACCTAATGATCAACAGATTAACAAGCTTTTTGAGACCAGAATCAAGATAACAACGTACATACTTTACTGGATTCACTTACAGATTATTTAAGCATTTATGCACTTTGAATTTTGTTACTTTGTCCAAAAATACTGTAGGTAGCATCTTACCTGAAACAGCAAGTTGAGGAACTCATTGGCGAGGGCACTTTTCACGCTCCATATCTGATAGTCCTCCAGGGTTAAGTGCCCGTGCTGTGAGTAAAACACAAGACAAATATTTGAGCACAGATGCAAGTAATGTTTATTTACATGCCAATGTTTTATTTTATTTCATTTCATTTGGTCAAATTTATTTTGAAACATATTTGAATTAAAAGGGAATTTACAGTTTTTGCTGTTGCATCGAATTTGGTATCAGCAATGGTGAAAATAAATTGAAATGAATATCAACTAATTCATTTTTTTTAGCATGACAAATCTACATTAAAAAGAAAGTCTAATTACTTTTGTTGTGTCGTGCATTTTCAGTATGTCCTCTACAATGCCTGACACGCTGGAATCAAACTCCTGAAACACAGACATACATAAATCAGGAAGTATCATCATGAAATCTATAACTGACATGAAAGGTTTCTATTAGATTTAAGACATACAATGACAACAAGGATGCACTAATCAATAATGAATTGATTTGAATTTAATTTAAATGTATTATCCCACATTAGTGCATACCTGCAAAAACATGATTGCATCTCATTTGCATGAATCACCTCATAGGCATATCCACAAACACATATAATACTAAGGAAGTAATTTGTTTAGCAACAAAAGGATAATCAAACAGCTAAACCATATCTTGTGCTTATTGCTTTTTCTGTGGACTTAAGTTCGCTTAGACACTTACGGGGAGGGTATCTGTACGGTTGTCCTTCCACACTTCCAGCAGTGCCACCACCATCTCATGGATCTCATCCCTGGACAGAACTCCATCCCGATCTACATCGAACACTTTAAAACAAACTGAAGCAGACAAGGAAGAAGAGATTTAGGGCCAGCTTTACTAAACAGGGCAAATTAGCGTCAGAGCGCAATTCCAAAAAAGCACAGATGGGAGTGGAAAGTTCTGTGAGTGATCTACTGACAACACACAAATTAAAGAACACAGACGCAGATCGTTTCCATTATGACCAACGCAATCTACCAAGAGCAGTGCAAATTAGTGTCTGGTTTAAGACATGCTTTTGGGGCGTTAAATAATGGCGCAAATACCAGTGAATTGACTAGCGTAAACCTTAGTAAATTGCGTTGCATGATTTATTTAAATACACTCCCATTAATTGTGCATCTGAAAGGGAAACAAGCACTGCTTTGTTTATAGTTTGTATACCTGCAGTCTTAACTTAGCTTCCCTTTTTTGAATGACGAATATATCTGCTTAAATAGACAGTTATCTCCTTTACACGTAGGCGCAGAACACGCGTGCTGGCTGACAGTCGGCTGTAGTTCTTTCGGTGTGTTCAAGCACAGATTTTTTGCCCCCGACGCAGGCGATGCAACGCGACAAAACAGTCGGCTTTCATCAGAGCTAACTTAGTTCTTTGGCGTCGGTTTGGTGTGTCCCTACCTTTAGATGGGGAACTTTTAAACATTCATTAAATGAATTACTCCCATCTAGCGGTGAAATTGTATTTTGGATTCAAACAAATTGTGCTCTCCAGCGCCTCCCGTTTTCAAATGCATGTTGCATCTACGGTAGCCGTCGGGTGAACAGGTTTGTTATTTCAAACAAACTTTAAATTGACACAACGAACAAACGAATGTTACAGTATGAATTAATGAGTGTCAAAAACATGTAATTTTTTTACATGTAAAAAGTAAAATTATTGTAATTCGTAGTTATGCCTTGTTTACTCGTTATATTTTCTGAAGTAGGCTACGTGCATTGTTAGATATCATCATCAGATGATTCAACAGTAGGGAGAGGAAGAAGTAGAGGTAGAGGAAGAGGACAGAGAGGCAGTGGATCAGTGGGATCTAGGCGAGAAAGAGGAGGAGAGCGAGAGTCAATACAACGAGCTACAAGAGACGATCTTGATAGAATTGAAAGTTTCCAAAGGCAGAGAAGAGAAGCGACCGAGGTTTGTACAATTTATATGTGGCTAGCAGTAACTTTGGCAATTCATTTTCATTCTCTGTACAATCTTATGCACGTAGCAAAATATTCACAACTTGAGCTAATTGATTGTTTATGAAAAAAGAGAGCAATAGAAAATGTTTCAGAGAGCAATGTTTTCTTTTGCGTCAGTTACGTCACGCTGGCTCTGAACGAAAACGCGTTGTGGAAACACGAAGCTTAAAAGTATTAGTACTTTTTGTCCCTCTCTGCTATTACAGTTTTTCAAGATGGCGGTAGTACATGGAAGCCTCCGTGGACTTACCCGTCCCATGTATATAAATATAATAAATTCTTCGTTTACGAGGATAAATCAGATAATTGGCAGAGGTATTTGTACACCATTGGGGACATATTTATGAATAAAAATATTGATTTTAGATAATAAATTACCTAAAAAGTTACTCATAGTCCCTTTAAAGAGAAACCATATTTAAATAAAAAAAAATTTATTCAATTTGTGCATAAATAGTCATATTATGAGTATTTAGAATACAGATTATGCTAGCTAAAATAGCCTTAAAGGATTTTATTATTCCAAAAATGTTTAAAAATGTTTGACAAAACACAATAAAACAATCCTGCATCAGCCGTGGAATGAGATGAACAACTAAGAGAGGATGATAGGAAATGAAATGCTTACACTTCTGCCTCTCCGCTACAGGGCCCCGACAGCAAGCTGAGAGCCCGCACGATATCTCCTTAAAGTCAATATGATTGTCCCGATTCTCATCAAAGGCATGAAACAAGCCTGGAAAATGGGAGAAAATGTCAGTGTTTAGATTAGCCAGCAAGAGTAATTGGATTCTTTGGAGATCTTTTATCACACATCCTATAAATTTCAAAAGCAAAGACTTACTTCAACTAAAATAAGATGAACCGTGACTTTCATAGGTGCTGCAAATGTTTTCAAAGCACACGGCTAGCAGGTGGATGTATGTGTGAGTGTTTGTGTGTCTCAAACCATTTGGGAACCTTTTAAAATTGCTGTAATGAATTCTGTCTTGCCTTCACTTAGCGATGCATGAATAGGGGGCGAGACCAGAGGGACAAAAGTTTCCAAATCAAAGCGGCCTGTCCTTGATTGGGCTTTCAGCAGCCAGTAGCGCTTTTCCAAGTCGATTATGTCCGATTCTTCTACTGCAAGAAAGAAAACACAAGAAATTAGATTCTCTGTGAAACAATCTTTAAATGTGCAGTGTCAAGCATCAGTTGGGCATGTGTTCCTAATGTAACTGAATATCAGTCTAATATTTCTGTGTAATGACTCCATTGCCATTAAATGGAATGACTCTATTTGACTGTTTACAAAAAAATGAAATTGTCATTATTCATTCACCCCCATGTTGTTTACCCTCATGTTATTAAACCTTAAACAAGTTGAAGCTGAAGTACTAAATAAAATTGAAATAAAAATAAAGTTAAACAGATAAATACAAAACGAATAAAATGACAAAACAAAATAAAAAGACAAACAAAATAACGTTTAAATAAATTAAATGTTAAAATAAAGCTATTTGAAAATATGAATAAATACTATAATATTATAAATATATTCTGAAACAACATGACCACAAAAGTAGATATTTGTATGAATAACACCACAAGTAAATAGACATGTTCCTCAAATAAAATTATCATATGGTTTCAAAAGACTTGGAATATATCACACTAGTCTCTAGTCATATAGTTTTATGGCACTATTTTGTCCATTTTTGAGCTTGTTTGGGCGCCCATTAGGATTAACATGGTAACACTTTACAATAAGGTTCATTAGTTAACGTACTAAGAATGAACAATACTTCTTCAGCATTAATTAATCTTAGTTAGTATTAATTCCAATTCCAACATTTACTAATACATATTAAAATCAAATGTTGTATTTGTTAACATTAAGTTAATGCACCGTGAACTAACATGAACCGTAGCCATTTTCAAGAAACGGTTGAAGACGCATCTCTTTCGGCAGCACTTGTTCCAGTAATACTAACACTTTCTCTTCCTTTCTATTAAAAAAAATAAAAAAATAAAAATAAAATGTTTACGGGTTCTACGTTGGATTAAACTGTGAAAGGTTATACAGGTTAAAACTTACATTTTGTTGTCCTGCTGTTAGTTTAACTGCTTCTATGGTTCTCATTTGTAAGTCGCTTTGGATAAAAGCGTCTGCTAAATGAATAAATGTAAATAAAATGTAAATGAACAGCTGTATTTTTATTAACTAACATTAACAAAGATTAATAAATACAGTAACAAATGTATTGCTCATTGTTAGTTAATACATTTACTAATGTTAACTAATGAACCTTATTGTAAAGTGTGACCATTAACATTTATGACAAGTGATTACATAACATCAACTAGGTGAAAGCATGGCTCAGGTTACCCCCCTCTGTAAAGCCATATATAGTCCAGTCTTTTAGTTTGTTAAGAGGACCTAGGTCAACTCCTCTTGCTTTGCAATAATCTCTAGCTTAGGCTAATAGGATTAGTCTTGCCCCTCCTACACTGACCATCACACATAAGGCAAGTGTCAAAACACAGGAATACAAATCTGATCTTTTGTTTAGTCTGACGTTCATTTCACACTACTACACTCTCTATTCAAAACACAATGCATTTCAGAGAATGCACTCCATAATTAAATAAATTAGCAAACTGATCCAAACAAAAGTATGTCCTAGGGGTTTCTCGCGGCAGGAATAAAAGGCATCTTAATGAACAGGCTCTGGATTGCCCTGAAACTCCTCCGTTATCTCAGACTGCTCCAGCACAGCTAAACCTCTGTGGTTTGACGGACAACTAGGAGTCTGAATGGATGGGCTCAATAGTCATTATTTCCCATAGTGCTCTGGGAGAGCAGGTCTACTGTCTGAGGGCCGAATACTGAAAGACCGTAGCAGCCAGACACACAGAAAACAGTCTGGTTACAAAGCAACCCACCATGAATCACGATCAATGACTCCGTGTCATTTCAGTGGCAGTTAGGAGAGGAAATCTATCTTGACAGTAGTCCTAAAACATACTTCACATCCAAGATGCATTTACAGCCAAAAAACACTTAACAAATTTCCCTCTGGAATGAAGCTTCATTACAGTGCACCACTTAATGCAGTGATGAAGAATTATCATTATTCAGAGCAACATTATTATTATCTTAAACAATAATTAATGTACAATAGCTTGTTATTCACTGTTCGTGCATTGGACAGCAACTACTAATCTAACACTTATTATGCACCGTACGGATCAGCAAACATCCATCGGTCATCCTGAATGTTTACAGCACATCTTAAAATGAGGCACCATGTGCAGTTTATTTCAAGCTGTGGCCTATGATATCTTCTTGTCCAGGAATGCATTATGGGAGGAGGACAGGCATTGTTTAGGCTAGCACAATGCCGGCCTCTCAAGCTGTCAAAACCCATTTCATCTATTTCTTAAGCTACGTTTCTATTACTTTTACTGCTGTCCTGTAACAGGGCACAGGGTGCATATAGTCCATGACAAAGCAATTACAGGTCTGGACTGAGACACAATGTCACACTTTTGTATTCAATATCACAAACATTAGCCATCTCTCATGGGGACAGATTCAGTGTCATCTTTGATGTGAAAGTGTTTGTTATTTAAATGTCAGTGGGAATATGAGACTTCATTCTATACTGAAGGAAAAAATAACAGCAATGATAAACCCCTTATTTAGTTCACATTGAAACATTACATAGAATATTTAATACTTTTAAAAATGAATTTAATAATAAATAAAAAAAAAAATAATATATATATTTTTTTTAAATCAACTTTTGTTATAAACATTTTCTTTTTCAAAAAAAAAAAAAATGCTGCTCTTCTCCTGATCTATTCATCAAATAATCCTGAAAAAAAAGTTCCACAAAAAGTTCCACAAAGGTTTTCCACAAAAATATTAAGCAGCACAACTGTTTTCAACATTGATAATAAGAAATGTTTCTTGAGCAGCAAATCAGCATATTACAATGATTTGAATGATTAGAATAGAATGAAGACACTGAAGACTGGAGTAATGATGCTGAAAATTCAGCTTTATCATCACAGGAATAAATTACATTTTAAAATGTATTAAAATAGAAAACAGATACTTTGAAAAAGTAATATTTCACAATATTACGTTTTTTTTACTGCTTATCAAATAAAGGCACCCTGAGTGATACTTCATTCAAAAACACTTAAAAAACACCTTATTGACCCCAAACGTTTGAACAGCATATTGGAGGTGTGTATTTGATATATATCTATATCTCAAGGACTCACCTAATGGAGCGATTCTATCAGAGTGGCAGCAGAAGAACCATACCATATTCCACTGCACATGTCACAGCTCTGGCTGTTAGATATGGCATGTACCATGACAAACTCCACACAAGTTGCCGCTACGTTGGTAAAATACAGTTACTCTCCATCTCCGTATGCAATCCAACTCCTTTCTTTCTCGCAGATTATTGTCATCCAGTCATCACTTTCTTCTTTCTGATAGGCCTCTTGCCAGTGTGCACTTGGCCTGGTGTGAGGCATATTCTGGACAGTGCATGAACTCATAAACCCATATACGCTCAAACAGATCACACAGATCATGACTACTTCACACTGACAGCACACACACAGCCCTCTCACTGAGCTAAGAGGATAATCTGGAGCGGGCCGCAGATTACAGTGCGTTGCCCAGGTAGCTTCTCTGATTGGCCAGAGATGGAGAGCTAAAGCTGTCCTTGATTGACAAACTTATTCTAATTTTACTGAGCTATTTGCATAATCACTTGCTTTTGAGTTTTTTGACTTTCTATCTTGTATCTGAGAATAAAAGTATCTTGCCTTGGTAACAGTGAAAAGAATGAAGCCCAACCTTCTGCATTCATTCTATAATGAAGAAATATGCTATAGACAGAATCGATCATGGTCTTACTAATACACAAAAAGGCACATAAATTAACCTTCCAATAATGACTGTATACAGTCAATTGATTAATGACAAAGGCAAACAACTGCTGTGTATGCTGTTTAAAGAAACCCATAGCAACTGTTTTAAATCAGAAACAGAACAGGCATGTCAATACTGGTTTGCTCCTGCCCAGCATTAATGGCAGTGCTCCAAAGCCTACTGAGTTTAGCCTTCCTAGACAACATAATCAATTCAACTGAATCAGTTTTCAGATTTCACATTTCCAGTCATCCTTAAAATAAGATATATTTTCAATGTAAAATTGTACACCAGACAAAAAACACCAGACTCATTTTGTTTGGTTACAGTGTGGCAATGCAGTCAGTTATCCAGGTTCCAGGTAAAACACAAAGATAACTCAATGCATGGTCAATTTAAGAGTATTTTGGGATAATCTAAGAAAAGGTTAAAAATGAATGATACAAACAACATTATTATTATTGTCATATTCTTGCCAGATTTATTTAAAAAGATGTTGAAATATTTAAAAATAACTTTTGCTTTAGTTATGATTCCTCATTAATTGAGACACTATATACATTGTTTATACTTAAAATTACAGCCATTAAAAATACATTAAATTATATAAATGTATAAAAAAATAATAACAATATTAATAATAATAATAGTATTATTATAAATACTAAAATAAATTTCACAGTGTGTTCACTTGTAAATGGAGGTCAATTGAGTACACCCAGAACTGCAAACATTACAGGCTTCCCACATTACGATTTCATGACAGCAAATGCACTGAGTGACTGAGCACCTTGGAGATCTTCAGCACCTAAATAAATAATTGTCTCTATAAGAAGAGCGAGGGCTCAGATATTCTGTCACTGTGCAGGCTCAGGGTCTCTGAGAGAGTGCAGCCATTTCCTTCGCCGTGTCAGTCTGGTTTTAATAACTGGGTGGCAGTGACAGCTGCAGCAGGGCCGAGTGTGTGCAAGTGGTGTATAAGCGTGTTCACTGAGTGGGAAGTGTTGCCTGTCACTCGCCATTATCTCACACAGATGCCTTTCTCCCGGTGGAGGGCAGGCCGACTGATTCGCTGATGCCTTCTGTGTGTCGGGGAAAGAGGGAAGTGGACAAAACGAGACTTGCAACTTAAACATCTGCAGCATAGACTATCTGACAGCAGATTACTGTCAGCTTCAGCAACATACAAAGTCACTAGTAAATTTAAATGATAACCTAAGACTTTAAGTCACTTAAAGAGATTTCTGTAAACGGATGCCTCTAAAGTGACAAACACTGGGCATATCTCCATAAAAAGGCAGCCCAGAGAGCATATTCAGAGAGTAATAACAGTAAACCGAAAGAGTATTTAGGGAGTATGAAGGGGCAAACACTAAGATACCCTAGAATTCTCCATAGAAAAGTAATTGTTTTTTACAATAATGTACACATTTTTCAAGACTGACTTGACCCATCATGAGCTCCAAGACTTATTGTATATTCTCCCGCAAAAGCCAGAAGTCAGTGTGATTTTCAACAGTTGACAAATTCCGCATTAAGAACTAAACAACCTGTAACTGAAGAAAGATCTTTCTTGATTCCTTGATCTTCTCTGCAGTTACCATGGAAACGAGACCAGATTAATCAATTCAGTCTCTACACTATCAAACAACTTATCTATGTTTATATATTTGAATGTTTTACAATACAGACTGGAGACTGGAGTAATGGCTGCTGAAAATTCCACTTTGCCATCACAGGAATAAATTACATTTTATAATAAAAAAAAAAAAAAATGTTTTTGATCAAATACATACATCCTTGGTGAGCATAAGAAACTTCCTTCAAAACAATTAAAAATCTTTTGAATGGTACATCAATAATTTTTTATTGATGTCATTTTTTTCTACCTGTAGTTCAGCTCCTTTAAAAAAATGCACCAGTATATGATCTTGTACCCTCCTCTTTTTCAATGACTTTTTTTTTTTCTTTTACTTCAAATCAATCCTCAGAGATGTTGGTTTAGTTCAAGGTTTAGCACAAAATATATTTAAAAAATATATACTTTTAAAGACTATGAAGAAAATTAATGGAGAAAAATCCTTCTAGACCCAGACTGAGAGAGTATTCAAAGAGTACAGACATAGTTTTGAGAGTGTATTGAGAGGAAGTATTCAGAGAATACCCAAAGAGAATAGGGACACTTACAGTGTGTGACACCTGCCAGGGTTTGATAGAAGGTGGGTGTGTCGCTGTCGTCAGTCAACGTAACGCACACGCCACCTGACAGCAGCCAGCGGGAGAATGTGAAAGCATCTTTATTCTGCAGGAGCCAGCTCTTGAACCTCTCATAATTCACTTTCTCTCCCTGGACAGAAACAGACAGAATCAGTATAAATAATCACCAGAGTACAAATCTCTTATGAACCGATGACCAATTTACACTCACCGGCCACTTTATTAGGTACACCTGTCCAACTGCTCGTTAACACTTAATTTCTAAGCAGCCAATCACATGGCGGCAACTCAGTGCATTTAGGCATGTAGACATGGTCAAGACAATCTCCTGCAGTTCAAACCGAGCATCAGTATGGGGAAGAAAGGTGATTTGAGTGACTTTGAACGTGGCATGATTGTTGGTGCCAGAAGGGCTGGTCTGAGTATTTCAGAAACTGCTAATCTACTGGGATTTTCACGCACAACCATCTCTAGGGTTTACAGAGAATGGTCCGAAAAAGAAAAAACATCCAGTGAGCGGCAGTTCTGTGGGCGGAAATGCCTTGTTGATGCCAGAGGTCAGAGGAGAATGGCCAGACTGGTTCGAGCTGATAGAAGGGCAACAGTGACTCAAATAACCACCCGTTACAACCAAGGTGGGCAGAAGAGCATCTCTGAACGCACAGTACGTCGAACTTTGAGGCAGATGGGCTACAGCAGCAGAAGACCACACCGGGTGCCACTCCTTTCAGCTAAGAACAGGAAACTGAGGCTACAATTTGCACAAGCTCATCAAAATTGGACAATAGAAGATTGGAAAAACGTTGCCTGGTCTGATGAGTCTCGATTTCTGCTGCGACATTCGGATGGTAGGGTCAGAATTTGGCGTCTACAACATGAAAGCATGGATCCATCCTGCCTTGTATCAACGGTTCAGGCTGGTGGTGGTGGTGTCATGGTGTGGGGAATATTTTCTTGGCACTCTTTGGGCCCCTTGGTACCAATTGAGCATCGTTGCAACGCCACAGCCTACCTGAGTATTGTTGCTGACCATGTCCATCCCTTTATGACCACAATGTACCCAACTTCTGATGGCTACTTTCAGCAGGATAATGCGCCATGTCATAAAGCTGGAATCATCTCAGACTGGTTTCTTGAACATGACAATGAGTTCGCTGTACTCAAATGGCCTCCACAGTAACCAGATCTCAATCCAATAGAGCATCTTTGGGATGTGGTGGAACGGGAGATTCGCATCATGGATGTGCAGCCGACAAATCTGCGGCAACTGTGTGATGCCATCATGTCAATATGGACCAAACTCCCTGAGGAATGCTTCCAGCACCTTGTTGAATCTATGCCACGAAGAATTGAGGCAGTTCTGAAGGCAAAAGGGGGTCCAACCCGTTACTAGCATGGGGTACCTAATAAAGTGGCCGGTGAGTGTAAAGTGCATGACAAACCAGTGCAGAATTGAGAAGTTGGACTGCGTGCTTCCCCTTGTTGAGCAAAGGGGAAGTTCTCTCATTATTAATATGAACTGAATTCTTTCTGCTGTATGCAGATACATTTGTGCGAGTGGTTTGGGTAAAGAGATAAGAGAGAGTCTTTGAGCCGCTGCCAAGGGATAACCAAATAAAGTGCTGCACTGGGTGTCTTTCCCCTAAATCAAGAACTGATGCAGGACGAACGAAGGCTGAGAAAACAGTGCAATTGGAAGAAGAGCTAATAGAGAAACAGGGAGGAATGTAAGTCACAGCCATATTACGTGACCTTGTTGGCTGCAACATTTGCACTGTCAACCTTTTAAGCTTATTATTAGAGCTATAACACAGAGGAAGCTCTCTCAGTAAACACGAGTTTAAATAGGGCCAACGGTTCAGAAGTTACTGTATATATAGAATTTGGCAATCAATGAAATAAGTGTCTGACAAAGATTGTTTAAATAGGCATGTAATCCATTTATCAGTGAACAAAATAGTCACACATTTCTACACATTTCTTTTGAAAGCAGCCTGTATTTCTATTGACTTGAAATCCACAAGAAGACATGACTGTAGCCATGTTTCAATCTAAGTTGTCTTATTTATGTCATTTAATTTGTGAAATATCAGAATATTGCAAATAAAATTAATCTTACCACATTAAAAACATATACTTTATGTTTTTATTTTATTTCATTTTTATTTTATTTTAGGGCTGTCGATTTAAAAAGTATGTACAGCGATTTAACACATTTAACGTTATGCAGGGCAACAGGTCACTGTATGATGTAGCCTTCAGAATGCAGTTAGAATGCCCTTCAAATTCAAAATATTTGGGCAAAAACGCCCTGGTCTGTCTCATGTTTTTATCACAAGTAATGAGCACAATATCACACGAGTGCTGTTTTTATACCGAATAGCTTGAGTGCAAATGTGATATTGATTTTATATAACAGTTCAATAAATGAGCAATTCATTTTGTGTTATATTGTAGACACAATATTGTCTGTTTTTGCTCAATTTTGCAAAGGAAAATATCACCTATAAAGCCAGAGCAGAACTGTTGTGCGTCTCCAAACACACAGCGGTGTTTTGTTTTTGAATAAATCCGCATTTTTAGGCAAATAATTAGGTTGAACCAATTATTCAATTCATAAAGAGAGCCATTTCCTTAATTCATGAATGAATCAGCTATTTGAACTAATCAAATTAATAAATGACTCAAAGACTTGAGACATTTACTACCAGCTAATGGAAATTTTAGTTTCCTATTTAGAGTAAAAAAAAAATTCAAAAAGATAATTTAATATTTTGGGGATTCTGTTTATTTATATTTACTCTCCCTCGTGTCGTTTCAAATCTGTATGACTTTCTTTCCTTTGTGGAATATTAAGAAGAAATTTTTAAGAATCTTGGTAACCAAACTGTTTTGGTCTGTCAATATATTTAAATACTCTGGGGTGTAACAGTACGTGTATTCGTCCCAAACATCACAGTTCGGTGCATAAAGTTAGACAACGAATACAGTCAGTCACAGGCTATCCATACTCTAATTCAGAAGGGGGTGACGCTGTTTGCTAACTGTCACAAAATGAAAAAGACAATCTATGGACCAACCCAGAACAAGAGCTCAGATTGCATGCAAGAGCTTGCTAGAAGCCTATACGCTGAGTTTCGGTTAATTTTTGTGACGTGCTCTACTAACTTCATGGAAAGGTAATCGAGACAGTAAAAAGCAGCAACCTATTTGTTTTCTTTATTTTACAAAAGCACAATGTTTTGTTTTTATTATTAGGGTAGTGTACACCAATAAAAATAGACACTTTACAGTTTTGAATGATGTCTTACTGGTCATCTGTATGATGTTGTTTCTGCTGTTATAATGAGACAAAATCATTTGCCATTGTGCCGATTTGTTAATTGATCTTTTGGGGGTAATTTCTCAACCAAATTTGATGTGTGAAAGTTTGAATTGCTTGACATATACATATACATATGTATATATATATATACACACACACACACACACACACTCACCTAAAGGATTATTAGGAACACCATACTAATACTGTTTTTGACCCCCTTTCGCCTTCAGAACTGCCTTAATTCTACGTGGCATTGATTCAACAAGGTGCTGAAAGCATTCTTAGAAATGTTGGCCCATATTGATAGAATAGCATCTTGCACTTGATGGGGATTTGTGGGATGCACATCCAAGGCACGAAGCTCCCGTTCCACCACATCCCAAAGATGCTCTATTGGGTTGAGATCTGGTGACTGTGGGGGCCATTTTAGTACAGTGAACTCATTGTCATGTTCAAGAAACCAATTTGAAATGATTCGAGCTTTGTGACATGGTGCATTATCCTGCTGGAAGTAGCTATCAGAGGATGGGTACATGGTGGCCATAAAGGGATAGACATGGTCAGAAACAATGCTCAGGTAGGCTGTGGCATTTAAACAATGCCCAATTGGCACTAAGGGGCCTAAAGTGTGCCAAGAAAACATCCCCCACACCATTACACCACCACCACCAGCCTGCACAGTGGTAACAAGGCATGATGGATCCATGTTCTCATTCTGTTTACGCCAAATTCTGACTCTACCATATGAGACTCATCAGACCAGGCAACATTTTTTCAGTCTTCAACTGTCCAATTTTGGTGAGCTCTTGCAAATTGTAGCCTCTTTTTCCTATTTGTAGTGGAGATGAGTGGTACCCGGTGGGGTCTTCTGCTGTTTCCGCCTCAAGGTTGTGCGTGTTGTGGCTACACAAATGCTTTGCTGCATACCTCGGTTGTAACGAGTGGTTATTTCAGTCTAAGTTGCTCTTCTATCAGCTTGAATCAGTCGGTCCATTCTCCTCTGACCTCTAGCATCAACAAGGCATTTTCGCCCACAGGACTGCTGCATTCTGGATGTTTTTCCCTTTTCACACTATTCTTTGTAAACCCTAGAAATGGTTGTGCGTGAAAATCCCAGTAACTGAGCAGATTGTGAAATACTCAGACCGGCCCGTCTGGCACCAACAACCATGCCACGCTCAAAATTGCTTAAATCACCTTTCTTTCCCATTCTGACATTCAGTTTGGAGTTCAGGAGATTGTCTTGACCAGGACCACACCCCTAAATGCACTGAAGCAACTGCCATGTGATTGGTTGATTAGATAATTGCATTAATGAGAAATTGAACAGGTGTTCCTAATAATCTTTTAGGTGAGTGTATATATATATATATATTTTTTTTTTTTTTTAACAATTATTATTATTATTTTTTTGATGATGATGATCCTATAAACTTGATCCTATAAATGCAGTCTAATTTCTTATTGAGAATTATTCATTTCACATTTTTATGAAGATAAGAAAAATCTAAATATATTTCTTGAACACAATGTGGCTGGAGGGCATGGTGATTGGTCTGAGAAGTCGTTACTGACAAGCAGGTGAGACAGAGGTAAATAACACAGGTGAGTCTTCCTGCACTGACCTCCGTGAAGCACTTCCTAAGAGAGGGCGGGACCTCCCCATCCACTGAACGTAGCATGTTCTCCACATCCTCCCGGACCACAAAGGCTCCCGAATCACTGGCGAACAAGCTGAAGATGTCTGTGGATACAGAGGACATGCTGGTTAATGCACACACACCTTATCAGAGTCTAGCAGGCATTGTGTCTCGCACCCTCACATCAATCACAGCTGTCAGGGACACAGTGTGACAATTTAGAGTAGACACTACATCTATGGAAAATATCAGACAGTGAACTGAGTGTGTATGCAGCTACAAGTTTGACTAAAGAGAAACAGAGCTAAACAAAGCTGAATAACATTGGATGAATGAATATGCTGAGCCTGAGGTATGCTTGTTTAGATTGATGTTTGTAATGGAATTACTCTGGCATCTCCTGTGACATGCAAAATTAACATCATAGTGTATGCACACGTGTATAAGTCAGAACAAGGCTATTTAGACCTGATGCTTTAAATTCTAAGAATAAAGCAACTAAAGAGAGAGAGAGAAATGTATAGTAATGCCGCGATTAGTCGACCATGCAAATTAGTCGACGGCAATTTTTTTAGTCAACGAGTCGTTTTACTATTTACTAGGGGTGTAACGATACGCGTATTCGTATCGAACCGTTCGGTACGAGGCTTTCGGTTCGGTTTTCGGTACACATTTTCAAACCGAACGGTTCATTGGACCATTTTTCCTGCAGACCAAAATTTTGTTATTTTAAATGTAGGCGCGCGTTGCGTGTGTCAAGCGCACTCGAGATACTGGTGCGACCACAACATTGCCCAACATCAAATGGCAAATGCAATGTACGCGGAACGAAACTGAGCTCCTCGTTATTGTGTGGTTGACGGACTGTTTATCAGTTTGGACCAATGCAGCGCGAGCCGATCTCTGTTACTACACAGCGCTGAGACATCCAGTAAAGAAAGCATTTGAATTCGCTATTGAACTTGAAGTAATAACATCGCTGCAAGATCTAGTGAGAAACATTCACATTTCTCCGTTATTAACGGATCAAACAGCGCTGACGTGGAAACCAGGAAGAAACATTGTGCCATGAATGAACTATCCAGTGTCCACAGATCAGCAACATCACCATGGATTTACTGTAATAACACTAACTGTTACCATGTAGGTTTGGCAGGAATAGTAGGCTATAATGCTTTCAAGTAACATTACGTCGGTTTTATTTTGACATTATGAATACAATTGCTGCCCTCAAATGTTAATCTGAACTAAAATAAACCTTTGTTTATAACTACTACAATATAACATTTCATTTTGTCCAAGGAGCGGTTTTGTTTTGCTCCTAAGAAAAGTCAAGTATAGCTCCATCATTGCTCAAAGTAAAAAAAAGATATATCATACTTTATGATGTTAGTTTTAATAAAAATATAAAAATAAAAAAAATCAAGGAAATTTCTCTGGCATTTCTTTCTTTTTGCTGCATTGAAAACGTACCGAACCGAACCGTGGCACAAGTGTATCGTATCGAACCGAACCGTGAATTTTGTGAACCGTTACACCCCTACTATTTACCGCCTATTTATTTTTGGTCTCCCGTCTCAAACAGCTCACTGTAATTCACCTCCACACACACACCAGTCTGTGCGCCGCGCGTGCCCTGCTGGTTAATCTGCTATCCTCTTCCTTCACGTTACCGCCCCGCCTTCATTGCTTTGATATGAAAAATTGCAGAGGCAGGTAACGGTGCTTTTACAGTGGGCTCGTTTGCTGCGGTCAGAGCCCGAGCGCGATTGTTCCCGGCCCCCCCGCAGTGTTGGTCTGGTTTCACACTAAACTTAATTCTATCGAACCCTGGTGCATTTGCGTGCATCTTATGCCATTGCAAACATGCACGGCGCATTATGGAAAACAGCACGTGGGTCAATGTTGAGTTTTTAATTTATTCTGTGCAATAGATGCGCAGCTGAGTGAACAACACAGGTTTACTGTGCGTGTGTCGCATAAGGTGGCCTTCTGCTGCTTGCAAACGGACTCTTTTGAGGAGACCAATTCCTGATTCCACGCGCAATGCACAAATACCCTGCAGGCTCAACTCTCACTCATAGAAGGTAAATCAAAAACACTATCATCCCTTACATGTGTTTTATTTAGCTAAATACATCATAATCAACTAAAACGCATGCGCAGCCAGTTTTACTTTACTTCCTGAACAAGCGCGCACCCGAGTCCGTGTTGCTTTCACATTCACGTGAACCGCGGCACAGGCCAGCCATGGACGCAAGTGTAAACGCGAGCTGCACAGCTGCGTGCCTGCCTGCTTTCAGCGCGACTCATTATTAGGCAGAGCTAAGTGTAGTGGGCTAGTCCAGACTCTTTCAATTCAATTCCAATTTATTTGTATAGCGCTTTTCACAATATCGTTTTCAAAGCAGCTTTACAGAAAATGCATGCATTGCATCTACTTTACAATTCAGAGTGATGTTTTTAGTTATGCATTTAAAAAATTTACATAAATGTACAGTATGTAATGTAAGTAAGTAATGTATTAATTTAAGGCAGAACAAAGAGCTAATTTAAGTAATACATGTTTGTTAATAGAGGATTAGATTAGGACTCTGACTAATATGGTATAGCCTAATGGAAATGCATATACTTAATGCTTAGATTGTTAATAATGTTTTTGAACAGGTGACATTTTATGTTTTGGCCCTTCAGTTGAGTTCAAAATTAAATGGACACAACTAAATAAACACTTGATTTTTTTTTTTTTTGTCGTTTAGATTAGTCAACTAATCGAAAAATTTGTCGAAAGATTAGTCGTTAGTGGCAGCACTAGAAATTTATAATGCATAATGACAGAAATGATCAAACAAAGAGGTAGAAAATTAAATTACAATACAAAAATATATATAAAAGGCTGGGTTGAGTGGACTGCATGTGCCCCTCTGGTCACCTACATTTGGCTTTCTCTTCATCGCGTCCTCTTGTTAACAGAACCAGCCCGACAATCAGGTAGTTGAAGTGTAGCCCTTTAGATGTGCCACCAAAAGAGCTGTAGATCACCTACAACAGTTGAGAAAGGAAGGAAGGAAGCACATTAAAAGTATCCCCTTAAAATGCACACAGTTGATCAGCATTTAATTCTGTGTTCAAATAACATTGTCTTCAGGTGACCTGCAGTGACCTGATCATTGGCACCGAGCTAAATGTTGCCATTGAACTCAACTTTATGCAATTGTGCGATGACGCAGAAACTACTAATGGGAATGCAGGTAGGCCTAGTTATTCACCACCTGATACAGTTGGATAATGCAGTCAAGATTCAAGTAGTAATGTTTTCTAAAAACAAAAAGCTCAGACATTTGGCAACTTCCAATGATTTAGTTGTCAGTGTATATCTTTCTACAGAAAATTATGCCTTGTATTGCACATAATGGTTATGCAAAGAAATTACACAGATGACAATAACATACTCAGTTCAGTGTAATAATGATAATGAGGATTATTAATAAAAAAATTAGGTTATAAAATAAATTTACACTAATAAGCATAGCAAGACACCATGCAACTAAATAAAACGTGTATTTGTAATTACACAACAAAGAAGTTAATTACTTCCCATCAGTACACTATTAGGAATTCTATTGGTGTTTGACGCAGAAAACGCTTAATACAGACAGCCTGGTGTTAGCCGTCATCTCAGACCTTTGTTTTCTGCTGAGATTCAGAGAAACATCAGACTCTTAATGATAATATGCACCCTAGATACATATCTCCCCATAAATCAGCTGACAACATTTAGTTTAATACAGAAGAAACATTACGTTCTCTCTCTACCCACACAGCAGGGCTACATAAATGAATTAAAAAAAAAAAATCCCTGCAAAATATGGCACAGCAGGAGGGTTACCAGTAAAATGCTTTTCTTCCAGGTTTTGATCTGTTTCTATTCCACAGAGACATCTCATGTACACATAATTCACTTTTATGCCTGGTGTGACACCATGTCTTATTAATAACACCCCATAGAACCACATTTCACACCCCCTGATGCCTACTAAACAGTCTAGAACTCTGCAGCACATAAGAAAAATTTGTTGGACTACAGCTTCACTGCTGAGCAGGGTCCAAAATTCACTTTTTTTCCCCATACTTGTCAAGGAACATTCACTTAACATGTTTGTGGATTAAAACAAACACGAACAACAGAAAAAACGCACAATAAATAAAACCAGGAAATATTTATTTACTTAAGCACAACCGTAACTAAAATAAAAAAATAAATAAAACAAAACATGTATGTCTGTGACCTTTCTACTAAACGCATGATAGTAAATTTACTAAAAGTATTTAAATTATTTATTTAAGAAAGTAAAACAAACTAGTAAATGAAAATAAGCCTAAGCAAAATATAAATAATTAAATACATATCCATAAAATAAACTAGCGCTAAACAAACTTTAAATGGTAGGGATTTTTTGGTTTCCAAGCTAAATGTATAACTAATATTCAATTTACTGGCCACTATACTCGTACTGGCTAATTATATAGTTTATTAATTATTAACTAATTATTTATAAAACATACAAGTAAAGAAAAGTGAAAAATAAACACAATAGCTTTAATAATAATAATCAATTCATGTGTAACTAATACAGTAAAGACTATGCAGTGATTATTCAATTTCTGTATTATTTCTTACCTGAATGTTTTGTTAAATAGTTGTAAAATGAAAAAAAGAAAATTTGTTTCTTTCTTGTATTGTATTTGCAACTTTGTTCTTATTTTTAATAAAGATACAATAACTAAAATAACTATACTGTGATTATTAATAAAAAAAGATGCATCAAGAATCGTTTTATAATTAAATCGCTACCCCCTAAATCGTAATCGAATCGTGAGACAAGTGACGATTCACACCTCTATGTTGAAACCACCATCAGTTTCACATATGCATATTTATATTAGTTGATTGTTTTAACTTATAAAGCTTTATGTAAAGTCCTCATGCTGGGTGGCCATTGTTATGTGTGAACCCATTATTTCTTATGGGCGGTTTACACACATAAGTCACTGCACCACTGTGATGACCCCGGTGTGTATTCTGCTCTGACAGCACATCATATGTTTACTGCATGAATGTGATCTTTTGTGACAGAACTAGGGAAGTGCAAGAATAGTTGACTAAACAATGCTGCTGCTGCTGTTTGTGGACATTGGAAATACCAGTCATTTTTTCCACATGTATGTTTTGCATTATTTTTTTTTTACACAGGCTACATCCAAATTACTCTCTTATTAATATTACAATTGAAAATACATTTTGAAAAGTGTATATCAAAAAATATATGAAAATGACGTAAATTTCCAATACATGTCAAAATACTTTCCATACACAAGAAGCGCGTTCTTGAAGCGATTGATTAATTGAAAACTTTATTAATCCCGATAGGGAAACTGGTTTACCACCAACCATACAGCCATCAAACACAAAAACACAACTAACAGACAAATAAATAAATAATTCTGCATTAGGAGACTAATAAACCCTGATTTAGGAGACTCAATGTGAAGAAAGATTCAATTTCACAGTACAAAAAATATAAAAAAACAAACACTATAACGATTTTATAAATATAAAAAACACCACGTGGTAACGATCAACATCTTAACATTGGTGACATATGGTCACAAACTTTCTGAATTCTATTTATTATATTGTGTTTGTACTTACTGGTCCTGCTATACCAACTGATTCTGTTAATTTTAGTATGTGTCTATATTTGTAAACATTGATTAACTAAATGCTTAAGTTTACTGTACAATGCTCATATCAATGAACATTGGATGTACTGTATTTGACCTAATTTTTCAGCAGCATTCGCTATGGGATTTGACTGTTTGATTCATAGATTAAGTAGGCTATTTGAAATGAATTGCTAATACAGACTGTTGTTTTCTGACTATCTTCTGGGAGTTTAAGCGTTATAGAAATTAGCTGTGGCACACAGAACGACTTCATTTTATTTCTACATTGTGAAAATACATAATATACACAAACACAGAAGCCATTCTTATTGAAAGCAGCTTTCATAATAAATAATGTAGCACGCTTCCGTAGCATGTAATCATTGCACTTTGATGTAATACAAACACTGAGCGACTGAAGGTGGAGGCAATGATCAACTAGAGCATTCCAGAAGCTGAAACATGCACAGACAGGAAGTGGGAGGAAAAGTGTGCGATGCTGCAAGCGATTTAATGAGGCTGGGTGCTAAAGATCAACGTGTGGTGTTGGCTGGCCTGCTGCGAGCTGAATTCAGGGGAACCAATCCACTTATCACAACGACGAAATGAGCAGCTGGGAGCTCGGGGTTCCTCCTGACTCTGCCTCCCGATGATGGACGCAGTGCAAGATGTCACCTACAGCCAGCAGATCAATCACCCACGGGCGCAGGCACTGACTACCTGCCATCTATACGCATGTGTGGGTGCATGTAGGTTAAGTGAATAATATATCGATTTTGAAGCATGGTTAGACAGTGGAGTACAGGGGCCGGTTGCTTAAACTGCTAAGACTAGTCTTAGAAGTTAGTCATCAAATTTAAGTCAGTTACATAAAAGACTGGTTAATTTGATACCAAAAAGTAAGACTGATTATTACCCCTAACTAACTGCTAGTTGGTCATAGTAGTTCTTAAAGAGGTCATCGGATGCCCATTTTCCAAAAGTTTGTATGATTCTTTAGGGTCTAAAAATAGGTTAAAATTCCTCTATGGTTGTGTAAAACAACACCCTTTAACTTCAAAAAAAGCTCTGTTCACAGCGCCCCGTTTCGGTGAAAGTCTCTTTAAATGATAATGAGCAACTGCTCACCACACCCCTCTCTTACGTGGGGCATAAGACACGTAAAGTGCTGCCTTGGCGGACAGTATACAAATGGCTGAGGGAGTAAATATGCTAATACGGGACAGTCCGTCAGTGGTCGTGGGCGGAGCATGAGCAATATGACATCATGTGGCTCAGAAAATCCAAACGGCTTGATTATTGAGAATTTTTAGGCTTTTTGAGGATTAAAAAAAAGTGTATATGGATTTTTTTCATTGTATAGTGGTTGTGCCCACACACTGCAAAAAGACCACTTGGATCCGATGACCACTTTAAAGGGATAGATAACCCAAAAATAAAATTAGCCTAGCCTATAATTTCCTCACCCTCAAGTCATCCTAGGTGTATATCTTTCAGACGAGTAATATTTAAAAAATGTCCTGACTCTTCCAAGCTTTATAAAGGCAGTGAATGGCTGTTTCTGTTTTGAAGTCCATAAAAGTGCTCCACAAGGCTCCGGAGCATTAATAAAGGCCTTCTGAAGCGAAGCAATGCGTTTGTGTAAGAAAAATATCCATATTTACAACTTTATAAAGTAAAATAACTAGCTTCCAGCCAAACGAACATACGGATTCCACTAGTGTAAAGCTCAGCTTATGCGAGTAATGCCACATACTGCTGATATTTACATGACGCCATAACGCACTACGCTACTTCCGACGTCATAAGTTGAGCTTTAGGCGCAGGTAGACTGGGTATGGTGGTCGTTTGGCCAGAAGCTAGAACTTTACTTTGTAACATGTTAAATATGAATATTTTTCTTACACATACGCATTGCTTCACTTCAGAATGCCTTTATTAACCCCCCAGGAGCCGTGGGGAGCACTTTTATGATGGATAGATGCACTTTTATGGACTTCAAAACAGAAACAGCCATGAAGAGCCAGGATATTTTTTTATATAACTCAGATTGTATTTGTCTGAAAGTAGCATGTCATACACCTAATAGAGTAAATCATGGGCTAATTTACATTTTTGGGTGAACTATCCCTTTAAGACACAGTTTTAACATCATGGCTGTTTATGCAACTGGCCCCAGGTGAAAATGTAAGGAAAATCTCAACCTTGATCCAGCAAATGGTCTGTTAACCAGCACAGAATGCTAAGTGATTGTTAATTTATGAATGTGTAGAGTGCTAGAAAGAATCACTTTAGTAATAGACCCACTCAATAAAAACATCAAGTGCTTGGCAAAATTCAGGATAAGTCGCTGTACAAGCTTGTGAGAAAAGAGCTAAAAATAAACATAACTAAGCAATTTTGGATGAGTGGCAGCTTTATTCAGCTGAAAGAATTTCGTTGGATTGCAGCCAAGACTGAAAGTTCATAATACCTGATGAAAGATTCATGACTTAGGAGTCAAGTCCTGTTAAAGGCTTCCATCGGTTTTAAGGACTTCTTTTAATTGACACTAAATCTTCAAAGAGAAGTGTCCCCTTCATAAATCCG
This sequence comes from Semotilus atromaculatus, assembly GCA_031834385.1. Lineage (NCBI taxonomy): Eukaryota > Metazoa > Chordata > Actinopteri > Cypriniformes > Leuciscidae > Semotilus > Semotilus atromaculatus. The sequence continues at coordinate 12,719,800 of JAULUF010000015.1, forward strand.
ATACATTTTTCACAATAAAAATGGCTGAGATCCACACAGACACAAGACGAAAATAACTAGTCAGCCACACTGGCATGTAAATACTAGTTCCTATGACAACAAGTAGAAGAAGTATTAACCAGAGAGGTTTCTGATGAAATAGAGGGGGATCTCTGTATGATTCATCTCACAGAGATCAGACTGTAAAATACAGGAGGCAGGTAGAGGGCCACATGAACTCATGGTTACAGCGGTCAGGTCATGAGGAAGTATTCAAATGTCAGATGATGATGTGTGAGCCGATGGTGTTTTACCATAAAGCCCCACCCTTTCAGTTAGTGCTTCTCTGGGTTACAATTGGGTATTTAAAGCATCAGCAAACCAAAACAGAACTACACACGAACAGGGAAATGGCTTAGTCAAACTGCAGCAAAAAAAAAAGCCCTAAATCAACAGTGGGGAACTGTAAGTAAGTTTATGTATGTTTTTGTGACTATCATGCACTAAATTATGTAGTAGGAGCACAAAATGTAATCTAAATTTATCAAAGGTACAGTAAATGAACTGTCAAATATGTAACACTTGTAGCCTAAAAACTAGGGGGACAGACCAATCAAGCACAAAACTGTTAAATCATGAAGAGCCAGCACTGAAATGTTAATGTTGTATTAAAGCTTGACTCACCTCTGCAACCTTTGGTGGCACTCCATCGCCCAGTACTTCCCTGTAGAAGCATTGTTGGGTCATATAGACAGACAGGCCACTGGTCCTCTTGAAGGCATCTCGCAGACGTTTGAGCTCCACATCGGTAACTGTGAACACAATGGAGAGCTGTGAAATAGCTGTAAAGGATATGAAGCTGTTTTCAATAAAAACTACTTCTAAAAGAGCTTCATTGTTTTATACTAAACTATTGGAATGCATCCTTGCTGAATAAAAGTATTAATTTCTTTCAGAAAATACAAAAAAATAAATTCTGACTCCAAACTTTTGAAAGGTAGAGTATATTATTATAATTTAATATTAAAAATATTAAATATTATCATTTAAAATGTAATAAACAGGAAAGTGGATATAGCCTAAACTAACGCATTGACGACCCATTCAAAATCCTTGTAAGCATAAGGCTCTTTGGCGTCTTGCATTTAATCATTCCATTTTCTTGTTATGCAGTTTTTTAAGCAGAAAATTCATGTTTGGTGCGAACAGGGCCTTAGGTCTGAGAGAGGTAGCTCTGACTGCCAAGCAAACTTCTTATAAGTCAAAGTCAATGCCATCTTTGCACATTTCTCGACCTCTAGCTCAGAGCATGTTGAGTTATAATGACAGAGAGGGACTACAGCAAGTGCTTTCATCTCTCTCTCACACGTCTCATCACTTTTAAAACATCACCGCCTCTGCAGCCAGTATTTAACCCAGACACTTAGAGGATGCTTCTTCTCTCCACTCATAGCCTTGTAGTGCCAAGCACAATACATCACAGACCTGCTCATAAACCACAGCACTGTTCTATCTGACCCATCCATGGAACACAGTCAAGGCCAAGAAACCATGCTATTTCCAGGATATTTCCAGAAATACTTTTCTGAAAGAACAGAATGGATTTTGGCTTCGAAATTGGGATGCACCGAAATTTCGGCAACCGAAAATTTGGCAAAAACAGCTATTTTCGGTTTCAAAATCAGTGACTAAAACAGACCTTTAACTAGCGCTTCTCAGATGGCACGTTTTGACTGTGTTCAGCATCGATCTCATGCACACAACATAGATAAGCTACAACAGTGAAACATGTCAGCGGTGTGGACACTAGAGCTGGATTGACGATATTAATTTCTCGTTTCTTAAATCTAAATCTTTTAGTCTGTGCTATTTTTTGTTGATGCGTGAACAAAACTTCACTAAAAATTTGCTTTCACACTCAGTCTATCCAATATGTAAGTTACTTGTCAGTAAAGAAGATTTTTAGCATCATAATGCGACAGGAAGCTGTTTGTCAAGGCTGTGGATTACAGGTAATTATCTTGTGAATAATGTTTCTTGCACAGACCAATGCTTTCGCTTCATAAGACCTCATTGTATCGTCAGGAGCCACGGGTATAAATTTTGTTTTGCCTGTATATGTACTCCCGAAGTGACGGTCTCCGGTGACTTGCACTATATGAATCACTATGCCACTCGACTATGGACCACTGGTTTCAGCTAAAAATCTTCTTTACTATTCTACTGAAGGAGAAAAACAAAACAAAAACACCCATTTTTGGGGGAACTACCCCTTTAAGAATGCTTGGAATTATGTGGCACATAGTACATCCACAACAAAAGCATGCAACAAATGCCACTCCATTGTAATAACAGTTGTTAGCATATCATTTCAAGGAGAGTGACTGGAGCCATTTTTCAACACTGATGGCTCTTATGGAGTTGTCACAATACAGCAGCTGATGTTTTCCTGCCCTTTTTGTCCTAGACCTTTTTAATTAGAATATTGTTACGTTTACTACAACAAATGTGTTGCAGATGTCATATGAAAAACATGTCATATGAACCAACAGTAACGATTTCAATTTTACAAGCCTTAAGTAAACTAAATTTGCTTAAATTTTGAAACAGACGTCACTGAAAGTAACTTGCGGTTCGGTGTATGTGAGTCAAATGTTGATTATATAAATGCATCTGACTGATTCCATGAGTTCATTCAGTGAAGGATTCATTAAACTGTAAATCATTCAAATCGTATATTTTTGAGTTTTTTTAACATAATTCGTTAAAAGAACTGGCTCATAAGAGTCAATTGTTCATAAATTGGACTACACTGGTTGCTCTACATGTTTTGATTCACTAAAAAGAACTGGTTCATATTAAAAGTAATTTGTTCATGAATTGGACTACATCACAGCGGGCTGAAAATTAGGAGATTGGTATCATCTTGTTTTTAATTTTACCTTTTTAATTGTAAGATTATGCTGCCACATAAAAATAAACCTATACTGAAAAATGGGTGTACGAGCAATTGCTAGTAACCTTCCCAAACAATTACAAAGAAGCAATGGCAAATAACACATTGAATTAATGTTATTTTCTTGGCAAACATGCTCCAATAATCTAATTTTTTTTTCACAGAATACAAACATTCACAAAAACTTGTAAACAAAAAAGTTCCCACTTCTCTCCGCTAATTCTCATAGCTGCACCTTCATTTCTCACTTATATGGCAATGAGGTTCAGTAAAAGGTAAACTCTGATTGGTAGGTCAGTGCTGAGCATATGAGGGCATGTCATTGTGATGTGACCAGTAATGCTGAAAGACACACAAGCCTCAGACGGAATATTGTTTAAGAACAATTTCAGCTCAAAAGTGAGACTTTGAGCCGGAACACTGCATGATCTGTATCAAGGATTTGGAGAGAAGAATCGCATTTGTACACACAATGCTTGTAAGGACTTTTAAAAAAAGCACCTTATTGCATAAAATCACTACAGACAAATAATGGAGGATATTCAAAAGCTCAAAGCACAAACTTAAACAGGTTCTTCCAATGAGTCAATGGAAAGAAACATTGTTTACATCCTACAAGTGTAGTTGACATCCAATACTTTGGACAGTTGACATTGTGAAAGACATGCCACACACTGCAGGACCATTTAAAATTAAGTGAAGGTAAAAAAAAAAAAAAATCAATGAAGGAAAAAATAAGAGACAACCCGTCTCCTCACAATTTCTACATTTAATCAAACTAATTGGTATTTTTCCAACACATTACCATATTAGACTTATTAGTCTTTAGGTTTTAGGCCTCAATATAACCAAATATCAGCCGAGTAATCAGCCTTGCTCTATCACTAAGCACAGCACATTTTCTCAATAGGCATTCCACAGTCTTTATAATACCAGGAAGAAATGGGTATACTGTGTTGCGAAGATATGACAACAGGAAACAGACTGTGGATATTCCTAGACTTGACAGAGGGTGAACCATAGGGACTGCCTGAGAAAACAGTTTAGAGCTCTGAGGCTCATAAAAATTCCTCAGGACTAAAGAAAGGTTGATTTTCTTATAAAGCAGGAGAAAACTTTTAATTTCCAAATGACATCCATTCTCCCAGGTCACAATCTATAGACAAAGACACACTGCTGGGGGAAAGGTGAGGGCGGTCAAAGAGATTTCTCTCTCTTCATGCATACAGAATGCACAGACATGGCCGTGGAGTAGACTGCATCTGAGATGTTTCAAAGTTGACAGGTCAGCAGATGCGCTCTAATATATCTCTGCAGTCTCTCCACAGGCATTTTAACAGACCTGGAGCGAGCATAATTATTCTGTATAATGATCTGTGGGAGAAAAGCATCGGATGAGGTGAACAACATCCCAAAATCATAAACACAATCATGGAACCAGATGTTCCACTGAAAAGGCAATGACAATGCTGAATGCTGGAGACATTTTCTGTGCATGTGCAGGAAGAACTCCTGACCAGTTTTAGAGGTCATTACAAGACAATTAAGCCAGTTCTATTAATTGGGCCTTATAATTTTCGTGATCACGGAATCGCGGAATTGGCCAATTAACGTGGAATCTAGCGTTAATGCGGAATTTTACATATTTTGAATGAAATTCTGTTTTTGTGTGGGAGAAGAACGTATGTCTGGGGAAAATGCAGACCGGCGGAAGCAAATCTGGGTGACACAACCCCTCCAGTCATTTCAGCTCCAATGACGGCATCAAAACAATAAAAGCATGGAGAAGCGGCTCTCCACGGCTCTGCTTTCGTCTGCGAAAAAGTTAAGAAACTCGACACTAAGCCCTCAGTACCGAGCCGAGCAGTTCGCACTTGACTTTTATGAAGTGTTTCCCACACATAGACTAATTTGTGGCGGTGCGCCACAGAATCAACACCGGCCGCCACATATTGCGTTTCGCCACGTATTGCCGGACTGGACAAAAGCGAGGCGACACAGCGCGCGAGAGACCGAGTGTGTCCGAGAGCGCGCTCGACGGTGCGCGAGAGAGAGACAGAGTGTGACTTATTTAAACTTATATAAACTAATATAATTTATTTTACTGGACAGTTTAAAGCTCATAACCATATTTTGTTGTTACTTGAAGTACTTAGAGTGCAGTATTATGTTGCATCATGCAGTATTTGTGCTGAAAAGTAAGAGTAAATGTCTGTTACCTCAATAAATATAAGGTCATTCCTATTTTATTTGTGTAGCCTACATTTTAATCATTAACATTAAAAGCACACTCTTTTTACGAAAAAATAAATAAATAATTCCCCAAAATGAAAACGGAAAAAACGGAATTTGGGGAAAAAATAAAAACAGAATTTGGGAAAAATTAAAACGAAATTTGGGAAAAAATAAAATGGATTTTATAGGACGGTTTCCCAAGGAAGGCCGAGTGATAGCACAACAGCACAGCTATTAAAATATGCATGAAACATTGGAATCAGTTAACTAAATGTACAGAATAATTACTGTCATTTTTTTCTATATTATAAGTTTTAAAAGTAAAATAAAAAAAGAAAATGAAATACGTAAAAGAAAAGTACATATAAAATACTTGCAATGATTGGAGTAAAAATTAGGTCACTCTGATAGACTAAAATACACTTTCCTACAAGGGCTAGTTAAAGATCTCCTTTTTATGAGCCACAGTGTTTACAGTGAGGCAAAGTAACCTATATTCTTATCTATACTGACTCCATTACTCTCCAATAACACTGCTCACGCTTACAGCCTACCTGACTCAATAATTGTTTATTTAAACTCTTCTCCAAATAAAGTATCCAAAAAGAAGAAAAATACACCAGCCTTTTCCAACACGAAGGAAAACATTCAGTGGTGCTCATGTTAAGGTGATGAAAAAGAAATGAGAAAATGCAAATGTCATCTTGCTCTGGGGAATTCAGTGACAGGTCTACTCTTTGAAATAGCACAGCAACAGACTGCTAAAGCATTCACGGCTTCTTTGATTTTCCCTTTCCTCGTCCAGTCAGAGAGCTTCCCCTCAGAGGAGAGACAGCTAGATCCATAAAGCTCTGAGTTACTGATGGAATGCCTGCAGGATACACTGTATCCTACAGTAAAACTAATTTCAGTGTGCCATTACCCAGAAACATGACCTACTTTGAGTTCCCAGTAAGCTACTACAATGTAGGTCTGTAGGTGGTGGCAACCTTACATTCTAGGCAGAGGACTCCAAGGACGACCTGAGTACAAATGAGACGCCTGACCCTTATAGGTAGGCAGTATAAATAAACATGAATTCCTGAAGACGAGACTTAATTATCTCAGATGGATTCGATAGCCTGGAATCTCAGAGGACCCTCTCAGTCAAGCTGACAGGGGAATGCCTGTGCTCCTCATAAGGCTAACAGCATTGTCAGTGGGCTACATACGACAGGGTTAGGACACTAGAAGTTCCTTTATAAAACAGTATATAAATAACAGTATATTGAATGTTCAATCTTAGATGAAAGCCACTGAGAACCTTTGAGAATGATCACTGGACTAAAACCTTCAAATTACGTAATGAACCCGAGTACATTATGGATGATTCCAATCCACACCTTTTCAAGAATAACACAGTAGGAGTATTAATAAATGAAGACAACAGTTCTTTGTTTTTGATCACGTACGTGTCATCATTTTCCTGGAAAAGTGTTTGTGAATTCACAGCTGTCGCATTACGGCTGTAAAATGTCCAGTTGGAATTGACAAATATAAAAAAAAACAATTTAGCACAATATTTAAAGAAATATATATCTTTCTATCTAGGGATGGGTCATGATGGTTGACTAATTGACATTTATATATATAATAAATAAAATAAATGGAGCCTGGACATTATTTCAATATAGTCTATAATGCACAATGATGGATTTAAGAAAAACTATTACATGACCGAGAACAAGCCATTAATAAAACAAGCAATAAAATGCTGACCTGAATGCCATTCCCCTTTAACACTACGTTATTGTGATGAAGTGATGTCAGCAACATTGGCTATTGGGCAGCATGGCACAAAAAGCTGCAATAAATGTGCCACCAGTGTGGATGCAGCTGAAACAATTAGGGTAATTCTACCTCTGCTAACGGGCTCAGGGCCAGCTAACTCCCTCTCCCCACCAACACACACACACACACACACAACCGTATGATACAATCACACAATCTTTTAACCCTTCAACACTCTCAGATGACTCGCAAGAGGCCCTATTTAGCTTGGGAAACATTATGTTAGCAATTATGTCAACAAGATGAAAAGGTTTTCAGATTTGGCCAGGATGTATCTTGGCCTGTGGTTTCCTAGTAAGAAAAACAAAAATGCAAATAATGCCTATGCAAAGCGACAGCTAAATTCAGCTTATTCATCAAGGTGGGGAAAGATAAGCAATGCTTGCTGACACACTTGATCTCAGGTGCCAGTATCTGCTCTCAACACCCCGATCATTAGACACACATAAACATACCAGCACCAAGGCTTGTCAGCCTGATTGTCAGGTCACTGGAGCAGTTAGGTGATTATGACTGCCAGAAAAAAAGCAAGAGTATACTGATATAAACATTAAATATCCAATCTAAGAGTATGACTCTGAAGCGTCACATTAGCGAAATTTCGGTTCATTTTTATGGGCAAAAATTTGTCTATTGTCAGTACTAGTGTAGCAATGTATGGGCCTGTTTAAACATGGTCACTTCATAAAAAGACCAGGTGTAAATAATGCCCTCCGAAATGCATTTGAGACGGATTTAAATCCGAGTGTCTATTCCAGACGAAACTGGACAAGTGTAAATGCATCTGGTTATTGAAACCATATATATAAAATCACACAATATGTAAAGCTTACTTTTGGTAAACGTGGTTCTGCATGTCCAGTTTGAGCCAAAGGCGAAATCTGCCTCAGTAAATCTTTCACTCTTATGCAAAATTCCCTATTGCATGGATTCCTACTGAAATGACTGGATTTTGCCAGTGACAGCACTTTAATGTTTCAACAAATGCCAATATTGCCTAATGAGAGCGAGGATGGTAACGGGGCTGTGCGATTAATCGAAATTGTGTGCGATTTCTAAACCGCAGAAAGCACGATTTTTCCACCAGGCAAAATCCACCATTTCCACCATTGAGCAATCTGAATACAGCACACCTAAATCTATCACAGAAACAGGGAAGGTGAATTTAGAGCAGGATCATGACTTGGCCAAAATAAATCTACACTCGTGGTTTTGGATACAGGAGAGATGATGTATCATAGAGCCATGTAATTTGCAAGACCTGTCAAACTATTGTTGTGGCAAAACAAAGTAGGGCCCGTTCACACAGAAGAACGCATTTTTGCAGTTAAAAACACGAGACGTAGGTCTTGAGACGTGTTTTTTAAAAGTTTAACATCTTTTACCTTGAGCGCCGTGTAAAATGCTGTGTCATGATGTGTGAGATACGGCAAAAGACGTGAGATGCGAGCGCAACGGTTAAAGATGTCCATCTAGTGCGTTTACATAGAATACAATGGCACATTCTGAACAGGGGGGAACAAATGCCAGCGATAATACTGCCATTTGCGAACAGCACAACATACAAAAGATAAAAAATGCATAAAGAAATAACTGATGCCATCACGTATCATTTATGCAAAGATATGGTGCCTGCAAATATCATCAATAAAGCCAGCTTCCAAAACAATTATACAGAACAGTATGTATATTGCTTCAAAATCATAATTAAAAAAGAAGTCGCAATATTGATCAAAAAAATTGTGATAGTACTTTTTTGTCTATATCGCACAGCCGTAGATGTTAACCACCATAGACAGTCCCCATCAATATTCAGATTCAGGTTTTTTTTGATAACCAATTCTCAAAATGTATCCTTGGTTCCCACCAGTATTAAATGGATAATTACCCCTAAAATTAAAATTATTACATCATCATCTGACCCTCATGTCATTCCAAAGCTGTATTGCTTTCTGTGTCATACAGAATGTGCCCATTGAGTTTCATGGTATAGACTAAATAAATAAATAAAATGTAAAAATGAAAAGATTTTCTAAACATATTTTATGTTCCACAGAAGAAAAGAAAGTCAAACAGGTTTGGAACAACATGAGGGTGAGTACATGATTAGAGATTTTCATTTTTGGGTGAACTATCCACTTATTTGTTTACATCCTTGATGAGGAAACACTACAGCTGATAGGAGCTGTCATTGCCCTATAAACAGGCCTTCAATAAAAATACTTATCTAAATACTTATTACTTGATAATTATTGACGAACATTCACTTCCATAAAATCACCAAATCCATAAAAGTAACACCAAATAGTATCATAATAACTGAAGGTAGAAAAGGTTAGAAAAAAATCTGATTTCTATGTGTCAGGAAAAGCACTTCCACTGTCTGCTTAGGAAGAGATAAAGTGCGATAAGATACATGATAAATACTATGGAGGTGTTGAGAAATGTTGACAGATTAGTGAAATCTGTTTGTCAGTGTGGACGCTCCTGCACCACCCAGATTAGTTACACTACCAATCGGCTGCTGGTTAGATATTGACTGTGTGTCAAAAACCTAGTGAGATGTCCAGTCTCAGACGATTTAGGGCAACTTGATCGCTTGGGGATGCGAATATAATGCAGAAAAATCTAGGAAGACAGCTGACAATGTTTTGTGACACAGCCACTGACAACATTAACGTTTCACCAATAAAACAAAGACACGACCAAAACAGCCCCACCTTCATCCTCCAAGCCTTTTACAACAGCAAAATCACAGCTATGTGAAATGACAGGTTGAGGCTTGTTAGCTCGCAGAAAAGAGTTAATATGTGGGCTTAACTAACGTTAGCTGGCTAACGCTGCTAACGTTAGCTTAGCGCCTCCGCGTAACTGACTGATCGCCGTTAATCGCTGAAGCTCAAACCTCTTACCTCTTTTAACGGCCTCGTCAAACGAAAGGAAGCCTATCCGTGACTCTTTGGCGCCCATGGTGCCCTCATTTCATGGCAATGGCAGAAATGTGCAGAGTATGACCGGTGCCTGTTGCCTTGTTTTGGGTTGTGTTGTTTTTTTTTTTCTCCCCTCTCTCTCGGTATGGTGTTCCTCAAGTCAAGCGGTAGAGTTTAGCGTTATCAACGAGTGACGCGTCTAAGCGACAACGCCTCCATTCTTGATCACGTGACATTTGTCCAATCAGAATGCAGGGGGCGTATGAGCGTCAGTTTCACGCAAGAAACGCGTGACGCATACGCAAAGAAGCTTTTCGCCCAGAGCTGCCTGTCAAGTCGTCGACTTTATATTAGTTTGCTTGTGTGGAGCCAGTTGAACCAATTTACACCTTGTTGCATCAGCGCAACAACACGATTTTCTTTACGTTGCCAGCACATTGTGTGTAGCCTATAGTATTAGTATGGAAATAAAATGGCTAATAATGAAAGGATGACATTCATAAACCAATAAATAGCTTTTTCGCTATATTTTTGCCCTGGAGAGCCCTCAGCTATTTGTATTCGTTTTATCACCCACCAAAAATATGATTCAAATATGTTATTGGGTAGGTTTGAAACATTATGAGTCGTATAAATTATTTGAATGCTTTAAAATAGCTTAAATAAGTTTGCTACCTAGAATCAGCATTGTTTTATTCTACTAGAATAAATCAGAAATGTTTTTGGTGTTTTGCGTAACGTTTTGACCAGTGCAATTTGATAATAGTAATGTGCTCTGCTTTTATTGTTTTTATTTATACATTTCTTATTTTAGTTAGCCTATAATTTTAGTCACTTTAATAATTAATCTTCAGACTATTTTATTTCAGTTAGTTGACAAGGTAACCTTTCTAATTTCCTGTAAAGTTTGTTATACAGTTTTATTTCAAATTACAAAAACGTTTTGAATCTTATTTTTAAGCAATGTACAATCTACACAAAATCAGATCTGACAATTAATTATGCAAATCAGTGCTCATATGCATTTTTTCGCAAATCTTTCATTGATCAAGCTTTCAGACGCTTATCTTTTAGCGCCCCCCTATGGCATTTAGTGTGTTGCAACACGAATGACTTGCACAGCAGAGAAGATGGACTCTTTTGCATGGATTTAAATGTTAATGATCATATGACCTTTTGATTAATATTAGGGTGGCACATGAATTTCTAATAGTAAACACAAATCAGTTTCTGACATTCTTAGCTGTAATTAATTGCTCAGCCCAAACATCTAGAATAGAAAGAATAAAGATCATAATCAGGGCAGCAACATATTTGGAAGAAGTGAAAGATATCACGATAGAAGTTTGTTGATGCTTAAATAAAAATAAAAAACAGGTTATATGCATACAATAAACGTGGTTAAAAACATATCTTGATTTTATATTAAACGGATATACAATTGTACGTAAGATAGTGGAGCAGGTAATGGAGGTGGAGTGGTTACTTTTATAAAACATGGTCTTAATTGAAATAAGACAGAATAAAAAGGCTGAGGCAGTAGTTGTTGAAATATGGCCAGATAATAGGAGCATTACAGTGATCCATTTTTATAATCCATGTAACGGACTTACTGGATATCCAATGTAATATGGAGTGGTGATTTAAATGATACTAACTGTACAGATTTTAATGGAAGTATAATTGAGGAAATGTTAGATAAACAAGGATTGATTTGCCTTAATGTTGGTAATGGTACAAGGTTGGATATAGCACATGGCCAAGAATCAGCTTTGGATCTTATAGTTTCTGAAGATATGGCTGGGAAAGTCTTTATGGAGTCAACTATTGGCAGTGACCATATAGGCCTACTCCAATATTGGAATAGAGGTGCATTTAACAGAAAAAGATTTGCTATATACCTATGGAAACAAAGCAAAGTAGATTGGAATACATTTAAAATAGAATATTCATTCAGTTAAGTGAATATGTTGATGTAAAAGAGTGTAACTCCATAATTTGTACTATATATATATAATTCTGCAATGGAGATAATTGGGAAGACATTCAATTCAAAGAAAAGGAAAGCAGTTCCATGGTGGAATAATGAATGTGGAGATGCAATAAAATAAATAAATGATGCAGTTAAATCAACATTTGCTTTTATGATCTTGTTTGTTACAGAAAGTGTCAAGCAAAAGTATGAAGAACAATAAGAGCAGCAAAGAGAAAATATAGAAGAATTTTTGCAACTCTAGGCTGGGAAGCACAGATATCAGACATCTGGGATATGATAAGGAAATTCGGAAAAACAAAGATATACCTGTACTTTAACATTAAGGAAAAAATGCCATACAGAGATAAAGCTGAAATGTTAGCCAAAGCATTTGTTAAGATCCATATGAGAATCTATCAAGAGGAACGGAAATTCTAGAGATAGTTAAAAGAGAAAACCCTGATGTATAAGAGAAATGTAATGGAATAAAAAGTTCCATGGATGTTCTATTCTCTTTATTTGAACTTAAAAGAGCTATATATGGCAGGAGCTATAAGGAAGCATCTCCAGGGGAAGATGAGATTTGATACAGCATGATATCCCCTGTCTGAAGAGGTTATACTAAAATATACAATAATAACAGGTTCCCCTCTGGCTGGAAACATTTAATTGTTATCCCTATTAAAAAAAACTGGAAAGGAAGTCACTATATAGACCTAGCAATGCCATCAATTATGTGTATAATTGTGGGAAAAAATGGTGACTAAAAGATTAATGTATTTCATTCAAAGCAGAAACCTGTTCTCACCATATCAAAGTGGATTTCAACAAGGTGGAAATATATTGTAGCAATATTCTTGAGAGAGCCATGACATGTTATGGAAGGAGAGGCTTCTGATTAAATTAAAATCACTGGGTATGTGGTAATTGGGTGATGGATTTTTATATATAATCGGACAGTGCAGGTTAGAGTTAGTACATCAGTCTCAGATATAAAATTGAAAACGTTACACCTAAAGAAAGCGTGTGTAGTCCGCTTTTATTCAATATAATGATTAATGATAATAATTTTTAAGAATGTTGAGCCAAGTATGGGTATAAATCTCGGACGATGGGGCAGTGTGGATGAGAGGACGAAATATCATGGACACTGCAAAAAAGGTGCAGTTGCGTGAACTGCAGTTCACTCAAGAACATATATTGCGTATATATATTATAAGATCAGTAATTGATTACGGCTGTATGGAACAGCAAGTGATAGACAAAAGATGTGATGCAAATGCAGGCTCTTAGAATGTGTCTTGGGGCTTTTAGTACTTCTCCTGTGAATTAAAGTTGAAATGGGTGAAATCAATGTCTATAGAAGTGGATGGTAACAAATATATGAATTATTGAGTATATCATTAATAGGACTTAGGAATATACACCCAACTCTGTGTTTCATGAGAGTTGGGAACACAGTCAAGGCAACATCAAGAGCAGAATGGACAGCAAATAGAACTGCCCAAATAATGGGATCAGTGGAAATACACTCAACCATTACCTCAAGTGCCTCCATGGTTGTTTCCTATGCGTTGCATAGATTCACACATACATTAAAGGAAATAAGATCACGACAGTTGAACATTTAGTGAATCAATACTTAAAACAAAATATACTTGAGATATTTTACAGATGGATCAAAAGACTCAGAATCTGGAAAAGTAGGAACAGCAGTATGTTCCAAAATTAGCTGTTAAAAAGAGAATTTCAGACAATTGAATGGTGTTTATAGCTGATCTTGTGGCAATCTTACTCCACAGGGGGTAAAAGAAAAGAACCCACTGTAGAGTTCTTTCACTCACTCTAAAAAATGCTGTGTTGGCTTTAATTAACTTTGTTATGTCAACTGGTCCCACATAACTAGGTTACGTTGGATTTATGTAACATTATTTATTTAAATTAACTTAAGTTAATTACATAAGGTTTATCCAATGTTGTTTAGTTGAATAAGGTTAACAGTCTTAATTTTATCCAAAACAATTACGTTAAATTTAATTATCCTAATATTATTTTTTTTACATTCAACATCAATGAGATAATTAAGTGATTGATTGAGTGATGATTGAGCATTATTGAAGACACCTGATGTTAACAAGCAAAAATTATTTTTTTAAGATACCGTTATGGAGATCAGTGTTTGCTTTAGTATGGCTCTTCACCCTTGAATCAATAACTTTAGATTTTGGTGTTGGTTCTGTTTTAATGTAATCATAATTTGACCTGAATCACAAATCGCAATTGGAGAGTTATGTCTACATTGTCGATTACAGCAGATCTGTGATTCTACAACTAATGATTATCAGCATTTACAATAAAATCCAAAATATTTCTATAAAGTTGTTCTGAGCTAAATATTTTGAGAATTACTTTATTTAGACACACTGACATCAATAATCACCCTGTGAATCTCAACTATGGTGACAATAATAAAGCATGTTGCAGTGCATTCTGGGTGCTGCCAATCAAAACTCATTCACAACTCCCATCATGCATTGCGGTATGAATAAATTATGATCTGAATTGTTTTAGTAATTTCCTTTCCCTAATTGAATATTCCGTTTGTCACCATTGTTGAGATTCATACACTGATTATTGAAGTCTGTGTGTGCCTAAAAGGAAGATTTTGTTTTGTCAGAACAACTTTTAAAAAATCCTTTAGGATAAGATCCTTTATATTATTTTGAATATTATGGATTTTATGTAGAATCACTGTGATGCTGTAATCAAAAATATGCATTTAAATCAGAGATTAGACTCCACATGAGTTCAGTTATTCAGGTCAAATTATGTCAAAACATAACCAACACCTGATCAACTTTTCTCTTTGTTCATCTGGCTGTTATATCACGGATTTCAGTGATTCTGCTTGTTACCATTAATAATTATCAATCTTCATTTTAGGATTATTGAACTTAATTAACTTAATTGTTTTGGACAAAATTAAGACTGTTAACCTTATTCAACTAAACAGCATTGGATTAACCTTATGTAATTAACTTAAGTTAATTGAAATAAATAATGTCACATAAATCCATCATAACCTGTTACATGGGACCTGTTGACATAAAAGAGTTAATTAAAGCCAACTGTTAACATTACAAAGTTAATTGAAGCCAACATAGCATTTTTAGAGTGCGCTCTGACTGTTTAGCAGCTCTAAAAAGCCTGAAATATGGTCAATCTTACTGTAGACATAGGATATATTGCAACTAGTGTACGTACTGCATACTCAAGGTATTACCATTAATTTTCTTTGGATTCCTGCACACTTGGAATAGAAGGAAATGAGATGTAAAAAACTCTTTAAAATGCAATAAAGTTGAAATCATAATTCTCATGAGCAAATCTGAAACCAAAGCAATTATCAGAAAAGCTACAATATATATATATATATATATATATATATATATATATATATATAAGGAAATGTGGGATAGAGGAAAAAAGGGAAGACATTTATATATTGAAGAAAATGTGAGTCTAGGAAGACGATTCACAACAATATTAAGAAAAAAGAAGAATTGATTATAACAAGATTATGTATCATACTGGACTTAATGGTAACTAAAAGCATCATAATGGGTTTTGCAGTCATTGTAGCCGAATGTAGAAGAGACAGTCGAACATTAAAGTGTACAGAGTATGAAAATGAAAGATGAGTGTTGCTCCTAAAATTGCAACAGAAAGTAATCCAAGACATTAAACAAGTCATTAAAAAAATCTGTTGGCAAGAAAAGTTATGAAAGATGAGGTTTTGCAATAGGCTATATAAAAGCAATAATATTATATTAAAAAATAGAATTCAGTTATTAAGTAAGTAAATATTTAATTTATATATATTTTTCTGTTTTCTTTATTATTATTATTATTACTATTAAAGTTTGTAAGGGTCCTTCCTCATTGCTGTTCCACACTCCAGTTCAGTTTGTGGCGGTAATGCACCTAAAAGCTGGTTTGTCAACCGTCAATAAACAACAAGAAGAAGAAGACTTTCCACAAGGCGCACTCCAAGGGGGTAATCTTTCTTTTACTGTCACTGTCTATAAGTGCACTGTCATGTAAATAAGAAACGAGTGACCGACACAGACACGTGGCGGCAGCAGCAGCAGCAGAGAGCATCTTGCGATATGGGAATGCATGTCTTGCTGTATGTGCCCAATGTAGTTGGTGAGTAATTATTAGTGTGACTTCGATAGGCCTACATTAATTTCAGCAGCACAATTCATTTTATAGAATGAATCAAAAATATTATATCACTTAATTTATGACAGATTTAATAAGCAAACGTTCCCAAAAGATGGTATCTATTTATGATACAAACATTTTTTTTTTATAGGTTATATGCGGATTCTTCTTGTTCTCAGTTCCTGGATGCTGTATAGTTACCCAGAGAATTTTGTACCCTTGTATGTTTTATCGATTATATTGGATGGTATGTATTTACATTAAAACTAGGAAAATTATAGCCTAAATACAGGTGCACTCTTAAAAATAAAGGTTCATCATTGGCACCTGTGGGTTTATGAAGAGCCTTTAGGATCCATGGAACCTCTCCAAAAATAGTTATATGGCACTACTAAACTTACAACAGGGTCAGAAAATGTTTTCAAATTATTTAAAAGTAAATTACATAACAATTAAATATAAAACAAAAGTAATTTTGCATATTATTTTTTGTTGTATTTCATGCTACATAAGTGAAGCTTTACTCTCCTTTATTTGACATATTATTTTATCATTTATTCTACTGAAAATATAATATACATGCAACGTAAAATGCATCATAGTTCTTTGGAGGAAAACCAGGAACTTCTCATACCATGTGCTCTCAGTTTGACAAATGTAGGCCTTTATCACTGCAGGTTAAAACCTTGGAGAACAAAACTTGTTCAATTATTAGTTCAAGGCTATTTAACAAATGTTAGTATTTACATTAAATGATTTAGTGTTTTATTTTTATGGCAGGGGTGGACGGCTGGGTGGCGCGTAAGCTGCAGCAGACCTCCAGGTTCGGTGCATGGCTGGATGTGGTCACTGACAACATAGGACGTGGCATGCTCTGGAACATGCTTTATGATGTAAGTTCAGTCAGTACTTGTTTGTCACGAACATATTTGTATTAGAAATTTTCACTTTGTTCTCTGTGCTTGTGAAGTGGGGCTGGCTGGTGTGTTCACTAGAGTGGTGTGTATTTGTGTGCAACCACAATGCCAGAGGTGCCCAGTGGAAGAACACTTTCACAGAGAGCCCAGTTTGGGTGCAGGCAGTGATGGCAAAAGGTATCATAAGTTAATTGTTCTTTTTAAACATTAAGATTTTTGGAAGCACAGAATGAATAGTGTTATTCTTCTCGCAGGCTTCAAGACACCTTTGGGAATCCTGACAATAGCAGGTCTCCATGTTTTGCCTGTGTGGCTGTATGGCTACCAGCATGAGGTGCTGTCTCATGCTCTCTATGCCCCATATTGGCTACAGATTCTGGGGATTCTGGTGCTGGCAGCAGGACGCTTGCTGTGCTTTGCAGTTGAGGTAAGGAACACGTTTACCCAGCTTTATCATAAATTGTTGCAGCAATATTAATGTTTTTACTGTCACAATAGAGGCATCTGTGTCTAAACAGTAATTGTTCATGTCATTTTGCAGATGTGGTGCATCGTAACCCATATGAAATTCTTATTCTTGGATGAAGAGGAAGAAAAGAAGAACTAGGGATATATATATATATATATATGTGTGTGTGTGTGTGTGAATATATTTGTTTGTGAACAAAAAATATTTTTTATTAACTACTAATATAATATACACTACCGTACAAAAGTTTAAATACTGCACTTCCGGTACAGTATAACAGTAATATTTCATAATATTACTGTTATACTGTACCGGAAGTGCAGTATGTTGTATTTGAAAATTTTTTAAATGTCAAAAGCTGAATTTTCAGCATCATCACTCCAGTCTACAGTGTCACATGATCCCTCAGAAATAATTCTAGGATTCATTCTTGCTATTTTTTTTGTGGGGAATTGTGATGAATGGAGAATTCAAAAGTACAGCATTTATTTGAAATATAAATCTTTTGTAACAATAAAAAAGTCTTTACTGTCAACTTTGATCAATTTAATATATCTTTGCTTAATACAAGTATTTTTCTTTTCTTTTTTTTACCTCAACCCCTTCATAATTTATGAACATTGTATCTTCTGTTTTAATCTTGCCTGGGCTACTCTAGTTATCTGTCCAGTTGTAATTGTTTTTAAAAAACAAAACAAATCTCATAAAAACGTCCATGTTTTGGGTCTGATACAGTCATTTGAGAGGGATTTCCTAAATGAAACACCTGGTCATTCATTTTACAGAGGTACACATGCTGAGTACAGTCTTTTATTAAATTTTTTGTTCAGCCACCAATCCACCCGAAAGAGTGTTTTTTTTGTAGGATCCCGTTGCTTTCAAGTCATAGACTCAAACATATCACATTGACTTCAGAAACAGGTGAAGAATAATCATGTAAAGGCCAAAAATAAAGCAATTTTAATACTTCAGAAGCAATATTGCTCATTGTAGTCTATAAGACAGCTCTATATTGTTTTTTTGTGTTAGAAGTAGTTACAGATTTTCACAATGGTGGATACAAATGAGTTTAATAAAGATTTGGTGGTTACAGATGTACAATGTACAGCAGACTCTACTGGGGGTGAGTTACATAAAGCCAATGACTGAAGAATATCCAAGCAGAGGCTCACTGTGGCACAGGTTACTGACATTTCCAGGGTAACCGTCAGTATCAAATGTTAAACAACACAATTTTCTTTTTTAGCCAAACGCTCCTAGAGTGTCTCCAATGGATATAGACACGAACAGGTCTTTAAAACAAAATCATAAAAAAGGTCACATCCACTCACAGGTCGTTACTTCAAGGATCGCCATCGTCCATCTGAAACAGCACTTTGGCTATATCACAATCTACACGTGTCAGCGCATCCGAGGACTTCATTAAGATCATTAGCATCAAAAAGGCCCCACTTTAATATCAACCCGTAAATACATTCTCCAAATCTGAGGGCAGATTTAGAAGAAAAGTGAAGGGTTGTAGTGACAGGATTGCTATTATTGTCAGAGGACGCTATTTATTAATTTCCGTGATCACTTTCGAGTCACAAAGTTCATTGTTCTCTTGTTTCATGGGACATTAACTGCTCAGTATAAGATTGTTTTTCTGTCACTATGGAGCTCACTGGGACAATAACCACTTGTAGCTATGCATCTACTTCTATATACAATTACTTAAACATGCAAAGAAAGAGAACGTTTGACCCATAAGCACCTTTGTTTTTTGGGGGACTGTGGCCTATTCCGACTTAAAAAAAAAAACAGTATGGATTTGATCAACAATCTTCCTAACCATGAAATGCCACTTGAGGTTGACGAATGAGCCCTTGAATCGACATTCAGAAGGAAGCAATCAGAGCTACGTATTAAATTCTTTCCGCATCCACCAAGCTTAATTATTTCCCATGTGCATTCTTGTCACATCTGACAGTCAAATTGTCATCTGATATGAGAACTCCACTAATATAGTCAATGGAAATGCACTTACATCAAGTTTGCAAGATCACAGTTTATTTGTTGCAATATTCCATCCTTCTAACCAAGGCAAATTCCCATCCTTCGCTTGCTGTCTCTTTATGGTATTGAGATTGCCTGATTCTTCACAATCAAACCCCAACCTTAACAATAAAGGGATTTTTAAAGAGTGAAAATGAGTGAGAATAACGTCCGTCACGTGTTCTAGCCGATCTCTTGCTCGGTTTACAGGGCGAAAGGTGTTTGAAATTCTGCAGGAGGTTTCGGCCAAAGCAAGCTATTTCAAAAAGGCTGACAAATTAGATCCCCACCAGCTGAGAGTCCTTTAAGACTAAGGCTGGGACTTCAGCTCGAGCTGGGGTCCTGGTGCTGCAGCCGTGATCGAGGGCTAAAAAGCTGCAAGACGTTAACAGCACATTCTACATGACTAGCCTGAAGCAAGGCTTTGTTTCAGCAAAAAAACAATGAGTTCACTATGAGGTGTGAGAGAGAAAATTTTTTTTACCAATTTAATCGCAACAGTCCTCATTCAACTTGAAATGTTCTCCTAGTCAACTTGGTTACGAGTCTGTGTGGCTTCTGGATATTTGACAGAGGAGCGGCAGTGAAATGAGTCAGACTGATTGGATTTGGAGTGTGGTACAGGTGCATTCAGCAAAATATTGCACTGCTACTACACAACTGTGTGTGGATTCACACCCCTGCACACTATACTGCAGGTTAACAATGACAGGTGCTGCGCTCAGCCTTTTTTTTTTGGTGTGTCCAGTCAGCTGGCAGTGGGCCAGGGGTGTTAATCTACGCCACCCGGGGCAGAGCTCTGAAAGGAAAACAACAACGACCTGGGAAACCTGGTCCCGTAACTATCACCGCTCCAGCTTATATATTGTTTGTGTGTGTTTGTGTGTGTGTGTGTGTGTGCATGAATAAGGCTTTGCTATGACAGAAAGCCGGCTTTGTGAACTCGTCCTCCCACTCCGTTTAGTTTATATTATGGCAATTTACTGTGGTCACACACGTATTATAATTATTAACAGAGGTTATTTTGGCTCATCTGTTTGCAACGTTACACCTACAAGTTGTAGCATACCTTGCATATAAATTATTGGCAGTTTAAAATAAGCTATGTCAGTACTAAGGGAATACATAACCAGAAGAGAACTTAAAACAAGGTATCTAGAGCATTCGTAAACCCACTGGTCCATAAATTCCACACATGACATGAATTAATCATAAAAAAGCAAAAATAAACATAATGGTCCATAATGTAACATGGCTGGTCTCATTTTCCAGAGAGCACACAGGTAATCCTCAAATGCAAAGCTTTGCATTACATGAAGTCAAGCTCTAATCCTCGTGTTAATGGGGACACGGACATCTACGGATGTTCCTTCACTCTGTTTTAGAAATGGCGGAGCTTTTATTTCGTCAAATCTCCTTCTATGGGTGCATTTTCTGAGAGCACAATATAGATGTGGTAATAAAGTATTTCTGTAGTGTGGAGCAACTCTCCTTCAAATACAAAATAAAAAAGAAAAGAGGGTGTGTTTTCAGTCTTTGTTGGACTTTTTTTTAATTCTACTCCACTTAAAATCAGAGAAATGGTCTGGTTCTTCAAAGTTGTGAGAAGAGTGAACCAATTCAATGAATGGTTGCTTATCCATCAAGAGTGTTAGCATGGTAGGAGAGATGTCATGGTTTTTCTCCCATTTAAAGAAAAATGGGCATGGGGAGTGACTGGTACAAATGAATTGACAGTCCAAGAGCTTGATGATCACACTCCCTGCCCGTCTTGACTACTTGTGAATAAATGGGTGTGAAGGAGTGAAATGTGGGTGGATGTGCACATCTATATGTTTCAGGTGGGCAGTGCGATAGGCTTCCGAGCCGTTAGCCCAAGCATGAGCGTCCGGCACCGTGGCTCTGGGAAAGCAGGAAAGACTGCACCACCTGCTCTGTGACCTGGGGGCTCGTGTTGACGTCCTCCAACGCGTTGGCTACTGCAAACTGCCTGTCCCTTAAACGATTCCAGTTGGACAGAATATTGTGGTACTCAAAGACCTTCTCGTAGTTTCCAACTGAGTTGTACAGTTTTATCAGGCCTCTGTAGTCATATTCCAGTCCACTGTAACCCTCCCCGAACAGCTTCTTGCCTGCAGGAAACAGACGAATATAATTTTATTCAGTAAGGAAATTGATCAAAAGGTGACAGAACAGTTTTTGACATTGTTACAAAGGATTGTTTCAAATAAATGTGACCCGTGCTGGCAAAATGAGTCTACTTCCAAGCTACAGGCAAAACAATATGTTAATTTTGGTTGAATTTGAGGTTTTCCCAAAAATGAGTTTATTACGCTCTTGTCTAGCGATCCCAATGCTCCAAATAGTAATTAAACATCTAAAAAGTATCTTTCTTTGTACGTTTTCTGAGAGGAGTATCTTTCCTATGTCCATGAAAGATGCAGTTTTTCTTTGCTCACTTCCTGATGACTGGTGCTTCCCTCAAGCACAAGTTTGGAATCGTTTTAAAGCGCAGCATTCCAACTTTGTGAATATTCATAGCGAATTGACGTGAGTGAGTCTCGATGACATGAGTCTGAACCAATGAAATGTGATTTCATGCACACAAAAACACCTCAGACAGTGCACAATCCCGATATACACACACACACACAGAATTACAGTTTTTCAAAATGTCTGTCTTGGCGAGTATTCACATTATCTGTTATGTCTTAAGTGACATTTGGTTAACTGTTGGGGAAAACATGTGATGAGTAACATTATATTAGATCTGTGCGGTACAGTAGGTCTGAATATAGTCTGTTTCATGTTAATCAAACAATAGTGGTATCATGTAAAAAAAAAAAAAAAAAAAAATGGAATATATATTCTTTTTCTTATAGATATATGGTTTTGACTTGGTGTGTGCCAAATTTGTTCTTATTACCAGGGATTTTAAGGTATGGTTGCTAGGTGATTTTGTTTTGGAACCTTCAGAAAACTAACTTGATTTTTCTCAAAATTGTCTTTGCGGACTATACATAACAATAACTCACTTTTAAAAAATTTGCTCATTGCGTCTCATTTTGCCAGCAAGGGTCACACATGCTGTTCTTGGAACTTAAAAAAAGTATAAAATAAATATAAAAACAAACAAAAACCAATCAGTGGTAATTATTATTTTAGTTATAGTGGTAATAAGTGACTTAATTATATTGCATTATGTGTACATTATGAAAAATGGATATTCATTTTGAGATTTGGTTTTAACCTCATTGTTAGAATGTAAACATTAAATAAATAAAAAAATATAAATGAATTAAAAAAAAATGTTTAATGTAAAATTAAACTGTTAATCTTTAAAAAAAAACAACAACAACTAATTAAGCATTAGATGGAATCGTTTAAAGCCTAGTTCACAACTGAACTGTGCGGTTCACACTACATGACTTGCTCTCTGTGAAATCAGGAGTGTTCAAGTTGTTGATCCACAACAGGAGGTAACGCACTACACGAGTTGAAAACAACTCTGTCACCCAACGATTTTATCTTGTCTACAAACCACGTTTTGTCACAAAAAATCACGCGATAAAACGAACCGAAAATGACGCGGAAGAACACAGCTGCAAACTGTTTGCGTGATACATACACTCTACAACTATATTTAAAAAAAGAACATCAACATTGTGGAAATCGGCAATATACAGTTGACTTTCCTTTTTCCTAAAAGTATTTTAGTAAAACCTATGATTACAAACAGGGATATACTTCCGAAAAGCATAAGTAATTATATTTTTATGTATACACATACTAGTGTTTAATCTCTAGTTGCTCTGATTGGCTGTAGCTCTGGATATCTAGCATGCTAGATATTTTTCTGGGCTCGGCGAGGCGTCTGCGAGCGTCTTTGATGCGTTGTTGGCTCTTTCATACTAACAGATTGGCGAGCATTCATCGCACGCGAATCCCCCGCGATTTGCACGCGACAACACCCTGACCTGTTGGCGAGCTCAACGATTTGCAAATCGGGCTTAAAATCATGTAGTGTGAACTAGGCTTTAAAGGCAAACTAAATACCAAAATAGTGGAAATGAGCATTATTAAATAAATTTCATCCAACAAATATGGCCAATATCAACCGACATAAATAACAACAATTAAAAAAAAAGACCAATAACTGAACAGAAATGTCATGCATGTCCACCCAAAATGCAACAACAAAAGTAACCCTCACCAATAGCGATGGAGCGCAAATAGAGGCGCTCGGCATCATCGTACTGATTCATGTCATAGTTATAGAGCGAGGCCAAGTGTCCCACAGACAGAGCCACCTCATAGTCCTCCTGTCCCAACAGTTGCTCCTTGATCTGAATGGCCTTGATGTGCATCTCCTCTGCCTCCTGCATTACAAATCACACCAAGGTAAGGTCAGTCAGCCCAACAGCGACCTCAAAAGCACTCTATTGAGTTTGGCTTACACAATAGAAAAAAAAACACATGGCTTTCACAACGATCCACTTGTGGTGATTTCCATAATATGGTAACATTCTCACAGGTTTAAATAAGGAGGAACTAATAAAAACCTTGAATTTGCGCATGGATTGGTAGAGGCGGCCCAGGTTGCCATAGTGTTTCGCCGTCTGAACGTTAAACTCTCCGAAGGCTTTTTTGGCCAACTGGAGGGAGGAGAGGTGCAGATCATGGGCCTCCTGCAGGAGGCGTTCCTCTGTTTCTTTGTTATGACAATCGATGGCAATCTCCTCCAGGATTAGGGCTTGAGATGTAACATCAGAATTACAAATTAGACTGAAGTAACATGCTTTTTCAATTAAGTATAAAAAAAAACCTGAAGATTGAAAAGATAATGCTACTTTGAACCAATGCTACCATTTTAATGTTGTCATTCCAGTAATGCAGCTGTGAATGAGGGGAGTTATGAAAGCTTTTCAAAGTGCTAGTCTCACCTTTCACCCTCTTGGACGAGGCCAGAAGCAGATGGTCTTCAGGGAGAATGTGAGTTATGATGTCTATGGCACGTTCTGCGTGGAATCTAAAAGCAAAATTCAAAGTATGAAACTGGTGCGTTATTCGATAAACACTTCCAAGAAAAAAAACAATTCTAAAAGAAGAACAACTTAATTGTGTTAAAGGTTGGCAACTACAGGACATCTGTGTCATGGACTTCTTAACACTCGAGGGACACATGAAATGGTATAAAAGTTCATACGAGATTAGTAGCAAACAAAAATACAAAGTTTCATCTTGGAAACTGGCAGCTGGCTTTTCAACAAGTGACTCAAGACGGCAATTAAATTATTCATATTTTCATGGTGATCGTAATAGGAGGAATGTTTGTCTGAACGATTATGTATTGTTCAGTGTTGCCTAATGAATTCTGTTTTTAGAGCGAGGGAATCCCACGTCACCCAAGATTACAGCTTTTTCTACAATCTATG
The DNA here is from genome assembly GCA_031834385.1 of Semotilus atromaculatus. NCBI lineage: Eukaryota > Metazoa > Chordata > Actinopteri > Cypriniformes > Leuciscidae > Semotilus > Semotilus atromaculatus. The sequence continues at coordinate 12,744,787 of JAULUF010000015.1, forward strand.
TTTCCTATATAATTCTATTTAGAAGCATCTGAATGCAAGCACTGAGTAGCGGTACAGGAATAATTGATATAGTTCATTTACCCAACCAGATGTCATCATAATTCACTAAATAACTAACTAATGCACTCAGGATAGGATTGAGACACTCACAGTGCGTTATCGAATTTTCCAGAGCTGTACTGATGGACGTAGGACGAATACGCCAGGTCCTCATGTGCAGTTGCAACATGAATATTCTTTCCTCCAAACACGGATTGCCGAATATCAAGTGCAATCTGAAGGTAGAAAACACCCATTGTTTTTCAGTGAATGAGAATGTTTTATTTATACTGGCAAAGAACCCAAATTTTAAGTAATTCTTAGCTCACCTGGTAAATGACCACTGATTGGCAGATATTATCCACGTTTAAGAGATAAAATCCATAATCTAGTAGTGTATCTGAGTATTTTGGGTGCTTGTGCCCAAAATGTTCTCTGGAAACAAAATGTGGGAATACAAAGCATTTCATCGCTGTAAAATCAAACATAATTTCACTATCACCCGCCCTTTAAATATGCATGGTAGTTCTTACCGTGCCAAAAAAACTGCATGTTTTATCAGTTGTTCAGCTTTCCTGAACTCCCGCTTAACAACACAAGCCTGCAGGAATCAATTTCAAGATGATGTAATGTGACAATGGATCATAAGTTTACATCTATTTAGAAAAACTCCAACATTCAGCAATCACTGACCTTAGAGGCTTGTCTGAGAACATCAACTACTACTTTCACAGGTAAGCCAACAGTGATCTCCCTCATAGCCTCTATACACCACCTATAAGCCTAAAACACATAAGAAACACAAATGTAGAGCAGCCGTTCTCCAAACAGACTTCTGGTATTGTTGCATTGGGACTTACCTCATCATAGTGGCTTTTGGCAAATAGCAGTGCACACAATTCTCCATACAGGGCAGCCTTATTAGCCTGATGGCCGTGTTTGGCTAGTTTGTCCATGTAAGACTGGGCCAGTTTGAAAGTCTCTTCTCCCAGGTGGTATTTGCAGTTCCCATTACGTACGTGAAGTAACCTGGCACACAAAGTCCCAATAACACATTAGTAAGATATTAATAACACTAGGTGAGTCCCGATTTACATAATTATTCACTATTCTATGCTGTTTTGTTGTATAAATAGTGCGAGTAGTGTGTATCACATTTTAAATACCCAGATGATGCACTTCATTAAATGAAAAAACAAAGTGTGGAATATTGAACACTCAACTGTCACAGCTTAAATTAAGTAACAGAGGGGGAAGGGGGATCAGACAAAATAACCGTATAAAATTCATACACAACACGGTTGAGTACATAGTGCACAATGTATAGTGCGTCATTTGGGACACAAGTACAGTTAAAATGACTAACTGACCATTTACTGCCAGAAGAGACTCATGCTGACTATTTACTCACCTCACACAGCACTCCACTGCACGATACCAGTGAAGAACCTCATCATGTAATGTGCACAGCTGGAGACAAGACAGAAAGACTTTCTCTGCATCTCCATACCAACCGGCATCTGATAAAAAGCCACCTGAGATGGAAGAAAAGTATTATTACAATTACGACAGCTTGTTATTATAAGCTGAAAGAGCAGAAAATTGAGCACCATACCTAAAACAAAGCCAAACTGTATAGCTTTCTCTTTAACGTGTGCATCTGACTCTGCGATGTATGAACATCGGCGGCTGAAGGAGTTGGCCAGGACTGAAGCGACCTTCACACCGTGGTCCATCAGAGCCTGGAAGCAGTGGTGTAAGAGGTGCCTGTGGAAGAAAACACGCTCTGTCTTTATCTAATCACTATCCATGTTAAAAGCGACTTACACATTTTTTTTTTCCTGAGGTGAGGGTATAGGGATGATTCTTTAACATTTTGCCATGACAAATATTATAGTAGCATATTACTTCTACAGTTGGACCAATTCAGTTTTTTAAGCTGATATAAAAGAGAACAGATTGGCTAATATAAAGCAAATGCATATAACTCTTCACATATTAACACTCACACATATATGTGTGTGTATATTTATACTACAGTTTAAACTTGGGGGTCAGTAAGATTTAGTTTTTTAGCCAAGATGCATTAAATTGATCAAAATTTACAGTAAAGTCTATTTAAATGTAATTTCCACAAAAACTGTTTTCAAAATTGATAATAATAAGAAATGTTTCTTGAGCACCAAATCAGCATTAGAATGATTTCTGAAGAATAATGTGCCACTGAAGACGAGTAACGGCAGCTTAAAATATAGCTTCGCTAAATTAGTAGAAGACTTAATTTTTGCTGGTTTCTGCATCATGACGAAGACCATCACGACATATATTAGTCTTCAACCAAGTCTGGCTAAGATGCCAATGAAGGCTTGTACCATATACATCATGTGAGATTTGAATCATCAGACCAAAATACACACACACACTCAGTCTGGCCATACGTACATCATTAAGGTATGGCTTTGATCTATATTACCTTGACAGATTCACTCAGCTGTCAATTACCTTTTGTCAGAGGCCCTGAGGACTTTAGCGAAGACCTCCAGCTCACAAAACTCCCCTCCCAGCTGGCAGAGCCGGCCTTGCTGGTAAAGCTGGAACACATGAAGAAATGTGAGATTGTTGACCCTACTATACATGTGACACAACAAAGACAACTCAAGCTTTCCCTTGGGGGTGCCAAGGGCAAGGCCCAGAAAACCAAGAAAAGTAGCAATTATAAAAGACAGAATGTGCAATCAGGAAGAGTTTGTGCAAGACCAATATGTAACGTGTGCCAATAATATTGTTTGTGTTATGGCACATTTGGTTTTCGACACCAAATTGACTGATCTTACAAAATAATGTAATGATTACATGGTCAAATTATCTGACACGGAAGAGTAATTTAACCCTTAGTGTTATATTTGAAGCTAAAAACTATGATCATCCTAAATCAGTGGTATTCAAACTTTTTGACTCCAAGGTCCCCAATTTTCCACAATAATTGTACATGTGTGTGTGTGTGTGTGTGTATTTATATATATATATATATTTTTTTTATTTTTTTATTTATTTTGTACTTACAATTTCTACCCTGTAAGATTTTAGAGCTTGGCATAACTAGAAAAATGTATATTCATTATAAAAATGCCCATGGAGTTATAAGACTTTATTAATTTACATGACTTTTCTAGCCTGGGGAAACCCAGACAACTTCCAGCAAATTTAGATTTGCTCTGAAAGTTAGTCTGGCAAAGAGCTCATTGAAAACTCATTTCCAGTCCGCAGAAATCGAGGCACCAATCAGAAACGTTGGGGCGGGCTTTACACGATGACGACAGCGCTGGGATTTGAAGCCTACATTACAAAGATGGATGCCGCCGTCGAACATCACTCGTTCGAATCAGCTATCGCGTCTGTTTTAAGCGATTTAAAATTTTCCTTTTCGTCAAAACCCGAGCAAAGAACAACACTTAATGTCTAAAAAATATGTTATCGCTGTCTTACCGACTGGATTCGGCAAAAGTCTGATATACCAGTGTGGCGAGCAGGATGATCGAGGCCGAGGGACGTGAGAGAACGGCGTGAGTGAGGCCGGTCTCGCATCTCTCACGGAGGAGTGGAAGCATAAAAGGAGGAGCGACGACAGTGAAGATCGAGAGAGGACAGGCCTGAATTTTATTTGATGTTTTGTTTTATTATGTGTGGCGGCAGACAGTCGACCGTGAGGGACTTTGTATTTGTTTTATTTCGTCATTAAAATGTGTGAATGTTCGCCGGTTTCCGCCTCCTCCTTCCCATAACAACGAGCCCCGTTGGTGGCTAAACGAATGGGTGGGTCTTAGCCATAGGGCGAGAACCCTCTGCATACGTCATCTCCTTCATCGCTCTGATTGGTTTTAGGTCTATCGGATTGCGCCAAGAGGCATTTGAGGGACGTCCGTTGGGGACGCCCCTTTGGAAATGATTTGTCTATGGAGCTTTGCCAGACCCTAACTCAGTTTTAACAGAGTGATCTGGTTTTAACCAGGCTATGACTTGTCCACATTTAGGTAGCACATTTTTTAAATTAGGCTGCCTCATTAATCTTCAAGTCAGTGGGAACACAATTTCTTCTCAATAGATTTTTTTGTTGCTATTCTGTCTTATTTCCATGCTTGTTTTGTTAAATCTTCAGTAATCTTTACATCCCCTTGGAAGTTTGCTGAGTCCCCCTGTTTGAGAACCATTGTCCTAAGCAGATCTCTACTTTAAGCTAAATAAAAATCTAAAGTCTCCAAACTACCTAGAGAAAGAACAATTATGTCAATAAACCTCAGTTAAACTTGATTTGTCATTTCAACTATATAGACAAACAAACCACATAATAAATACAGTCCCCTCTCAAACTCAGTTTGGTAATACAGAACATTTATTGTCTAATGTGAGGAATGATGAAGGTTTTAAGGTCATTTGTCACAAAAAAACTGATAGCCTTTGAATACAAAACAGTGAGATTGGTCTAATAACTTAAATGTCCAAAAAGGCTCATTAAAAAGACAAGAGGGCAAGTCAATCAGGCCACACGAAGTGGCCTTAAAATGCATGAGCAATGCAAATATTTTATACATTGCGCATATTACATAACGATTAATATGAGATCAAATAAGTAATTTGGTCCCATTAGTTAATGTGGTTTTAGAAAATCATCTCTTTTCCTAAAACAACAACAACTCAAATCAAGAAGTCATTTAAAAATCATTGGCAAGAAAATCATTAACTAATATTAATAAATGCTTTAGGAGTATTTTTCATTGTTAGTTTCTGTTAATATTGGAACCTTATTATAGTCACTTTTGTCTTTTCTGTTTATTAATTGTTTTCACAGTAGTTGGTGACAACCCATTCAACCCATATTTGCAGATGTCAATTATGTCATACAACACTTATGAATTTGTTAGAAACACGGTTATGTTTTAAATACTCACATGCCATTACAGCTAGTACCCATAAATAAGGTAAACAGGGTAAAAAGTGAAATGTCATAGTGTTTTATGTTTAACTAGTCTTGACCCAGAGTGAGAGCTATATCTCATTCAGCAGAAGATAAGCTAACTTACAGGCTAAGATAACTGGGACATAGTGTGCACTTCAATCAGTCTTAACCTAAACTACCACACAGAAATGAGTGTATTCTTAAATAGAATACCTTAACGGTTAAATCGTATCGTGGCTCGAGTCTCTCAAAACTAGCGCTGCACTGAGAGCTTGGGTCAGTTTTTGTTAGCCAAGCTGCTAGTGAAAAGTGTCAGATGCTTTGACGTTTGTTCGGCAAAGCACTCATTCACTGTACTTCTTACCTTGTAGTACACATCAAACTGTATATTTTCAGGCAGAGAGCGGATGTCCCGTCGCGATCGGCCGTAGTTGTCTACCACGGCTGAGATAGCGGTGTTATACAGGGTCTCAGGGATCCATTCCAGTTCCACCGCGGCCATATTGTTTTCTTTCACTAAATCCAACCACAGCCCCCCCCCTCTTCCACTCCTACTTTTACCTCCTTCGCTACCTGATCGAGGTAAAACTCTTTACTCTGATGCTCTTCATACACCCCCGCACCTGGAAGCGCTTTTTGAGTTTGAAACGGACTGTAGTGATAGGGAACACAACCCTAAGGTTATGCTCTCATGTTTAAAGCTCATCCCCGATCGAGATGCCCCGCCCACTCTATGACACTTTAGGCACTGACGTAGCGCTAGAGCTCCGCTCGTACTCAGTGAACGCGCATTTGACTGTAGTTCAAAATAACGGCCGCTGGGAGGACGATGGGAATATTTTCATATTTTTGTCATATCTATTAGCAATTTTAATGTTAACGTGTCAGGAAACAAAATTAACGTTTAGCAAGTATACATATTTACAATGTACAACCTTTCATTTCTGGGCAAATGGAACGAAAAGACTGAACTCATCATCCTGCACTGAACAGATTTTTGTCAAAAGTTTACATTTTGACAAAATGTAAAATGATAAAAAGGAATAACATTAAATAATTTAAAAAATAAAAGCAATCAAAACACTTACTAAATATATGGAATACTGTATTCGTTATACTTAGCACCGTAACATTTTAATTCTGAGGGGGTAAATATTTCTGGCTTCAAGTTCTGTGCGTCAGATGCCATGTCATGTTACTGCCACTGTGATAAATTGTAACGTTACCTTGTTTAAACACGTTTTTTTTTCGCGGTTGTGGTACTTACGTCATACTGTCTGCAAGTCAGAAAACATACGACTCGATAGAAAATGACAAAGTATGTACTATTTTGCATTAATCTAAATATATTTAAGAATAGATTAGAATAGAAGGAGATGCCTTATGGATGTTCCTTCCCTTGTGAGATAGCCTACTTGTACCCTACCATCCATGTTATGGAATGCCAAAGCTGCTTTTTTTCTAATACAATTGAATTGGTGTTATCTTTTGAACTCTTGGCATGAAAACAAACTGAGGTTTCTACCAATCTTTCATGATTTTTCATATTTATTGCTATTTCAAAATAAAGGTCATAACACCGTCACGCCTAATGCATATTAAATATTCTTGTTGCAAATTGATAAATTACTGCTCCTATGTAATTTATTTTAATATACTTTGTCAATATTACTTTAGGATTTTACTAAGATATTATTGTTTTTAAAATATAATGGCAACGTGACAGTTAAGGGGTTAATTTCCACTTGTCCACACACCTCTTGCATTTTGTTTGGTCACACCGGTGTAACTCTGGGGTCAAAGCTTTGCCCTTTCCACTCTGAGCTCGATTGCTATGTCTGAGGTAAAACAGGCCCCATTCATTACCATACGGACAAAGAAATGTAGAAATATATAAATGTGAAAATAAATAAATGTGGAAAGAAATACATGTAGACATAAATACAGATACAAATAAATAAATAAATGTGGAACTAAATAAATGTACTATAAATAAATAAATGAAAAAATAAATGAATGTGAAAAAATACAATTATACATAAATAAGGAAATAAAAGAATAAATATACATTTATTTGTGCTTTTACAGTTTTCTTTTTATATTATTTATGTGTTTATTTATTTCTTGGCAGCTTTGGCATTCCATACCCATGGTTCCATCTACCGAGCAGGAATTGAAGGTGGGCACCACCTACTGGCCACTACTAGTAAAATCTTTTTAGCAGTATCATAAGAAAATCCTGTGAAATCAGTTGTTACATGTATGTTGTTTGACCCAATTAGTCTAAAAATTATACTTATCGGACTAGATTTCAAACTACCTCCCTCATATATAGCCTAATGTAGATTCTGTATTCCTTTGTGCCGCACAGTGACATGTGTTCCCAGGGGTTTTCAAACTGGGGTTCGGGGACGCAGGGGGTTGCAAGAGAGTGACAGGAGTCTGCATGTGGATAAGAATAGAGGAAAACTGTTAAAAAAATAAAATAAATAATAAGATTAAAATAAATAGGCCTAGGCGAATAGATCAATTTGATGAAAATAAAAATGAATAATACATTTAACATTACATTCACATTGAGTCAAATATATATGTGTCCTAATAGAAAATAATTTTACATTTAATATTAATTTTTCACTGTTTAAATTGGGTGTTTATAAAATATGCCTTTTACATTTTAGGATGTGGGTCTTTCACATAGTGATGATCAAATTTGAGGGTCTGTGGGACCTAAAAGATTGAAAACCCCTGATGGATCCTATATGGTTATTTTGTATTTTTACAAGTATTATATCTCGTTAGTATAATTGTAATCTTCCTTAATTTTAATTTCATTATTGTTTATTGAACTAAAAAAACAGGCTTTTCAGTTCTTGAAAATGAAAATGGTTAACCTTAAGCAAAAGTCACAAATTACTTATCCCACTTAATAAATGTTACAGTAGACCAAAGAGTAGGCTATATGATTAAAATATACAAAAGTACATTATTATGATTAATAAAACATTATACTAATGATCAAAAGCAATCATAAGTGCAAAACAAAATATAATTTGGCTTCACAAACTTATTTTTGAATTGTGTCACTATATTTGTGAGGTCATTTAATAAAGAAAAAGGTCCTCACAGGTAATTAAACTTAGTACACAATTTAGTAACTTATAATTGCTTATAAAAAATAAATAATAAAAAACTGACGAAAGGTCAGGGCAAGTTCAAGCCCATAAATACCCTCCCTGCAATTTTAGCATTATGTAAATATTATCAAGATGTATTAATTTTGTTAATGAGATTTTATTTTTATATTTTCAGATTTGCATTTTAATTTAAGTATTTTTGTAAGTGTTTTTGTAAAAAAAAAAAAAAAAAAAATATTATTATTATTTTTAAGGTCAGTTTATTTATTTTTATTACCAGTTTGTATTTTTAGTGCTACAAAAAAAAATCTTATTTCAGTTAATTACCAAGGCAACATTTCTAATTTTAATTTAGTTTTTAATCAAATGTTCATATTTTATTGCAGCTTTATTTGACCCATACCAAAGCTTTGATCTAACTAAGACCCTTCAGTGTAAGTTTTATACAGCCTATCTCTAGACCTGTTCTGAAATGATTTTACAGAAGATATAAAACAGCCTACCAATTGACGACCACCAAAAGCAGAACGAGACAATAGATTTTTATTTCACTGAACGTGTCTGACATTGATTTCTGCAGCTGCAGTTCTCAACACAGACAGCAGATGTCGCCGTTTCCTCTCACCGAACAATAGCAGCATGAGGCCAACCTACCGCCTTTATCACTATATTTACAACAGTGCTCGCCTGCTCACGTTCAGCTGCGCCCATCTAGAGGATAGAACGAACAGAAACAACACCGTTCCCTACCAAAACCCTAGATACCTCACAACGGTGAGTCCAGCGGACCTTTATGAATATATCTATATATGTTATAATCCTGTTAACAAGATAACATCCAGTTATTTTCAGGAGGGAAAATCCCATGTCAGGGATGTAAGCATGGGATCAACAGCAGTCCGCTGCTGGATATAGAGGCGAAGAAAGGACCCTTATCAGCCACTTACTCATGCTAACTGACCTGCTAACTGTAGTCGGAGGGTTCTTACATTCTCTGTTCATTCTGTTTGGTAGTTTCACGCTAAAATATGTGTACTCTGGTGGTCTGTGTTTAACAGTTTCAGTCCGTGTCCAGCTAATTTAAAGGCTTGGAAGCTGATTTGGAGCGTTAGCGTTTGGCTTTCCTGCTGCTGATGATTGACGAGTCTCTCGCCGCTCCGGTTGACTGACCGGGCAATTTATATAAGGTTTCTTGTCCTAACGTGTGTTTCCCTTTTATGCGATTCTCGCCTGGATTGTATCTTTCTAGCCTTTAGTGCGTCAATGACACAGTAGCAAACCGCAGGTTTATAGGCTACATTGTAATAGAACGCTTAATTATATTGTAGCATTATAGGTGTGAAGGAGGACAGGGAGTCGCCCTCACTTTCCTTTCATGTCAGTGGTCAAGTGCATATAGGGTTTATCAATTCTTTAACAACAGTTATGTAATTAATAATTTAACTGTAAATGAAAAGCTAGCATTCTAATGATAGTCAATACACAATACATTCTCAGACTAGACACTATCTCAGGTCATGTAATGCATGTAAACACACACTGTCTATTATTACGAGGCGATCAAACGGCATGTATTCATTAATGAATGAGCAAAAGTTTATATGTATATGAAGTTTGTATCATACACACTGCTGGACCCTGATGCCACTCCTTTATGTGTCACGTCAAATACCATTAAAACTGTTGGGTTTTGGAGCTAACCGGTTACCTTAGTACATTTTTGTAAGAGACTTTAACTTTTATATGCTTGTTCAAACACGCTGAGCTTATTTCAAAACGCTCATGAAATTCCAGCTAATATTCTGTGCTATAAAGAGACTGATGCTGATGCAAAAGAAAATGAGCATAACTCTTTGGACTAGCTAATGCATTGAGAAGTCTGACATCTTTAAGTGCTTTCAGGCTCAGGCAATGTCTTTATCTTGGTTTCGATTACCAGGTCCACTTATATTCATAATGTATTTTTAATCATTATTATCACAATAAATATTATAGTTTTTTGTTTAAACTAGCTAGGGTTTACTAGTATGTGTTGCATTTATATATTATTGTTGAACTCAAATGATAAATACTAGTACAATTAGTAGAGTAGGTAGTATTATGTATGTACTATCATTGAATATTGCATTAAGCCTGGATCAAACCTTTTATGGGGAAGAATTGCCCAAATTGCCTTCCTGTATTATAGGGAAGAATTTGGCCCCTTGTTAATGGAACTTGTTTGGATGATGAAGTCTCCTGCTGGTGGGAAAATAGGAATGTTAGAGGCCCGTGGCTTTGATAGCACCTCCCCAATTCCTTAAACCCTGTTTGTTTCACATCCTTTTAGTGAAATAATGATATGTGTCTTCCTTACACTAAAATTTGTCAATTTTGCTGTTCTGGTGAATATTATCATGTCACATTATGGTACAGAAGTTTTTTTCTTGAGTGAAGGTCAGTCCGTGATTTCAACTACATACTTTACCTTTTCACAAAGTAATTGCATATTGTAATGCAGGATATTCAGTTGCAGTTTTGTTGTAAATTATGACATGACTAGAATTTAAACTATTCTCATTGTGCAAAGAAACATGAAAAATGATACAATTATTGATGCTATATTTTTCTTTCTCCAGGGAGCATAATTAATCCATTCTGGATGTACAGAAGCCACTCTGTCTCTGTATGGAAAAATCTCTCGGTTCTAAAAACATTGGTGCTTCTGTAGTGGAACGTAGACTACTTTTGGGGACAATATGTTCAACTTGATCAAAAAAGACAAGGAGAAGGATGGAGTTAGGAAGGAGAAAAAGGATAAGAGAGACCGGAGGGAACGGATGTCTGCAGCTGAGCTCCGAAGCCTCGATGAGATGAGCATGAGACGGGGCTTCTTCAACCTCAACCGGAGCTCCAAACGTGACTCCAAGAACAAGTTGGAGATCTCCAACCCTATCCCTATTAAAGTTGCCAGCAGCACTGAGCTCAATCTGACTGACATTGAGTCGGATGGCCTCAGTAACCGCAGCAGCATGGTCCTGGATGCAGATCAGCTCAGTGCGGCCAGTTCCAGTGATGATCTGAAGGGCGATTATGGTCAAGATGGCCATCGGAGCTCTGTCAAGGAGCGGGCCGCTAGGTTTGGCTCCCTCGCCATGCAAAACTCACAAATGGGTTCCATCATGAAGCGCTTCTCCTTTTCTCAGCGGAATAAAGATGAAAGTCCATCCGAAGGTTCCACACCTTCTGGGCAGAACTCTGCTGCCCCATCACCGCTGGTAGAAACCAAGATCTTTGACCCCCAACGTAAGCCAAGTCTTCAACATCAGCAGCAGCCTCCTGCTGGGAAAAAGGTGCAGATTCCTGAGGTTGTGGATAAGACGTTTCCTGCGGATCTCCGCTTGCCTGCTGTCGTGCCACCGCAGACGCCCGAAGTTCGGGAGCTGGTTCTCCAGAGGCGTAACACTGGAGATTTCGGCTTCTCCCTGCGGCGCACCACCATGTTGGACCGCGGCACGGATGGAACGGTATATCGCAGAGTAGTCCATTTTGCGGAGCCAGGTGCCGGCACCAAGGACCTGGCTCTTGGTTTGGTTCCCGGAGACAGGCTGGTGGAGATCAACGGGCGAAATGTGGAGAACAAGAACAGGGATGAGATCGTGGAGATGATTCGGCAGTCAGGCGACACGGTGCGGCTTAAAGTTCAGCCCATTCTGGAGTTAAGCGAGCTGAGCCGATGCTGGCTGAGGAACACCGAAGGGCTGAGGCGGGAAGCATTTGACGTAAGTCCATACTTTGTCTCTCTTCTCTTCTCTCGTTCATGATCACAGGCTTTCCAGGCAACTCCCCACAAGCCTGCTCAGCTCTTACACATGTAGAGCCAATTGGCTCTTCTCAAGAGTACAAGCACATCATTTAAGATGAACATGTTCTTGTGCAACAGGAAGCGGATTCCTTTCCAGGATGAACATCTGTCACAATGTGTCTAACATAATCTTTTCTTCCTCCAGCTTTCCACAAGTGATGACTTTAATGACAGGCTTTGAAATTGTTTTGTTTGTGTTTTTCTTCACAGTTTGCTGTGCAATAGTTGGACACAGTGCGACAGTAAATTCTGAATTTTCCCCATGACAGTTTGTAGTTTAGTTTTGGTATGCAACTATAAATTGCACTTACTGTTGACCGTAAAAGAGAAAGGCTGGTCAGGGACTCTTTCTTGTGTGAGATGAATGGGTGAAAAATATTTTTCAGTTTTTCCTTGACAGAAGGAAACCTTTGAAACTTATGTTATGTCCTTGTTGCATTACAGATAAGAATGGCACTTTTGCGTAAATGTTTTATTTTTTGGATGGGTGGAGGGCGGAGGGATGGAGGTTGTGTCTTCATTAACTAGCATGTGTGCCACTACTGGTCTGGATTTAATCTAGTGCTGTCGTGCCAAGTTGCATATGTTGATGCTGAGACGAATCACGAAGCTTCTTCCTACAGTAACTTCTTGTGGGTGTTATGTAAGACTTCTTGATAACTACACTCATACTTGCTTGGAAAACAGTACATTCAGTTAACATACTCGTTTGCTATGTAATGTGCAGTGAGGAGCCCTAAGTAATTTGTAGAAAGGTAATCTGAAGCTGAATGATGAGCCATCTGTGAAACTTTAGAGTGCACAACAGAGAGGTGTGACATGCAAGTGAGTTTTGAAACAGTGAATCAGAGGGTTTGAATCATTAAATGGTGTTTGTGTTGGAAAAAAGGTGTTGGCTGTTTAATAATTATTCCCTTCAGTTTGCTGCTTGCAGACAATTATGAATTTAAATGGTCCCTTTGCAACTACTAAACTTTTCATTAGCCTAAAATGGGTTTCCCAAGTGAGGGTTCACGACCCTCGAGAGGTTCAATAGTAAACTGCTGTGGGTTTGCGAGATTGTGCTAAAAAGGAAATGCTCAGTTAAACTGATTAAAAATTAAATTATTCAATTAATTATTAAATTGAATTATTAGTTTTTTAAATTACATGAAAAAATTTGATATTGCTTGCATTTATTAAAAGGTTAGCATTACAATTGTAGGTGATGTTAGCCATTTTCTCACATAACACGCGCTAAACCCGTTTTCCAGTAAACAGAGCTGCTATTTACACATGTAACAGCTTTATTCTCCTTATCTATATTTCTACCATTCAGACAGCTGTTAACACATTACTCATTTGTTTTAGCGTCTGCCCAATTTGATAAAAACAGTTTTACAACCACAGACAATTTTGGATGTAAACTAAATGGTGTGCAAAGTAATTGCATCAGTTCTTTCCGAAATGTGTGATTGTTTCAAACTTTTTGACAGCATACTTCATATGTCAGAGCATTCTAACACATACGTGCTCAAACTGCTATTCTTACAGCTAAGAAATAGCAATTATGGTTGTATTTACAGAAAAAGCTGTATGGTTTGGCTGAGAAAAAGTTGTGAATCCCAGGCAGGCTTAGACTTTTGTAATGTATTAGCCACATGTAATCTAGAGTGTTAAAAGGAGTTCTAAGTGTTTTTGTACTTGTTGAAACGGTCCCTGGTCTCTTTGTAGTCAGTCTTGGCCTAGAGCAGGGGAAGAGCAGCTGTACTCCTGCAGGCCGAATGGACCTACAGGTGCCTGACAGCACAAAGACAGAACACTTGCTCATCTTTCTCATCTTCTTCATCATTACTACATTTACATGATGGTAAATTATCTGTATGGCCTTGAGTAAGAAAAGCTGCCTCTCGGCTTCAGCATTTGTGTCTACAATAAATCTGAACTCAAGCAATAACATCAGGCTAATGGTACTGTACTGCTGTAATGGGCTTAGAAAAATAAAGCGATCATCAGCCCTGCCTGTTTATGCAACCACATGTTTGTGAAGGACTCCCTAATGGTTTTTCCTATGGAATAGTTTTAACTTTGTGGCAGCATCATAAATTAAGCACTTTCAGGAAATCTAAGATTTGTTTAGCTTAAAGGTTTGAGTGATTTTTTTGCCCATTTGGTGACAGACCATCTCGTAACAATTAGAACGGTTCATCATGTGCTTCTGCAAGTTTGGCAGGCACCTCCATCTCATACCAGAGTGGTTCTGCTGTGCTATTTTGGGTTTTGCCAACAAACAAGAGGGGCTTAGTTTGCTGCATAGTTGTTAGTCAGCCTCCCGTTGTATTCATTATGGTTCATTATATGGCCTCAGGTCAGTGGGAGTATTCGTGCAGCCTGTGTCACCCTGACTCTTGCCCCCTCTGTCTATCGCTCTCTCTCGGACAGCGATCATAATCTGTTCTGTCTTTTGGCAAGCTGTGCTACAGGCATTGTCTGGAACATCTAATATGTCCTCTGAGAGTATTCATTTTGGGCTTCTTTTGTTGTGGAGCTGTTTTAAAATAAAGATGGGCAGGAAGTACTCTACTACGTGTACGAATATGAAATGAATAGGCTTGGAAGTAGTGGGAATAGTGCTTGCTGGAAACCCAACCCACAGGACAGTGGTGACACCAGAATAAAAATATTCATGATTCTAAATACAAAATTATTTTAAATGAATATGCTTGCTCTCTGTAACTGACTAGATATATTTAAAATAATATAGATTGTCACTACAGTTTGTCACTATCCACAATACATATTGTAGCATTTTTGTATTACGATATATTGTTACACCCCTATTTTTTTATTTTTGTGAACTGAATAAATGTTTACAATCATCATTTACTGAGACTTTCATTAATCTTTGGAACGCAAATTAAGATATTTTAATGACATTTCTGTCCCTTAATTAAAAGTCTAGGTAATCAAAACATTTCACATTTCAAGACATTCATTAAGAAATCCATGTGAATCGAGTGGTTCGAGACACAATCTCTATATCCACTGCTGGCCATTAAGAAATCCATAACTGTCATTCACTAATTTGCATTTGAGTTTTCAAATGCAAAGCAATACTCAACATGCTTAAAATCAGTAACCACTATATGCAAAAGTGCCATAAAGGTGCCTCAATTTTAATTTTGTGATTTGATTAAGTTGTCAATTCTAGTGATGCCTTCCAGTGTGGTTTGTCAGACAGCAATTTGCATCAATGTCTAGTAAATGATTGGGGAACACGGCTAGACGGAGCACAAGTGAATGGAACAAGGCTGTCTTAAAACATGTTTCCTAAAGTTGATCTATTTTTGATTGGATCCTTATTATAAAAGTAATTGTGGAACAGAATATTTGACAAACAGGAAGTGAAGAGCTGGACCTTTGTTCTGGTGTGAATGTGGTCTCGGGTAGTCGTGTTTTTTAGCACGTGTCTGTGTTTGCATGCGTGATGTCTGGAGTGCTGCACTGATTTGTGGGCCTCACTGAGCAGTGGGAGCCATTCTCGGCCCCTTTGTCTCAGAAAACAAATAGCAACAGCTTTATCATCAATCCAAATAAAGAAGAGCCGTAAAACGATCATGTCCCAGTGCAAACAAAAGCCAAGCGGAGGGAGTTCATGACAGTCTCCTCCAGCAGGCATATTTTATAAAGTCAGGCACAGCTGGACCCTGCTGTTGTCTTGATTGACCTTTTACTTTCTATTTCTTATGGCTCAATTTTGCTGTTTTTGAGTCTTAGATTTAGCTATGTTTTTCAGGACAAAATCTTGTGAACTAGATCTGTACTGAAGAAATAAACTGCATTTTTTTTTGCTAGGGTGCTTTTGACCCAAGTCAAAAGTCCATCCCCAAGTCTCAGTGATATTTATATAGGCTAAATGACATGACTTTCCTTGATAATTTGATTACTAATTATTCGCATGTTATGGAAATATTTTTGATGTCCTTTTGTATGGAGTTTGGCAGAATAGGAACTTCGCAAATAGGAACTTCCCCTTCATTGCAGGAATGTCTTTGGACTGGAGTGGCTGAAGAATGGTATGTTATTCCCGCTGTTCCCTATTCCTTAGAAGAGAGCACAGCAAACATACAGGAAGTCCTCTATTCTTCTAGGCATTGACCAGTGTAGTCAGGATGTCCTGAGATGGCCGTGAGGAAGCCAGAATAGAGACAGTACTACAGACCCTGCTGAAACAAACAGGTAAAACTGTCTATTTTCAGCACATAGGCAGCTCTCTGTCTAGTCCGATTGTCTCGGCTGAGACAGAACCAGGCCTGGAAACTCATTTTTCTGGTTATTGAGTCTTGGGCATCGAAGTCCAGCACATAGGGTGTGTCTTAGTCGGCTCTCTAGTTGAGTAGTTCACGCACTTCCTAAGCAGTCAGACATTTTTTAGGGCTGTCCCACTGTAAACAACAAAACTATAAAGGTATTTTATTTGCAATTAGCTGAGTATCATTGATATATTTTTAAATCTGTACAGTTAATCTCTATTGACAGCATTTGTGGCATAATGTTAACAACAACAAAAAATGTGCACTTGTCCAGCCACAAGATGTAAATGATATTCGTGTTAACCAGTGTTATTTTAATATATTGTATTTTATAATTTCAGTTTATTTTAATTTTACTTTGTCTATTTGTTATTTTTGTTAGTATTTTAACTGAACTATTTTAGTTAGTTGCCAAGGAAGTTCTTCATATGTGCATATTTTTACATTTTAATTTAATATTTATTTTATTATGTGCATAATGTAATTTTTTTAATAAAACAAACAATACAATTATATGCTTCACATTTCAGCTTCTAAATCCTCCATAAATGGGCACTCACAGTAACCTTGACACGAGGGAGGAGTCCAAATAATTTTTGGTGGAATCAACATTTTCAATAAAATGTGTTTTGAGGTAAATAGGTCTTCCATTAGTACAGGTCTTCAGCGTCTTCAGCATTAAAGGCTATTGCTGACTCTGCTGCAGTGAAGTGACTGGAGGCACCATCGTGGGTGGCTGTTGCCTGACTGACCACCAGCAAGGTTGCACTTCATGACACTGTCTGCAGAAGAGTTACAGCTGTGCACCAGATGCCCCCAGACCCTCATACACACACAGATTGATGCAGACATTCTGACACCCAGCCTCAATGTGCCATCATGCTGTTTTACAGGCAATGTGAAAGCATGACTTTGCAGTTAACAAACCTCAGAGGTCCATCATTACCAGTACACTGTGGAGACTGCATCAAGACCACAAAATATGCTTTCATTAACATACTTGTCTCATATAAGAGTCTTTCCTGCATACACGCTTCTAACAATGTTGAAATAAGCTGTAATTTGCTAATCACAGTACTTCTCATCACAATATATAAACAATCCTAAATGTCAGGTTTGCAGTATGTGTTCGTACTGTAGTGTTTTTCACTCTGTAGACAGGGCCATGCTGGCTCCATCTCTGCCGCAGGACTGGCCCACAGCACCCCAGAGACTTTCTGCACCACACTGCTGTACTTCCCTTTTTCTCTGCTTAAGAGCAAAGACTTAAGTGGAGGAGATGTCACTGAATGATCGTTTTCTACCAAAAACTCTTCACTAAACAATTGTGGCACTTTTGATTGCTGTATTTCAGCGCACTAACCACCCACAATCCAGTTTACCCAGACTCTCGTCTGCTGTAGACCCCATCCGTCTCTCTCTATCTGCCTGTCTGTCTGTTCTGTCAATCAGTTATTCTTTCTGTCTGTCATGGAAAAACTACATTTTTCTAGTTAACAATGCATTTCGGTTCATTATCATTTATTTGTTCTTCCTTGTGTTCAAATTAGAATTTCAGTAGCTTGTTATTTGTTATTTCAATTCAAATTCACATCGGATCGAATTAAAAAAAGGCTTTTTCAATTCTGAATCTCATTGACTTGACAAATGCCTCTGCATCACCTACTAGGCGCTAAAATGGACGCTTTAACAGGAGGATGATTTGGATTTGGAGTTTATTCTTGAATTGAGTCATCTGTGATAAATTAGTACATTTGGCTATTTTTCCTCCTTTATTATTTGGTAACATCCATTTTAACTTGAGAAATTGATTCTCAGCTAAATCCTTCCCTCTATGACCTCCCTCTCTTTGTTTTTTTTCCTCTCTCCTTCGCTGCCTGTGGGTTCTGGTACTTCTGTTGCCTTGGCATTGCTTCTGAACGGTCTGTGAGCAATTTCACCAAGCTAGGTTTTTCATATGTGTATGTACAGTAAGCGAATGTAAAATAACAACCACAGAAATCATAGAGGCTGGAAATCTTCAACACTGTACTGGCCCTTGACCAACGATGATAGTTACCGTTCCATGGATAAATACGACTTTTCTATTATGTGAACTCAATTCAGAATTTTTACATTAATCTTTCATTGTAATTTTTCACACATACTTTTTTGGCATGTGTATTGTGGAAACATACGTATGTTTGATGTTCACGTACTACTTTGAGAGAACAAACTGTTCATGTATGTGCCCTAGGTTCTGTTTTATTTTTATTTTTATGGATGCTGTGAAAAAAAAAAAAAATCAATCATTACTTCTTCCCATGGGGACTTTAGTTTCACTGTGGATGCTCTGTGTTGAAGGTTCAACTAAATTAATAAGCCTTAATAGTCTGTGTATAATAGTGATTTTTACTTCTGCTACTATCACAATTGTCTTTTTTGCATGAATCGTGTCTACAATTGCAAAAAGCAGTTTGGTGAATTCAACGTGCAGTCACAGGTGCATGAATAGCATGTATTGGCTATTATTTTGGCTTTAATGTGTCCAGACATTATTAGATTTTAGCAAAAGAACCGGCCATTTTGTAACTTATTTTATGCTGATATGGAAGGCACACATACACCTCATGATTGATACCCCTCCTCAGAGTGTACAGGCGCTGTAGCTCTTGGCCCTTACCGTATTATTTTACTCCACAAGACCATAAGCTCTGTTCAGGAAGCTATTCTGATTTGATTGGCTCTCATTTTCTCTCAATCTTTTCAACATCTCTGAAGTTAAACATTCATTTTCTCTGGACCTCTGCAACATTTTATTTCCTCCTCTCCAAAACCACACACTTGACAACAACAACAATAATAATAGTACCTTGTTAATGGATATTTAATAATAAACAATATTATATGTATAAATAAACCTAGATTGAGGAAAAAAATGCTGTTAATTATTATTCATGACGCCTATCGTATCAACTGAAAACGAATAATAATGAAATTAACTAATAAAACTATGAAGCAGTACCAGTTTATAAATAAGTTAAAAATATGGTGGCCATACTGCAGAATTTAACTAAATATTCACTGTGCAGAGACCTTTTCCATTTATATGAACAGATTTACACAAAATCAATTGGGACATCCCAAATCTACGTATATGTTTTAAGAGGAACGCGTTTGCATTAGGTCTCTCAACTTTAAAGCTGTGCGCATAATACAGTTTGGCAGAAAAAGTTGATGTAGCGTTTTGTCACACTTCAGTTAGTTACTCCCCAACTGTGATCCTATAATTTGTCTGCTGACCTTTAGGGCAGAGTGCCATGTGTCATAACGCTGGGTGTGCCAGGCAGGAGTGTGATCTGAGGGAAGTAATTGACCGTGTTCAGGAAGCCCTAGCACAGGAACTGGGATAAAGAGCCAGTTTCTACATTCTGTGCCCGTCACGTCATCTGAGATAAGCTTTCAAGTGATTTAAATGGCCTTTCTTCCCATGTGAATAAGTTGACGTGTTTCCATCCGTCCTTCCGCATTGTTTTACATTGTCTTTTCTCAGTAGTGTTATATAACACTTCAGCATCTTTTTCTCTTTCTCTCTTTTCTTGAAAATTATTGGAAAAGTAATACATGTCTAGCATATTTCAATGTAAGTTCTCGGGGTAAAAGAGCATCATTATATTTAAAGAAACAGTTTTTTTTTGTTGTTGTTGTGAGAAATAGAAATAAAACACTCATTAGATGCTGAATGTTGCATTAATGTTGAAATCCTACTGCCGAAATCTGTTGATATGTTTTGTTAAAGTGATTGTTCATCCAAAAATGACAATTCTGTCATTTTACTCGCCCTCATGTCATTCTCAAAGTCAAACCTATATGAATTTCTTTCTTCTGTGAAACATAAAAGAAGATGTTTTGAGAAATATCTGAGTGTTTTGTTTTTGTCTATAAAACTGATGTCAATGGGGTCCAAAAAGTTGTTTGTTTCCCAACATTATTAAGAATCATTTCTTTTGTGTTCCACAGAAAAAAAGGTTTTGAATGACATGAGGGTGAGTAAATGATTTTATTTTTGGGGTAACTGTCCCTTTAAGGGGATCATGAAGTGAACTGCTTTGCTTGTTTCTATGAAGGGCTTGGAAATGTTTTCTGCTCCCTAAAGTTCCATTCTTGGTATTTTTGGAATTTGCTTTGGAACAAACATGTCACTTCCTGATTGGGTCTCTGGAGAAAGCAGAGTCAAATTGAAAGAGATGCAGCCAGAACAGCATATTTCATCTTTACACTTGAGGTCATTCTATGGGAATGTTCAATTTTGAGGATTTTTGTTTTAACCGTTTACATAACATCATTACATTTGTGCTGCATTGATTCAGTACAGCCGAGCCATGTCGGATGTAGCGACGCTTTCGAGTCTGTAATGTAACTGGGTATATTGCACCAATAACGAAATCTATTTTCTGTTGTTGAGTATTTTGGTACCCACTTTCCTTCTTTATTGTTAGTTAACATGTGACATATGCTCTCGATGTCCATGCCACTTGGTTTCTCATTCACCATAGTCACAATTAGACCGGAAGTCTCCAGAGGAAGGGGATAAAGCAGAATGGGGCAGACTAGACGAACTGTGCAACCCTGGCTCAGGGCTCATTAGAGTTGAGATGCTTCCTGTCAGGATGGACCTTTCATCGATGTCATGAGAAAGTGGTCTCGCAGTGGTCTCCTGCAAGACCCACTTTCCACACTGTAAAACAGGAAGTGAGCAAAGGCAACATGATTCATTAAGATTCGCTTGATACAAAATAAGAATTGTATAATATTAAATGTAATATTTAGTCTTTTATCTTCAGTTAAGTCAATTCAAATGAAACTGCCAATACTAATTAAAACTAAACTATACTTGCCAGTAAATGAGGTACGTTTATTTATACTGCAATTCATACTGGGAACTCACAATTCCTTAAATATTAGAAGAATTATGTTGGGTTATTGTTCTAACTTAGCCTATAAATATTAATTCTGATTTGATACACTACTGTTCAAAGTATGGGCTCAGTTATTCGAAGGAAAAAAAAAACTGTTTTCTAGTTTAATATATTTTAAAATGTAATGTATTCCTGTGATTGCAAAGCTGAATTTTCAGCAGCCATTACAGTCTTAATTGATCCTTCAGAAATCCTTCTAATATGCTGATTTGGTGCTTAAGAAACATTTCTTCTTATTATCAGTTTTTATTATTATACGGTTTTCCGGATTCTTTGCTTAATAGAAAGTGGAAAAGAACAGTGTTTATTTGAAATAGATTTTTTTTTCTTTACTGTCGCTTTTCAACGATTTAATGTGTTTTTTGTTGAGAAATCTTAAATTCTCAATGACTCTAAACTTTTCAACAGGAGTGTATGTGGAAAAAATAGCTTTTTAAAAAGAATTGCTCTCGCTCCACAGTCCTACTTCTACCTTCGGTTTGGTCTGCCTGCTCGTAAGGCCCAAGATAAAAAAGCAACAGAGAGCTCCATTGAAAGCCCACTTTATAGACATTAACATTTAGCCTGTGCTGCACGGACAGACCCACTCAGCACAGGGCCTTGGTGAAACCGCTCTGATTGGCTGTGACCCCAGCCCGGAGAAAGGCCTCTCTGTACGGCTCTACAAGGAGAATTCCCCTCTTTTTCCTTCCACTCCACATCCCACTGCCTCTCATGTATCAGCTCAGCTGTTTTTACTGCACTGGATCATACCGTTCTCCGCATCTAAAGTTGTGGTTTCTCACAGCAATATATACTGTATCTCTAAAGGCTCTCATGGGGTTTATCCAGCAGCACGCCATACATACATTTTCATTTGGCCGCGAATTGAGTATTAATGACAGAATGTGTATTTAGCAATCCTATACACAGAATCTGAACCAAACCCCTACAATCATGACTTAATTTGTTGTAAAAAGCCTCACGGATTGTTAACCGATGCTCTGTCCTATAAATTGTAATTTATAACCCCCTGGAAATAGAAGCAATTTGAAGAAAGCGTAGGGAAAGGAATGCTCATTGCCCCGGGCTTATTCTTTTCCATGCAGTCCAGCGTGGTTGTGGTCTGTGCTGAAATACCAACGATTCCTGATGGCTCATGGTTTATTGTTTCTCTCTGGATGTTGTTCCAAGACTCATATGCTTGGCCGTGTTGGTTAAAATTAAACGCACTGCGTGTCAGTGATATCCTGTGCTGACTCCAATGGCTTATTATGGATGCTGCTCACTACATCACTCCCTTACCATTGATCATGGGACTGTGGAGAGGCCTGAAAAAGGCCTTTTATCAGAATGTCCACCCGAGGGAGGGAGTATTGTGAGTCTTGGCCCTCTCTCTAACACCATTCTCCATTCTACCCCAGTTACAGAGGTCTTTATCATCACAGTTGGAAAACGGCACAATCTGTAAGTGAGGAAGGCCTTCCCCACAGAGATAAGCCACCGTAAAGCAGTTTAATGCTGAAACTAGCTTTATTTGGATTATCTTCCAGATGTTCCACTGACCGTGAGAGTGATTGCGAGTTGGGAAATCCTCATTTAAGCATTAATAGAAAACGAGTACTGCTGACTGAGCGTTTATTATGACCGTACAGGCCACTTCACAGTGAGACCTGCTCATGCCTGACCCAGAAACAACACGTGTTTTTTATTTTATTTAGTATTTTTATATATTATATTTAGTTATAATATATTTTTTATTTATTTAATATATCATATTTTTTATTTATATATTCGGTATGTAAAATTTATATTTTTCTTTATATATTCAGTATTTCATATAATTTATATTAATGATTTATATATAGCTATTTATATATGGCACTGCATTTTCGGCAACCGACAATATTTGACCAAAATTTAAAGGGATACTCCACCAGTTTTTCATATTAAACTATGTTATTCCTTTAACTAAGACGAGTTGATACATACCTCTCTCGTCTCAGTGCGTGCACTATATCGCTCTGGGCGCGGCGAAACTTTAATAGCACTTAGCTTAGCCTAGTTCATTCAATAGGGGCCAAGCAGAGAAGCGACCAAACACCTCCACGTTTTCCCTATTTAAAAACAGTCACTCGAGTAGTGTAACTCGACCAAGAACGGTGACACAAAATAAAACGTTGCGCTTTTCTAAGCATGTAAAATGGATAACTATATTGTATGGCGGAATACCATCAAGTGCTTGGGAGCACTTCGACTCGGCGTAGTAATATTTTCACACTCGTGAAAAATCCTCTCTATATACTATATACGTGATGATATTACTGCGCGAGTCGAACTGTGATGTTTAATTAGCATTTCTCCAAAGGGTGCATTTTGATTGTCAGTGACTCAGTGTTTTTTTGTGTGTGTGTGTACACAATGTGGATGAGCTAGTTATAGCATGGAATGAATATCAGAAGGTGGGTTGAAAGAAGCAGTACAACACGCTGAAATGTATCACGTCTCATGTAATCACTCCGTCAGTGTTTTAACCGTGGTAAGCGTCAATAAAAAAAGGGAGGGAGCAGCAAGACGATGACGATGTCTATGCGACACACTGAAGCAGTTTGTTTATATCTATGGATCCAATATGGCAGCAGTCTTAGATATTGTTCTAAGTAGTTTAGAACGCAAGTTTATTTTGAAAAAAGAGCAACTTTTCTGTCGATCTGCATACGTCATCAGATATAATTGAAACGACTGACTATGAGCTACGTGCAGGCGCATTTGATAGACATTTGTAGCACCCACTAAACGGCTCTGGGCATTCGTAAACCACGCCTCATATACGAGAAAATTAACATGTGGTTCCCAGACCCACGTCTCAATGAGACCAGGTCTGACGTCAGCCAGGCTGATATCTGCCATGAAAACAAGTCTGTTTAAATGTTTATAGCTCAACACCGAATTGTTTAATAAAGTTGATATAACAACTGCCTTGTGTGCGATTTAAATGCTTATGTAACTTTTATACAGCTTTTATGTGTTGATTATTCAATTATGTTTCGGTTTTTGGCTGAATGAAAACATTAATTTTGATTTCGGTAATAAAAAAAATAATAATTTCAATGCATTACTCCCATGAACTACTCTTGATGGTGAAATTCCTTAAATTCTGCTGGAACAATTCAAATGCTATGTTGGAGTGGTGAGACCTGAGGTTTGGAGGAGGTGAATGAGTGCACTCTGGGTACAGGAAAAAACACCCTCACACACGCTAGCCATTACCCACACTGTGAGACGCCAACCTCCGCAAGGCGGACCGGGTTACCAGCAAAAACCCAGCCGTCCCCACTGATTGACCAATGTCAGATGTACTCCATCAGCCTGCCGTTCTCCATGTGAGCGTCAGGCGCTGGGTTTTGTCATTATGGGGACGTGCATAACTCAGTAAGGGTGTCTGGCAGTGCATCTGTAGCCCTTGTGGCCGGGATTCATTTTTGAACGAGGGCGAGGCTCGGTGGTCTGGTTATAGTGGGTTATGGGGTTTCACGATGCACTGCAGGGTCCTTCAGGATCTCACTTTGTCTCTAACATAATGCTTTCGTCTTTGCCTGAGTCAATTATTTAAAGAGACCTGCTACAGGCAAACTGAATAATGAAAGAGCTAGTCTGGGCACGCATGCGGCATTATGAGGAACAGGGTGGAATAGAGTTGGGCTTATGGAAATTAGGAACGCAAGTTATAGGATTGTGTATGTGTGTAATTAACCACTTCTTGTAAATAGCCTCTCCGGTAGGACCACTTCAGCTTTTGTTGACGCCCAACAACACTGCCGCCATGTTGAGTATGGGGCGGTCATCTTTAATGAAGGGCTTTTGTGTGCTGAGAACAGCTCTCCGCCGGATGATACATGACACGACACAGTAATGAATGGGACTGCTAAAACACAAACACTTATCCTCTTGCTGTTTGTTATATGCTCAGGCTAATGCTTTTTCTGTACTCACGATGGTTTTGTGCTTGTGTGGCATTTAAACAGTTGTTTGTGCTGTTTTTGATGCAATCACAAAATTAAATTATCATTTAGACCAGGAGTCTTCATCCCCTTTTCAGACTTTTTTGGACCGACGGATGGAGCAGACACCCACTGTTATATATTATGTAAATAATATTATATTAATGTTTTTAACTTTAGTTTATTAATATGACAAATCAGAATAACAAAGAAAAACACATCTAAAAACTATACTATATTTTCATTTTTTAATTGTTTCAAACTAAGCTTTCTCTATTAAAGGTTTTTATTTATTTATTTATTTATTTATTTATTTTTAACCAAATTAGTTACAAAGAGCAATTAATGGGGCCCCTTTAATACCACCCTCATTGATTTAAATTAAATGATTATAATTTTTAGATGATTTAGCTTTTATCTAAATTAATTTTTCACATTTATATTTTATTAAATAAAATAAGAAAAGTGCTCCTTTAATTTAAGCACAGGAGTTGCAAGCGGTTAAATAAATCTTTATTCACTTTCTGCCAGTATTTATTTATTTTTGTTGCCATTTAGGAGCCGAGAGTGGATGCGTTTATGCGAATGGTATAAGTAGGAAGTTTAGCATGCTGTGTGACTGCCTCTTGTTATATCTCATCCTGGACAGGAAGTTCCTCTGTTCTGGCAGTGATGCTTGTCGTCTAGGATTGAGAAACCAGCAGGTGTTCTTCCTGTTTATGACACATGCATGCCACTGTAACATAACCTGGTATGGTTACAAAGCAAAACCCTTAATAGCCGTAAGAGGTCACTTGAGGGCAACTTCAAATGGAGGAATACAGAGCACACAAATTCACTTTACCTCTCATGGAAAACAAATAAAGTTTCTCAGTGTTTGTTTGGCAACAGTAGCGTGCACCAAGGGCTCCGGGATCATGCTGGTATTTGATGTTTACTCAGTTGCTGGATATTGCGGTCATCACAGTGGTTGGCATAGCAAGCCAGGCCAATCAATTAATGCCCGGCGGCACTGCGTCGCAGCATGCTTTAGATCCACCGCTGGGATCAATTGAGAACTAAAATAGCATGTTGTTTTGAAGTTCGATTTTATTGATTATTGTGATCTCAATTTCCTGCTATATCTTGCCTTTATTTAAGAGCTAGGTATTGCTTTTGGATTGCTTTATTTGTTCTTCTTTAGTTTATATAAATAAATAAAAAAATAAAAAAACTTTGTGTACTATTATGCAGAGACAACTTTAAGTGTTGTTTGACCTACATGACCTTACACAAGTTATAAAGCATACAGTATACTTTACAGTTGTGAATGCACTCAATAATTAAATGTTTTCAATTCTGTTCTGATGGCTGCTCAGCACTGTGGGGCCTTTCAGCTCTCCATTGCAGGGAATGTGAAGACTGAAGTGGTTGGTTATGCCTAGATTCAGTGCCAATGTTTCGGTTTAAGCAGACGCTGGCATGAAACCACTCTGAATGCCAGATGGCGGCTATATGAGTCGGTTACACGTGGACAAAAGGCCATCATTGAGTGAGAAAGGAGGCCGCGTGTCATCTTATTTATGTATTAAAGCACAAAGCTTCCGTTATGCTTAGAGATGCTGTGGAAAACGAATGATGCAAGGCTTCTTTCTAATAGAGTCTTGTGTTTGCTGCATGATAATGTGGCGACTGTCTGATAAAGGCATCCTTTTCCTCAGAGCCTATTCACAATAAGTAGATGGTCGGTGGCCTTGTGGTGGTGAAATGTAATTATGACGGTAATTGTCGCTTTGTTCAGTTTGTTCATCGCGAGGTTCGATGGGCGTTTTGAAATGTCCTTGCAGATCAGTGTGAATGATTGTTCTTAGGTTAAGGGAAATAGAAATGTGCCATGCATTTCAGTAAGCCACTGGTTGTTTGTGTGCTGTCACATTCTAGCCTATGTAATTTCTGCTTCCAGCACAAGAAATATTGGAACAGTACCAGCAACACTTGCAAAATGGAGAGATCAAAATGGCCAGAAACTGAAGCTGAACATGTCAAGTGAGTGAGTGATTGATTGATATCAGTCCAATAGCCTCTGTTCTTATGGTGAATTTCTAATCAACATGTTCAAACACACAATGAAAGGTACAATGTTGTGTGTGTTTGAACATGTTGATTAGAAATGGCACAAAGCAAGGTCCATAAAGACATGGTTGGATCAGTTTGGTGTGGAAGAACTTGACTTAGCCCCTTTGAACACCTTTAGGATGAACTACTAGGACATGAACTGTGTGTTTCTAGCTGGTAGACCTCAAGTGTAGAGCTCTGCAATGTCTCACTCTATTACTGTAACCACAGCTATGTGTCCCAGAATGCAATGGGCTTCAGGCACAGGGCACTGTGGTGAAGTTTAGCTTCAGAGCGGAACTGACCCTGGCCTCAAAAGTGTTGTCATCTTGGACCTAGTGCCAGTTCAGCAGCCTGACATTTTAAGTCCAGCCAAAACAGTTTAAATGCTCTTTATTCATCTGAGGGCACATGGAAGAGCAAAAGCTGCCCCATGAACATTGACACCAGTGGTGTTTTTGAATGAATATGGTCTTTTTCGACAATGATACAGATGAACATTGAGATACAATTATGCTTTGATATTCAAAACATTGGGAAGATTCTTTCTTAGAACAGAAGAACTCTTTCCAAGCGGACATTTCCGGAGTCCAACGAAAGCTCTTGAACAGGAATTCACATGTGCTAGCATGCTTCACAGGGAACCGCTGGTTCAGAGGCGTTTATGTAATACCACAAGCTTGATACAGTGTTTGGTACTCAAGTAAACCCATTACAGGCAGAATTCACCCATGATCTCTCTAACTTTTGATTGGTTCCTGATGCACTCATAGCCATTAAATTCATTCTTTGACCTTTGACCCGGCGCAGGGGTGAAAGGCCAGCTAAATTCCTTAAGTTGTGTAAATGCAGCAGTATTTCTTCTACATTCCCCAAAGATTAGCACAGATAGACAGAATTAGCCTGGCTGCTAAACAAATGTTGATTGTGGCTGTAAAGAGGCTTGCCATGCAGGCCTGGACGCTTCTAATGCTACTACTCGGCACGTTTGGTGACCAAGTGCAAAATCTAATCAAGTCTCAGTTATGTCTCACTTGGTTTGAGATGTCAAACCGGAATTGTAAAGTGGGTCAAGGCGGAGCGATGAATTGTGGCAGCCTTGGCAGAGTTTTCTTGACCTTTATGGTGGTCTTATACTTGTCAGCTGTAATAGCTACTGTCATGCAGCTCTACACGGATCTGCTTTTCATCACATAATCCACACTTTACACAGCCTGTGTTTAATGTAGTGCACAGGAAAAGAGTCTGGCACTATTCATAGGCCCTTATTAGAGGCATAGACACACAATAAAGTTAGTTATATAGTCATACTGGCTGAACCTTAACCTACAAAGGGCACACATACACAAAAATGGTGCTTTTTCTCGTGCTGACGCTCGACCTTGGTGAATTGTGAATCTCTCTAAGAACTGGCATTAACCGACTTGAACTCAGAACGATGATCTAATTCTAAAACTTTCAAACTGGGATCTGAGGAATTATTTATAATGATAAGGACTATACAAATCAATTTGAATTGACAAACTGTTTCTCCTTTGTTTTATTGTTACAATATTTGTTGATAAGGGAAGGAGGAGGCAGGAACCGACAAGCGTTTAACACTTTAATAGTCACAAAACACAAAATGAAAGTAAAAGCGACAGCCCCTCATGTACGACTGCTGGACACACATAAACAAAACATAAATAGTCCAGGCCTGGTCCTCTCTCCTCCTTCACTGCCGTCGATAACATCTAAAGTTTGTTCTATAAATAATAATAATTTCCTTTTATGTTTTTTCATATTGCTATGTGCCAAACTGATCGCAACATCAGAAACTGCTTAATTTAGCAGCTGGTGACAGGTTTTCATAAATGGATGGTGTTACATCTGCGTGTGTGTGTGTGTGTATCTTAAGGCATCTAAGATCTTGAGTCACATCCTGTGATGGAGGAGGAGGGTCTGTCTGTAACACTGACCCAGATGTGCCAGCCAGTGCCCTTGAGTTGAGCCAAGACATGACTGGCTCAGTGAAGTGTGTTTAACCTGGTTCTGCTAGCACATTAACACTCATACAACAGTTTCCTTATAAAGTTCTCATGGATACAGAAATCTGCCCATTTTCCATTTTAAGAAGGGAGTGGCAGGAGGCATCTGAGAAGGAGGAGGGAAGAGAAGCTGAACAATACAGCTTATGTTCTCCTCACCACTGACATTCATACTTGACTTCCACTCCATTTACTGTATGCTTGGGTTAGGCTTACTGTAGTCTCAGCCTCAGATGTCACACCCACAGACCGTTGGCTGAAAGTCTGATGCATGTGGCACAGAAAATGGGAAGCCACATGTTTAGATGTTTCGAAGTCACCATTTGATTGCTTCAATTGGTTGAATTCTACAGGATTTCCGGGAGACGTGTGTTGCGTTCTTTAATGGTCCCCCTTGAAACAAAGCTGCGAAGCCCCTCGTGTGAACAAAACAAACTATGATTGGTTGCTTTACAGGTCGGTTAGACGTCCTCTTGGGCGGACATTGGTCAATGAAAGCTGCGAGTCCAGACCTTCTGCTGAAAGTCTGAAGGTCTGGCTACGCAAGTCTAGGCGTAATGTAGGATCACTTGGTTATTGTCTTGAGTACTATTAATGTGTGTTGTTAGGAGTGCTGTGCTGCTTTAAAAGCTGGTAAGGGGTGAATGCTTGGTTTGAATTTTTTTGTATTTTGTTTTGGGTTTTGGCTGGATATTGTTTTGGTTGGTTTTTTTATTTGACATTGTTTTTGTCTTGTGTTGTGGGTTTTTATTTGTATTTTATTAGTTTTGCTTTTTTATTTTTTGCTGACTTTATTTTATTAAGTCAGAAAAGAAATGGAACAGAAATTGATAGATGTCGATGTTTGTGTATTTTTATGTTATTTTTTTAAAGGTTGTGTAGCCTTGTGACTGATCAGGCCACTAATTATATTGTGCTCTCATCTGCATGCCTGTAGTAATGCTTTGCAGTGGGCTTTAGTAAAATGTATTCCGAGAAAGTAAATGGCTTCAGTCATGTGGCTTTGATTGTAGATAGTACTTCTTTTTTTTTTTTTTGGCATGTTTTCCCAGCTGCCATATCACCCTGTAGCCCAAGACTGGTTGCCTACTGAAGCTAAGCAAGGTTGAGCCTGGTTAGTACCTGGATGGGAGACCTGCTGGGAAAACTATAGGTTGCTGCTGGAAGAGGTGTTAGTGAGGCCAGCAAGGGGTGATCTCCATGTGTGGTCTGTGTGGGTCCTAACGCCCCAGTATAGTGACGGGGACACTACACTCTCAAAGAGCACCTTCCTTCGGGTGAGACGTTAAACCGAGGTCCTGACTCTCTGTGGCCATTAAAAAAATCCCACGGCACTTCTTCTAAAAGAGTAGGGGTGTAACCCTGGTGTCCTGGGCAAATTCCCTTCATTGGCCTTTATCAATCATGGCCTCCTAAAATGAATCACCATGCTTTTAATTGGCTCCATCACTCTCTCTCCTCTGCACCTAGCTGGCAGCTGCTGTGGTGAGCGCACTGGCACCATTGTTCTGTGCGGCTCCCGTCACATCATCCCAAGTGGATACTGCATACTAGTGTGGGGGTTGAGGAGAGTAAATCGCTTCCAGTAGTACATAGTAAAGTGCTATAAAAATGCCTCATTCAAAATGTCTTGCATGCACAACTGTTCATTCTTCTCTATTTCTGGCAATACAGGGAAAAGGAATGACTCAGTCTCTGTTTGGTTAACTTAAAATGTCTGTTTAGATGACAAATGGAGAATTTAGACTAGTCAGTTCTTTCAAACAACACCTAAGGATTAGATCAGAAGGGTAAGATATCTGTGCCTTGTGCATGCCAGTTGTTGTGTCTCTCTGAGGTCACAAGTTTGCAGTTGCTGGGACGGCAGAAGAGAAGATGGATGTGTAACCTTGCTGCCCAGTCTTGAGTTCACTTTCTCCAGGAATCTTTTGGTAATGAGGATGTCCTGCAGTAATGATCGGGGGAAATAAGGCCAATGTTGATATTGATTCTGTAGGGTGGGCAGTATGTGTGCTTTCCATCTCTAGACTGGACTCTCAGATGCTCTTGTCTTTTCTACATGCACTCTTTCTTCTCTCTTTAAGGACTGATGCTGCAGCAGGTACCTCTTCCTCATAAATTACTCATATTTTTTTCAGCTAAATTTTCCCTGCTATTCTACCTTCGACCGACTAAAGCTATCACTGCTGTGTGCCCGGCCCACACAGCGGTTTTACTGATCTTGGTTCACAGAGTTATTTCTGGCTATAAGCTTCTCTTGCATGACTCAGGTTGATGTCAGTGTAACGGGACTTTAAGTCTCGCTTAGTAGGGGAATATTTAAATCGTTACCCTGGGAGATTTAGAAACGAAAGGAACTTAGCCCCCGCTCCAGTTCTTTTAGTCTCAGTATGCACTTCTGTGTATATGTTTTATCTTACACTATTATGAAATGCAACAGGAATACGTGGTGTAGGCTTCAGGTAAGTATGTCGCACGGTGGCTTCCTGAAGTGCATGAAGTGAAATAAATTAAATATTCACGTCCCCACCCACCTACTCCTAATAGTGTAAGCGAGACGCCCCTACCCCAAGGTACGTTCAGAAATAACTGTCAAAATGTTTTAACTTGAACAATTGATAATTTATTTTTTCCTTCCCTCGATAGGTTATGTCTTTGCTGGAAGAGACAGCTCAAAGGAATAAAATGACAATAAAAAAAAAAAAAAAAAAAAAAAAAAAAAAAAAAAAAAAAAACAATTCTGAGTGTTCTTATTTCTTTGAATGATCTTTAACTGACTAATATATTCAGAACAACACCTTTAAACACCTCCAAAGTGTTTACCCAACCTTAATATCTGGATTAGGATATTCACATTAACCACAGAAAACTTATTCACAACCCTGAGCACGAATGACATTTGTGATTCAATTCAAATAACTCATTCCATTAAATTACACGCTTCAAATGACCCATTTCAAATGCATAGTTAACCTTGAAATCACTAAACGACTCTTTTGAATCAAACTTATGATTCAGTTTCCAATCGACTCAGTTATCACAAACACAGTTCAAATTGACAGTTGAAACCCTCAGTTCAGTTCACTCACTCAGTTCGTTCAAACACTCAGTTCAGTTCACTCTATATCAGTGAAGTGTTCGTGTATGTGTGTGTGTATCGAACTGTTGTACCAGTCTGTGGCAACGAAACTTTGATGCGATGACTTGCGATGACTTGATAAACTGCTGAGACAGGACAGTGAGATGTCGTAAGGATGGCAGGGTAATAAACAAAAAAACACAAAAAGGTTTCAGCGCGGCCCAGGAAAAAACTCAGGAAATTTCTGGAACAAAATGGCGCAGCTCAGCTCAGCTCGCACGCGGCGCGCATAGATTGAATGATCTGAATCACAAAAAAAAATTTCTCTCAAAAGCAAATCTTGATCCTGGTCGATCGTTAGTCTCTTAAAAACAAAAAACTCAGCAAAAACCGAATCACCCCTTCAAGGCCGATCATTCAATTCACATACGCATTCTCGCGCACTAACAAGTGCACTTAAATGATTCGCAGACAGAAATCAATGTCTCTCGCTCCGACACAGTTCGTGGATGACTTCAAGAAAAACAGTAGGACTCTCAAAAATGCTTTCAGTCAGAAAAACGCCAAAATACAACAGTGTTCTGAACGAAACTCACGGCTCCAGCAACTCTCTCTCGTGCTCTCAGCCAGTCTCCAACACCGTTCTCTGTCCGATGACGCAATCGACCGAACTTCTGCTTTAACTGCGTTTCTAGTTTCACACAACAATGTTGGTGTACACTAAACTCACGAAACTTAATCTGTCTTAATACAGCTTCAGCGAAAAAATGACGACTTCTCGTACTGCGATCATGGCGTGTCTGCCTCGTAACACTGCTCCCTCTTCTTCTTCCCAGACGTCCTTGCATCTCCCGCGAACACTCCGGAGAAAGAAAAACCCGTCAAAATAAAAGTCCCCATAGAGAAAAATACCTCCGTTACATTCCCCCCTGCTAAACCCTGCCATACCATCGACATCTCCAGACAGCCTGCCCCTGGAACATAAACAGAACACAATTTAAAAGTGCAACATTATACAAAACACATTTTTTCAAACTCAAACAAGTTCATACATATTTCTCATCACAACCTCAGTTAATTTTTTTTTAACCTTATTTCATCAGATAATCATCTCTATACCTCACAGGTAATTTACCACGGTTTTGTCTTTGAGAGCGTCTGAGCTCTGGAACATTTTCACATTCAACATCTGAAATGTCAGCATCATCAGAAACTTCTTGTACTTCTTGTACCCACTCTATTTCAGGGACCACATCTTCTACATTCTCCTGTTCTTGCATTACACTCCCACTTTGTTCTACATCATTGGTTTCCATTTGTACCACCCTTTTATCTCTACTCTGTCTATGTGCAGTGGCTGGAAAACACACAAGATCTGGGAATTCCGTTTCAGAGTCTGACTGGTTTACGGGCCTACATGTGGTTGTACGTGGCGTACTAGATGACGACAAAGGAAATGTGCAGTGACGGAGCTGATCTCTGTGTACTACTCTGGACAGACCCCCCTTTTCAGGTTTGATAGTAAATACAGGTATGTCTGAATGATTCTGCTTTACTACAATGTAGGGTGTGTGTTCCCACTTGTCTTGAATCTTATTTCTGCCCCTATGTTTGTGATTACGGAGCAACACACGGTCACCAGGCCTTACAAGCGCTCCAGAGGACTTGCGGTCATACACTCTTTTCCGTCTCTTAGAGGCTTCCTGTGCGGCCGTATTTGCGACTTCTACAGCAGTCTTTAATCGACGATGATGACTCTTCACCCAATCATCCAGGTTTTCCACCTCACTTTCATCCAAATCCTTGCCACCCAAGACATCTAATGGAAGGCGCGCATCCCTCCCGAACATCAGGTAAAAAGGAGGATAACCAGTAGATGAGTGCACATGATTGTTGTATGCCATCACTAGCTCAGGTAAGTGGGTTTTCCAATCTTTCTTTTTTTCCGGTGTCAACGTTCTCAGCATATCATGCATGGTGCGGTTGAATCTCTCGCACTGAGAGTTTCCTTGGGGATGGTAAGGACTTGTACGACTTTTTCCAATAGCATATACTCTACAAAGTTCCTTAATCACTTGCGCCTCGAAACATCTTCCCTGATCCGAATGCAGACGAGCTGGGCACCCATAGTAAACAAACCAATGCTTGATAAGGGCCTTTGCAGTGGTACTTGCTGTTTGGTTCTTGGTTGGAACAGCGACTGTAAACCGTGTAAACATATCAGTAAGAACCAGTACATTCTCATACCCTCCTGAGGACATTTCTAGCTGAGTGTAATCCATCGCCAACACTTCCAAAGGAGCAGTGACATTGCTACAAGTCATTGGAGCTCTGATTCTCGGAAAGACATCCTTTGCCAGAGTACACCTCTTACACTGCGACATCCATCCTTGAACATCCTTGGACATGTTAGGCCAATAGTAGTTCCGTCTCATCAGTGTCAGAGTACTCTTTTCTCCAAAATGACCTCCATGCTCATGTTGACTGTCATAAACTGAACGCTGTAAGGGGACCGGAACAACCAGCTGCTTCATTTTCTCTCCATCCCTTGGATCAAGAATACATCGAAACATCACTCCATGATGCAGTTGAAGACGTTCAAACTCTCTGCAAAGCTTTTTCGACTCCGGTGGCATACTCTGTTGTCCTGCCCTACTTGGTTTTCTAGCTTTGGACACTGCATTGTATATGGGACCCATCAAGGCATCACTTCTTTGCAGCTCCCTTATTTCATTCCAGCTGTAACCATTCAGCACTTTCTTGATGGATGCTTGTACAGCCACTCGAACGTCAGTCTCGCCCTGCTTGGACTCTTGAGCGGGCCACAGGCATGCACGCACTTCCTCTGAGTTCAGTCTGATAAAATCCTTCTCTGTGTCTTCCTGTTCAGGAACTTTACTGGAGGGAATCCTCGACAGAGCATCCGCATTGGTGTTCAGTCGTCCAGGCTTATACAGAACCTCGAAATTAAGCTCCGCTAACTGGGCCACCCAGCGTTGCTCAACTGCACCGAGATTTGCGGTCTCCAGATAACGCAGTGGATTATGGTCAGTGATTACCGTGAACTTGGAGAACATCAGGTACTCTTTAAATTTTTCTGTTGCAGCCCACTTAAGCGCCAACAGCTCCAGTTTAAACGCACTGTAGTACTTGTCGTTTTTCTCTGACCCTCTCAAGCCTCTGCTAGCAAATGCGATGACACGCTCTGCTCCCCTTTGCTTTTGGCTCAATACAGCTCCGAGCCCCTGTTGACTCCCATCCGTAGTGAGGATAAATGGAAGGCCAAAGTCGGGGTAAGCAAGGACAGGTGGTGACATCAGGCATTGTCTCAATGTGTCAAATGCAGTCTGGCAATCACTACTCCACATGAAAAGTTCAGAGGCTCTCCTTTTGTCTTTGCTGCCCATCAACGCATGCAATGGTTTTGCTATTTGAGCAAACTTCGGTACGAACCGCCGGTAATAACTCATGAATCCAATCAGTTGTCTCACTTCTTTCACACTTTTCGGAGCAGGCCAAGCTTCCAAGGCACTAACCTTTTCACTGTCGACTTTTATTCCTTCAGAGGAAATCACGTGGCCTAAGAATTTTACCTCGGATCTGAAGAGAAAGCATTTGCTTGGTTTCAACTTTAGGCCATGGCGCTTCAGTCGATCAAAGACCAGCTCTAGTCTCTCACAGTGACTCTTAAAGTCTTTGGAAAACACAATAATGTCATCCAGATATATCAAGAGGACATCAAAGGTCAAATCCCCGAGCACTACTCCCATAAGGCGCTGGAAAGTGGCTGGCGCGTTGCACAGCCCGAATGGCATCCGCGTCCACTCAAACAGTCCAAACGGGGTAGTGACTGCTGTCTTTTCACGATCACGCTCACTCACAGCTACCTGGAAATAGCCGGCCGTAAGATCTAGGGTGGAGAACAGCTGAGCATTCCCCAGTGCGTCCAGAGATTCTTCCACTCTGGGAAGTGGATATGCGTCTTTGCAGGTGACTTGATTAAGCCTTCTGTAATCACAACAGAAGCGCACACTGCCGTCTTTCTTCACAACTATCACTGCTGGGGATGCCCAGGGACTCGCACTCTCCTTAAGGACGCCTTGTGACACTAGGTCCTGCACGTGCTTCTTGAATTCTTGGAAAACATGTGGCGGTACTCTACGGTGTCTCTGTTTCACTGGCGGAGCATCACCGGTGTGAATGTCATGCGTTACGGACTGTGTGTACCCGTAGTCACTGTCACTTTTGGAGAATATGTCTCTGTACTTTGCCAACAACTGGTTAAGTTCCTCTCTTTGTGCAGAGGTGAGCGTTTCATAATTCACCTGAACTGGTACTGGAGGGATGTCAGAGATTTCAACTGCTTGAACCTGCGTCACTCGTTTAACATGAAGCGTCCCTTCCTCCTCCTCAAACTCCAGCGTATTCTCAATTAACACCTCCTGTGGTTTAGACACTACTGCCACTCTGCATCTTGGGTTAAGTCTGATTGTCCGCTCGCTTGAATTCATCACACGTACAGAAACTTTACCACCCTCAGTTTTTGTTAGCACATTGGCCACTAGGAGCCCCTTGGGTAGACTCACACTAGTGGTGGGCTCAATTAATACTTGGCACTTCACTTTAGGTGGCACTCTGCAACGACCTTCGAAGACCTTTTCACTCAGAGGAGGGATGGTGATAACCTGTTTTCCACCAACTTTGACGAACCCAATCTTGCCATCAGGACCCAGGGTTTCAGTTTTCTCAACACTGGCTAACACCCTTCGTATCCTTGCTTCTGTGGGTTGTCCATATTTGTTGGCTGACTTAACATTCTCTCCTGTGACGAACACTGACTTGAACTCCCTGATTATGTTCATTCCAATGATTCCTGAGAGTCCCTTTATCTCCTCTGCTTGTGGACTCGTGTCTGTCAGCACAAAGATACACTTCCCAGGGAGAACCTTCCCCATGCACTCCACATCAGCTTGCAAACATCCTAGCACAGGTATGTCGAGTCCATTCGCTGCGGTGAGTCTAACCCAGTGAGCAGATGTCAACCTCAGCTCTTGCTCTCCGAAGTGCTTCCTAAAGTGTGACTCTGTAATAGTGGACACTTCTGAGCCTGTATCCAGTAAGCAGCTTGTCTTGACACCAGCTATTCTAACTTCAACAGTCAGGCAATCTCCAAATGCGCCACTTTTCAACGTCTCCGTCACTTCGTCAGTCCATTCAGCTGTATGACTTCTTATCATAGATGGGCCAGGGCTGGTTTGTGCTGTACTTGTTGGAACGTTTCCAGTGTTAGTTCCAGGCACCCCCGTAGAACGTCGGGCCCGATCAGTCACTGTAGCTGCTTCAGTACCTTGTGGACATCGCCTGCTAGTGTGCCCCGGTTCACCACATGAATAACAGATGTACCTGCCATCACTGTCCTTCAGGGGTTGTCTTTTTGGACGGCTCTGTTGAAATTGCACCCTGCTATTACCGTGCACTGCTTGGTAAAGTTCATCTTGACGGGCAGCGATCTTCTGTATAGCTTCATGCAGTTTTTCCAGAGTTAACGTAGAGGAAGCTTGTTCTGCATCAGCACTTACTACTCTGACACGGGGGCTGGGTTTTGGAATGTCCGGTGTTTGAGTCTCTTCTTCTTCAGCCCAAGTGATTGCGGCTTGCATTACCTGAACAAAAGTCAACCTTTCATCCTCCTTAACTCGCCTTTTCATTTCACGCCTCAGAAAATCATCTCGAAGGCCCAGGACAAGTTGTTCCTTTAACACACTTTCGGCCTCTGGGACTCTGTTTGGCTCTCTGCGCTGAACTCGGCTGAGTCTCTCTTGTAGGTCATATGCGTATGAGCGTATCGTCTCACCTTGCATTTGCTTTCGTTCGTAAAAATCTTTCAGTCTGGTCCCAATTGGCACCTTGTCCCCATAGGTGTCTAGTAGGACTTGGAAAATATCGTCTGTCGATTTTTCACCATCACCCAACATGAACCTCACAGTCGCTTTGGCTTCATCTTTAAGATGCTGCTTCGCCAACTCTACACGATCTTCTGCTGGTACTCTCATCACTTGGAAGGCAGATTTCATTGATGCAACCCATTCCTCCACACTTAACTCTCCGGTTTTGGTCGAACGGCCACTGAACTCGGGAAGTTTCCGGTCCCTGGGAATGTAAATGGCAGCTGGGGGTGCTTGAGCGGTGGCTTGATGCTCGATGACAGCTCTTGCTAGTGACAGGGCTTCTCTTTGTTCGGTTCTTGCTTGATCGAGTGCTCCCGCCTGCTCGGCAAACCGCCTCTGCATCTCCGCCATCTCCTTCTTCAGTTCCTCAAACTCTGCCATTCTTCAGCTTGAAGGCCTGGGACTTGTGACAAACAAAGAAAAGGTAAATACAGTCTAATTCTATCCTGTTCGTGACGCCAAATGTAACGGGACTTTAAGTCTCGCTTAGTAGGGGAATATTTAAATCGTTACCCTGGGAGATTTAGAAACGAAAGGAACTTAGCCCCCGCTCCAGTTCTTTTAGTCTCAGTATGCACTTCTGTGTATATGTTTTATCTTACACTATTATGAAATGCAACAGGAATACGTGGTGTAGGCTTCAGGTAAGTATGTCGCACGGTGGCTTCCTGAAGTGCATGAAGTGAAATAAATTAAATATTCACGTCCCCACCCACCTACTCCTAATAGTGTAAGCGAGACGCCCCTACCCCAAGGTACGTTCAGAAATAACTGTCAAAATGTTTTAACTTGAACAATTGATAATTTATTTTTTCCTTCCCTCGATAGGTTATGTCTTTGCTGGAAGAGACAGCTCAAAGGAATAAAATGACAATAAAAAAAAAAAAAAAAAAAAAAAAAAAAAAACAATTCTGAGTGTTCTTATTTCTTTGAATGATCTTTAACTGACTAATATATTCAGAACAACACCTTTAAACACCTCCAAAGTGTTTACCCAACCTTAATATCTGGATTAGGATATTCACATTAACCACAGAAAACTTATTCACAACCCTGAGCACGAATGACATTTGTGATTCAATTCAAATAACTCATTCCATTAAATTACACGCTTCAAATGACCCATTTCAAATGCATAGTTAACCTTGAAATCACTAAACGACTCTTTTGAATCAAACTTATGATTCAGTTTCCAATCGACTCAGTTATCACAAACACAGTTCAAATTGACAGTTGAAACCCTCAGTTCAGTTCACTCACTCAGTTCGTTCAAACACTCAGTTCAGTTCACTCTATATCAGTGAAGTGTTCGTGTATGTGTGTGTGTATCGAACTGTTGTACCAGTCTGTGGCAACGAAACTTTGATGCGATGACTTGCGATGACTTGATAAACTGCTGAGACAGGACAGTGAGATGTCGTAAGGATGGCAGGGTAATAAACAAAAAAACACAAAAAGGTTTCAGCGCGGCCCAGGAAAAAACTCAGGAAATTTCTGGAACAAAATGGCGCAGCTCAGCTCAGCTCGCACGCGGCGCGCATAGATTGAATGATCTGAATCACAAAAAAAAATTTCTCTCAAAAGCAAATCTTGATCCTGGTCGATCGTTAGTCTCTTAAAAACAAAAAACTCAGCAAAAACCGAATCACCCCTTCAAGGCCGATCATTCAATTCACATACGCATTCTCGCGCACTAACAAGTGCACTTAAATGATTCGCAGACAGAAATCAATGTCTCTCGCTCCGACACAGTTCGTGGATGACTTCAAGAAAAACAGTAGGACTCTCAAAAATGCTTTCAGTCAGAAAAACGCCAAAATACAACAGTGTTCTGAACGAAACTCACGGCTCCAGCAACTCTCTCTCGTGCTCTCAGCCAGTCTCCAACACCGTTCTCTGTCCGATGACGCAATCGACCGAACTTCTGCTTTAACTGCGTTTCTAGTTTCACACAACAATGTTGGTGTACACTAAACTCACGAAACTTAATCTGTCTTAATACAGCTTCAGCGAAAAAATGACGACTTCTCGTACTGCGATCATGGCGTGTCTGCCTCGTAACACTGCTCCCTCTTCTTCTTCCCAGACGTCCTTGCATCTCCCGCGAACACTCCGGAGAAAGAAAAACCCGTCAAAATAAAAGTCCCCATAGAGAAAAATACCTCCGTTACATCAGCATCTTTGACAAGGTCTGCTGAGCTCTGTACAGTCATTCTCAGGACTGGACATAATGTGTCTTTTTTTCCTGTGGAGTGTGTTTTCTTG
Source organism: Semotilus atromaculatus (assembly GCA_031834385.1). Classification (NCBI taxonomy): domain Eukaryota; kingdom Metazoa; phylum Chordata; class Actinopteri; order Cypriniformes; family Leuciscidae; genus Semotilus; species Semotilus atromaculatus. The sequence goes on from JAULUF010000015.1 coordinate 12,785,404, forward strand.
CATTGAGGGGATTATGGACTGTCTGGGCTGTGATTAATGTGTTTATCTCTGTTTCTGGAGACAGGAAGATGATTTGCATTTATGATATAGAGGATTTGTCTGGGTGTGCTGGAGTGTGTGTGTGTGTGTGTGAGCATAACCCACTTATGTGGTTTTTACTAGTGCCACTGTAATTTTTCTGGGCATTATACAAGATTTTAGAGTAAAATTGATCCTCATGTCTTCTAGACATCAGTCTCTGTATTAAACCTAAAGTTTTTTTTATTTATTTATATCCCTTAAATTAAATCTTGACTATGTGGATTTTGATGATTTCAGTCAGGGCCTTCATTGGGGAAACATTGTCCCTGAAAATATATTGGTTTGCTCTGTAGCAAATAATGTACCATAAAGTATGACCTGTAAGCTTGCTCAGCTTGAGGACTGGACTGAGACCTGCTGGTCCATCTTAGCTTAGATTGTTGTGCCTGGATTCACTGGATTCCAAGACCTTGATCTCAAGAGTGTACTTAGAAATTACATCTATCTTTTACACGTGAACCATTGCAATATCTTTCAAGATACTTTTTATGTAATGTAATTTTTTTGCATTGCAGGCATCACATTCCAATCAAGTGCAGTTTTCTTCAGAGTTCATTTTAGTTTGTACAGTGTTAATGGGCATGAGTCTGATATTAATAATGTATAACTCTTGCTGCTTTCCAATGTAAATGAGTAAGATTTAATAACTACTATATATTTGTATATAAGTTTTGGGTTTTTCAGAATCTGCTCACCAAGGCTGTATTTATTTGAACAAAAATACAGTAAAACAATAATATTATAAAATATTACAATTTAAAGTAAGTTTTCTCTTTTTATATATTTTGAAAAGTAATTTATTCCTGTGATGGCAAGGCTCAATTTTCGACATCATTACTCCAGTCCTCAGTGTCACATGATCCTTCAGGAATAATTCAAAATGCTGATTTGCTAACAGCTGTTCTTATTATTAATATCTTATTATCTTCTAATTAAAACAGTGGTACTACTGCTTAATATTTTTGTGAAAACCATGACACATTTTTTTTTCAAGATTCTTTGAATAGAATTTAAAAAAAAACTGCATTTATTAAAAAATCTTTATTAAGAAATCTTTCCTAAGAATATAAATGTCTTTACTGACACTGAATAAAAGTATTAATTTCATTCTTCCAAACTTGTGAATAGTAATGTGTGTATATATATTATTTTTATATTCATCAATAAATAGGCAATATAGACAATGTCACTAATGATAAATGGAAATGCATTTCAGCACTTTAAATCATATTAATAAAATCTTCAAGTTCAATGTTCTGTGGAATCTCTGGTTGGGACGGGTTGCAGGATCGAATCAAGGGTTAGCTCTTCAGGCGTCAGAGTGCATGATGCTGACATTGTCATTGTTCTGCCAGTGCTGACAGAGTGTGTGACAGTTTTGGGCAGAGGTGAGACTGTTCTCATTTGTTCCTGGCTGTTCTGTGTTGCATACCCTTCTCATTATCCCGGGCTGACAGCCTCATAGCTCACATTCCTCTCCTCTTCCTCTCTGTCTCTTCCCCAGATCGGCCTGCAGTGTCAGCTCTGCTTCAGTCTGTTTCTCCCTCCCCCCTCGTCGTGTTCTCCCGCACAGGCGTGCATGCCGCCATAGTGGTCTTTAAATCCACCACACAGACACGTTGTGGGCGTGCTGTGTCCTCTTCAGGACGTGCCGTAGCATAGACTCCCTGCACCACACCCCGAGCCCGAGCCGCCACAGGCCTGTAGCAGCACCATCTGCAGAGCCTGTGCCATCACCTCCTCTGGCTCCTGCAGGGAGATTTCCTATGCGAGACACGACACCCGATCTCCAGGCTATTGTGTGCACTACCTGGAAAACGATAGCGGGAGTGAAAAGTACACTAGTGAAACGAGGTGAAAACAGTCAGCCTCCCTCGACAGGGTGTGTTGACCACTGCTGGCTTCAGGCTACTTTTAAGAAGGGCTACTGCGCCCTCTTGTGCTTGTAAGTGTGAATGGCAATATAGCGAGAATTGAAGATTTGCCTCCTAGTGGCAGGTTGTGATGTTACAGCTATGAAAAGGCACACACCTCTCTGCATAGAGGATATGATTGATTTTGGCCATGATTCTTGGCTAAGACCATGAACAGTGCAGAACAGTTTGAGCTCAGCTGTGCACTGCAGTTTCCTGTTACTTTTGGAAGAAATGCTTTGAACAGAGAATCATACTTTTTCTTTATTTTACTTTGAGAAGCATACAAACGGCATACTCCAGTCTTTAGCGTCACATGATCTTTTAGAAATCAATATGCTGAATTGCTGCTCAAGAAAGAATTCCTAAACATTCTGTATGTTAAAAGCAGTTGTGTGTGCATCTTAATATTTTTGTGAAAACCTGATACATTTTTTATCAGGATTCTTTACATTAACAATTACCATCGCACACCTGCAGGTAATAGATATGTGCGTTGAAGAGAAGACCAAAAAAGTCAAACATCTAAAAAAACAAACAAAAGGAAATCATGCACACTATCAATACTTAAAAAGTATCAAAAAATATTTATTAGTAACGTTTCGGTCTCATAACCTTCATCAGGCATATACAATCAAGATTCTTTGAAATCAGTCTTTCTTTGAAAGAACATAATTTATTTTTATTTTTTTGTAACAATGTTAAAGTCTTTACTGTCACTTTTTTTTAATCATTTTAATGCATCCTTGCTGACCCCAAACTTGTAAGTCTCATGGACTACTATTTGGTCATTTTGGAGTTTGACCGCTCCAGTCTCCATTCACATAAGAGTGAGAGATATTCTTTTAAAGCTTCATCTTTCTTATGTTTCCACCGTAGAGAGAAAGGCGCATGGTGTCTTTGGTGGAGTCAGTCTTTGGTGCTCAGCTCTTACACTGATATACATGTGTTCATTAGGTGTAAGCCACGGCAGCTTTTATTTTCAGTGTGCTCTGCGCTTTTAAAATGACTGTGTAGGAAGTGCCAAAGCCTTGCATCATTTCCTCAACCTTCTCTCTCAACGCTTCTGTTTTTCTCCTCTGTTTCCCCTCTCCGCCCTAGACCTCTGTATCGCTCAGAGAAGAGAAACGCTAAGCCAGCGCTCATGGGCTTGATGCTCTCTACACAACTTCCAACAACAAAGTTTGCTCCAGCTTCGGCACAACCTGTGTTCTTTGAAACCAGCAGACACCCTCACCCGTGCACGCCTGCACTGGACCAACGTTTGCTCTGGAGCAGCTGAGCAGGAGAAGCAACAGTGGAGCTGTCCATCTCCCAGCCTACATTTTTGGGGGTGGGGAGAAAGCAGGAGTGTTGCAGCGGTGGTACTTGGTTTATTTTTATTTTTAGCCTCTTCCCGACCCTCTACCCCGACAGCTGTCTCTTTCCTCCTCCTTCTCTGACAGAGCAGCGTCAGGAATAGCCTATCGCTTTGCACCTCTCAATAGGCTGCCGGTTAGTGTGACATGATACTACTGCTTCTCAGGACTCTCTCTCTGTCTCGAACACACACGTTAATGCATCTCGCCGCTTTCGGCTGCTGCTCCGCTCCACTCTGACCTTGGTAAGGGAGCAACGGTTACTGTTTGGAGCTGCTGCAGTGGATCTCAGGTAAGGAATCGGTAGATCTAGACCCGTGGAGGAGTCTGTTGGCTCAGAGTTCTGCTGCAGTCTGGACTCGGGCCTGCTCTGTCGCTTATTTTTAGGCTTGAGTGTGATGGCGTGCCGGGAGCAATGACTGGGCTAACTAGTGCTAATGCAAAATTCAATAAGTTTTGCAATTTTTTGCAACTAAGGGTTTTCTTGTACTCTAGTGTGTTAACATGGCTGGTTTGTTTGGATTGTGCGGTGTAATTTGGTATCTTGAGACTAGAATGGAGTGCTGGATTGGCATTTTGAGGTTAAGTGCTGAAGTCCATCAAGCTCAATAGAGGCTTTTGTTTGAGTTGGTTTGGTCTTGGTTATTGTACTCTTTGAGATGAATGTTTAATTTTTCTGTGTGTCTAATTTTTTAACTTGTGTGGCTTTTTTCTTACGCTTTTGAACTGTTCCATGACTGTTTGATAGATGAAGTCAGTGGGTTATTTTGTGTATACAGTCATTGGATCATATGTTTCACAGTCTGCAGAAGGTTTTATTGATGTAGCCATAAACTTTCAGCTGTTCAATTATGTCTCTTTTGTTAGGCTAAATTGCTGTTGCTGGTTTGTATTTATTCTGTTTCGGTGTAGGTTTCTTAATTTCTCAGTTGAATTATAATTAGTTTCAGGAAGTAAATTAATTTTGTTGGCTGAATTGCGTTTAATCTCCATAAAAGCCTAAATTGGCTGTGGCATTAATTCAATCCTTTTGTTACTGTATGTGTCTTCGAGAAACATCTAGAATGAAAGCTGTTCAAGTCTACCAGTCAGTCCTGTGTTGAGTGATAAGACCACTTTCATTTATGCTATGGGTAGTCTTGCTATACATGGACAAATTAGGTATTTTTTCATATTAACACTATTAATTCAAATGTAATAGTTGTTACTACTAGAAATGTATCCAGTTATTTTATTTTTTTCCTTTTGTGAAAAAAATAGGGCTGTTTGCTTTGTTTTTCAGTGATTCTCTAGCTAACAGATTTAGCCATAATCAGTGTTTCTATGGTTGTAATCTTGCCATATAATTATAATTATAATATTATTATTATTATTATAATAAAAACAACAGCTATTATTATTATGATTATTTATATTATTAGTTATTATTAGTTATTATTATTATTAATATTATTTACATATTTTTTTTGCATATGAAAATAGAATATTTAAGGGAATCTTAATCCTTTGGTTTCTGCTTTTACAACAGGATGAAACATAATTTTGGTAATACTATGTAATTTTTTTTTTTTTTTTATCAATTTGGTAATCCAAAGTTATCAATGTGTTACTGTTTGTGCAGCTAGCCTGTTGTGTGTATTATGATGTGGGCAGTTTCTTTCCCATGTGTCTGCTCTTAAAAAAAGTCTGTGCTGTCAGTATCACAGTGCTCTGTTAACAGATAAGCATTCCACGGGTGACTTTTTATAGATGCAGTGTGTCTGATGGCTGGAAGCCCCGGAGAAGGGTCAGTGGTGGCATGAGGGGCTTTAGGGGAGTTCAGAGTGGTGATCTGGATATGTAGTTAGAGGACAGCAGCTACATTCGACAAGCCTAGTGGGAGATCCCAGAGTAATCCATACAGCTGATGCCGTACAATGTGGTGACAATGAAGTGAAACTGCTTTGTGTTTACAAACAAAAGCTCTCAGCCAATGAATGTGGCAACATTTTTGTTTTCTTTTTTTGCTAATTTACTCATCCTCATTTCATTCCAAACCTGAATAACTTTTTTGTGTGGAACTCAAAAAATGAAATTGTCTAAGGGGCTTTTAAGCTTCCATAAGAACAAATGAGTACTATAAACTAGTCCAATGATGTGTGCGCTATATTCTTTTTTTGTGCTTGTGCTTTTGTGCAAATGATTCATCATTAGAATATATGCTAATATGAATTTGCAGAGGGTGTATGGTTTCTTTAGAAGGATTGAGGCATAGTTGACTTGCAGATCATATCACTGATGTAGTTTTGTGTTTTTATTGCATTTTATTTTTAATTTTTCCATAGTAAACAGGCATATTTAATTTCAAAAGGCTTCAGTTGGATATAAGTCAGATTGCAGCTATACAATGAGCCCTCTTTTTACCCCCCATAGGTCTGTCATGTGTCTCTTGTTCTAATATATCAACAAGTTAAGAATTATCTTCATTTTAGGATCCTTTTTAATCTCATATTTAAATAAATAACCTTAATGTGCAACTTGAGGCAAATCTAGTGTGTTTAACTATCTCTTTCTACCCAACAGAGCCAAGAACCTCCTCTTCTTTCCAGCATTGTGGGTCTTGTTTACCTGAAGTTTGTGACCTCACATAACATAACTGTGAAGACCAGCATCCATTGTGCCAGCTTCTTGTCTGCTGGTCCCTCCATCTGTCACTCATCTTTCCATCCCGCCCTCCCTCCTCCATCAAACCCTTACCCGGCCCAGCCCATGACAGCAGCGTTGCCAGCATGGCATTCTCATCACGCTTTTCCTTCTGGGAGCAAAAGGAAAGTGATGTTCCATTCTCCATTCTCATCTTTCTGCACTGTGTGACATCAGCTGGGTGGTGTGCATGAAATGCACCAATGATCTCACTTTTATATCTATCTGTAGCAATGTACTGGGGTGCCATGTGCACGGTTCATGACCGCACAGTTGCTAACAGCCTCCGTTCAGGGCATGCGTGTGTATTTGTGTGTTCTGGGCAGATGGAAAACATGAATCACTGTGTGAAAATGACCTGTGTGCTTCAGTGTCATGGTAGACTGTAGTTCACCAGCTCTCCACCATAGCTCTTTTGATCACATTTTGAAAAGCTGCCGCTGGCTGGAACATAGCAGTAAACTAATGCTACTGCTTAAAATGGCAAGCACTGTAAATTGGTTCCTTATTAGGCTTCAAAATTGTTACATTTTCTGGATATCTTGGTCTTTAAAAATGTCCTGCATGAAATGTGTTGGACACATCTGCATAATAGCCTCAGCATGAACTTATTGTCCTAAATCAAATGCTAATGACCTTTTTACATGGACCTTTATAGATCAAAGAAGAGAACAAGCCAATCCCCAAGAGTTCAAAAGACAATGTAAGTGCCAAGATATTGTGCATAGTACTAACAAATTAAGTCGCACAGCTCTTTTATAATGCTCTCACAGAGAAGAGATGCACTTATAAAAAGAGAAGAAATGGAAATTGAAAAGCACTCTAACGTGTCTCATTGCATATTTACAGGTATTATTTTCAGAATAATATGCTGTCAGTTCCAAGTCCCTCTGTTTTGACACAGGATGCAGAATTGTTGTCACAGGAAGCCTGCTTGAGTGGCTGCTTCAACAATATACCATTTTTGAGAAAGAGTATTTAAGAATAGCCAAATTATGTCCTAGCAGATGTAAAAAAACAAAACAACTTATTTTATTTATGGACCACTGATTCCTCACGGTCACACATGCTGCATAGTAATTTACCTCTAAATGGTGTTATGTCGGCATGAAGATGGAGGAGTTTGTTCTATTCTTTGTTAAGCTGTTGAGTGACGTGCAGAAGTACACACCACACACTATGCTTTGAGTGGGAGGTCGGTGGTTAAATAAGAGGCTGGTTAAACAAACTTCCTAAATATCATTAAAGCACCTGCCTCAGTATGATTTGAAGTGTTAGAGTGGATTTTTTTGACATTTAATTTCTGTTCCTTTTTTTAATAATAGAAATTTGTTAGATTTGAAAGCAGCAAGTTTCTGGTAAAATACATTTAATGTGATTTAGAGACAGAATGGTTGGGAGCAAGATGGGGTGTACTTTCAGTCTGAGTGTACTTTCAGTCTGATTGTACAAATGCATGCTTGGAGAAGTGCTGTGTGCAGAATTTTTAGGAGCAAAAAGTGAAGTAGTCTATTTATGTGATAGTTCACCTTTGCAAACTCGGTCTTCTCCTGCATACAAGGCGACTGTATAATATGACAATAGAAACCAGCATTCTACTTCCCTTTCTCCTAGTTTGTGTTTGGTAGCCATTGACGAGACAATATTTACAGCATTACATTTACTATTGAGAAGACAGTCATCTGAAGAAGTTTAATTTCCCAAGAGAGTTCTAAGATTCAGAGATCTTTTCACTCTACCATCAGTGGTGCCAAGTGGCCCTAATCATAGAACAGCAAATTAATCAGGAATATGTAGATGGTAACAAGACAGCATCACATGATCTGCTGGTTGAGTATTTTGAGATTGTATGTAATTTAAAGTGTTATATATTGATTTAGAAATTGGTTTGTCTTCTCAGTGATTGAATATCTTTCTATCCTTCCTCACTGACCTTTGTACATGTATCTGTCGGATGAGTAGTCTGACAGTGATGGCAGCCTGAATAGCCGCTCCCAGTCAGTGCCCAGTCTGGAACCTGGCAGAGGCCTACTACGTGCCAAGAGTCCTCAGCCTGTTTGGGACACAACTACAGAGGTCCAGTCCCAGTCTCAATTCAGGCGGGTCAAGAGCCCCTCACCCAACAGAGATAAGATGGCGACCAGCAAGTTGTCTGAAGTGCCCAAGATGCCGGAGCGATTCAAAAGCACTGAGCCTTCTCGAACTCCCTTGAGTCCTGAACCTTTTTTGAATGGAGAAAGCAAAGTGAATGGTGCTCTAAATGGCAGTGTCAAGACTACTGTAAGTGCCAGCCAGCCAGAGCTCACAGAGGACTTGCAGGATGGGACCCGTAAGAAGGTGGTGAAGGTGGTGCGCAGGGTGGTTAGGAGGGTACTTCCTACTGAAGAAGACAGGGCAACAATCCCTGCAACCATGTCCCCGGAACCACCTAAACCAGTTTTAGAACCACCAAAGCCTGGACCAGCATCTGTACCAAAAGTCGTGAAAGTGCCTGTGTTCTCCTTCAAACATGATACTATAAAGAAGGAAGAAAGAGATGATATCTCTGCTGGACTGACTAACTTGATGACGCGAGGCAGGACCAGGGAACCTCGTCATCGGATCCGCAATAATGAGCCTGCTGAAAAAGAGGATGTTAAACCTGCAGAGAAGTCTGAAGAGAAGGACATTTCTGAACCAGCACAGAATAAAACTTTGCAGAAACTAGAGGCCTGCCAGGCTCTAAAACTAGAGCAACAGACTTCAGCTTCTGCTACTACCTCAACAACACATAAGTCTCCTGTTTCACCACCAGTAGGGTTCATCCCAGCCTCCAAACCCAATCCACTCTCTCCTACATCAGGATTTGTTCCTACACCAAAACCCCTAGGATTTGTCCCAATCTCAAAACCACCTACTCTTTCCCCTTCAACAGGCTTTATTCCTGCTCCAAAACCTTCTCCTATGACCCCTGCTGGATTTGTTCCTATAGATCCTACCATTTCTCCACCTTCAGCACCTATTCCAGATCCCAAAACATTGCCTGTTATCCCCAGTTCTACACCTGCTGTCCCCGCTGCTAACTTTGCTCCAACCGCTCCTGGTAAATCCAACACCCTTAACCCCCCAGCCCTCAAAACAGATCAATTTGCCCCTCCATCAGGTTTCATTCCTACCCATAAACAGATGTCTATGAAGAAACCAGAGGTATTGATCACAGTGATTACTTGGCTGCATGGATTGCTGTGTGAGGAGTGCACTAATGTGTAGGCTATGCCATGTACCACTCGTACTACTGTTCCACCTTATATTCTCTGTAAATAGGCAAGTTTCTCATATTTTAGCTGGTTACATTGTTTCTTTTTTGCTCAAAACACTTTACCTGCATGTTTCCTTTTGGTTTGTAGCTCTCTGAAGTGTTGTTGAAATGGGATTTTAGTTCACAGTAGCCTTCTCCTGAGGTTCTTACTCTGTCTGAGTTGCCTTTAAAGTCTCTGGCCTTAACTGTTCAGGCCAGGGCGTATGGTTTCTGAACGTTACTACTGGAAAACCAGCTTTAATATGCTGATCTTGCAAATCAATGGTGTAGGTCAAGGTTGTTGGTTCTATGCATGGAATTTGAGAGTGATGGACTAATTTGTGTCTGGTTGCATGGTTACTCGCGTCAATCCCTTAAACGACTTGACTTTTGTGACACTGTGTGTGGTTTGGATGTGAAGGTGAAGACGGCTGTACGTATGCCACCATCTCCAGCAGGGAGACCTTCTCCTGGAAGCATTTCTAAACCCACTCTACCAACCTTGTCCAAAAAGGTGTGTTCACGCTTTGCAGTGGTTAGATGACATGCCCGTTTAGTTCTCCAGGAAGGGAATGCAGCATGGCTAACATAAACACTTGTGCCTTTGTCTGCTTTCAACCAGGTTCTGTGTAGAGCTTTTACAATTTATCCTTTGAATAAATTAATGTTGGCTACTTTACATAACATTTCTCATTAACAAAGCCATGTGCTTAGTCTGAGTTAGACTCACCTCTTCTTGGTGGTCTGACCTATAGGAGAGTCCGCCACTGAGCCCCACTGAAGAAGCACAGAGACGGCTGGAGAGGATCTTCGCTGCATCTGTAATGCCTATCCATTCCTCCTCTTCCTCTCTTCACTTATCTTATCTTCATTCCTGCTCTCTCTCTCTCTCTCTCTCTCTCTCTCTCTCTCTCTCTCTCTCTCTCTCTCTCTCTCTGAAAGTCGTTATGCTTGCTGTCTGAGTACTCATGGGGAAATAGTTTAATACACTACATTGTTAATGAGGAAAAGAGATTTTAAGGACATTAATGTGAGCAAAGTGACTACATAGTGCCTTCACATCTAATGATTCTTAACTCTGACTCTTTAAAAAATAATGTATGGCTTCATTCCAAACTCTAGTGAACTGCCTACCTATACACTGTGAATGCAGTTCCTTTTAAAAATAGCTGCAAAGTTTTAAACAAGCTAACCTAAGACAAAAAATGTCTGACGATTTGTGTTGTTTTTTCCCCCAATGGTTTCTGATCCCCGTCAAACAAAAAAAGGGGGGAAAAACAATTCAAAATGCAGACAATTTGAGAGAAACACTTAATTTTTGTGTTTTTCTGAATAAAATTAATGTTCATTTTAAAAAACAAACATTTAAAAACTATTTACCCAACATTGTATTTATGCTATTTATTTTTTTGTGCATAGAGCATGGTTAGCTTAGTGACATATGGTGATAAAACTCTGTAGCTCAGGCTTCTGCTCTGACGTCTACTGAGCTTAGAGGCTGTTGTTTTTGTTTTTGATAAGTCTCTCAAACTCATGTCTTCTTTTTATAATCAGTGTTGTCCTATTTATCACAATTTCATGCAATGTTTCCATTTTCTATGTGGTGCAGTACAACTTTAGTATCTAGCAAACAGGTTTTTTTGGTTCAGGCATGCCCATCTCACCTCCATGTGCCTGCTGTCCTTTCATCTGTGGGTAAATGTCTCATCTTTACCTCTCTCTCTCATCCACTGCGGTCTCTGTGGCTGTGATTGTTTGGCTGGCTGGTGTAGCTGGAACCTGTGGCCAGTGCCTCTGCGTCGTCTCAGGTACAGGGCTCTTCCCCCACTGTGCCCCTCCATGGCTTGGCCGGAGTGTGTGCTCGTGTGGCCTGTTGGAGTGTAAGCCCTCTGTTCCTCTTTCTAACTCACCCCCCCACCCTCATTCATGACTATGCTTTAGTGCTTGCATTATCTTTTTTAATTTTATTTTTTTTGTGCCAAAAAAAAATTTTCTAACAAGATTTATGACTTGATAAATATGTTGGTAGTTTGGCTAACTGAACCCCATTGTTTACATATCATATCTTTTGATATAAGGATTGCCTGCTTGTTCATTGCTTATGAATGATCATTTTAAGCCAGTGTTTATGCTGCACATTGTGGCTGAGGGTTAGCTGTAACTGAATGACAAAAAATTAAGGTACCGGTATTATGTTAGTGAATTTGCTTCTGCTGTCCAGATGATCAACTTATTAGTGAATAGCAGTGGATAAGCCTTCTGATTGAAGACTTTGATTTATGAGCGTTGCCTGTTGCCATCTCATGCCTCAGGCTCTGAACATTATCTAATTTATGCATTGCCTCGTATCACTAACATAGTGTCTTTATAAATCCTTACATCATCTTGCATCATCTATGTGTGTTGTGTAACCATGCTGTTGTTGTTTGAATCAATGGTATATTTTCAGAGATTCTTATTTCATTTTAATATCTATACTCTCATACACCATGTGGAACATTAATAATATAATTTAATGCAGATGTAGAAAACTACTACATGGGTGAATCGCATGAAATTATGCTTAATTGCATGTAATTATATATAATTAATTATTACATATATTATTATACATATTAAATTATGGATTATATATAAATATATAGAGGTTAATTATGACCTATTCTTGGCAGGTTTTATGATATTCTCCCTGCTGAATGTTTATTTCATACCCATTACCTCCCAGAGTGTAACCAGTGCCTTATGATCAATAACCCTTTTTATTCACAGGATGCTTTAGATGCTCTATGTGTGGGGCTGAGGCAGGCTATTAAATTGATAAATGAGTGTGTTTTTGAGAGATGCACATTCTAAAGTGTTATGATGTCTAACGCTGCTCTTGCCCCCTTATGCTGGCCTGCCGTCTCACAGGGACAGGTGGAGGAGGATCCCGTGGCAATCCTAAAGGCAGACCATGCAGCTGCCGCCCAGCCTAAGGTCTGCTTTCTGCTGTGTGTGTACTGTAGTTCACCTGCCTAATCCCACCCTTGACCTATTGTGTCAAACTTGCCCTTGTGTTGTGGAGTGTTGTGTTGCACCCATCCCATTTCATCGACAACACAAAGACCCCAGCCGTACAGCCCATAATTATGAGACACTCCGATGGAAAAACACAACAGCAAAACAGACAATCTGGCAAATAGTAATATGGGTTCATCTAACATTTTAATAGCATCGGATTGTTATTAACTTGCACTGACAGTGGTTGTGCTGTAGTGTTTCCTTCCCTTCCTTCTCATGTGTCACTGTACTTGTAGAGTATACTGGTTTATCTACAATCATAACATCATATACTAACCAAACACCAGAGGATAGAAGCATGTGAACTGAAACACAACCCCATCCCATCAATGGATCAACTGATATACTATCTCTCACTGTCAGACCTGCACAGCGGTAGAGTTCATGTTCAGACCCGTGTGTGTAGGTCAAGCATGAGTGCAGTGGAATCAGACATGCCCAGACAACCAGAACATTGGTCTTGTAATCTGACCCCGTCCATCATTTGAAGCCCCGAGTTGGCTTCATCTACACCTGCAGTTTAACTCACCCCATCTTGCATGACAGCCCACAGCATTTCAAGCTTATTTCCCACTATAGACGTTGGGAAACAATGCTCTTTTTGGCTGATCTGGGACCTGTTTGTACCTTAATAGTTATCCTGTTAGCAGATGTCTCAGATCAGGGTTAAAATACAATTTTTGTGTCATTAAGTGATAGCAGTCCTTTTCCCATAAGTGTGGACTAATGCATGCTGTGGATTTGAAGCGTCAGTGATGTTTCTGGTCAAAGGCCTGTGTAAAGTCACAAATAATGAGTTGTTCACCATTAATGGCTGGTGTTGTTCTCTTCACAGGTGAAAACAGAGGAGCAGATAGCTGCAGAGCAAGCATGGTATGGCTCGGAGAAAGTGTGGCTGGTCCACAAGGATGGATTCTCTCTGGGTTAGTACAAAAACATGCAAATTGAACTCTGTATCACTCAAACTGTGTTATTTTAAGTTTAAGACGACATAAAATGGCATTCTCTGATCATTTAACTTCAATGATTTGACTTATTCCTGTGTGAAAAAGAATATTCAGCTAGAGTAGAAGAGTCATTTTAGAGATGGAGAACATTACATTTCGATGAAAGATTATGGAAACATTTTCTCTTTTAAGAAAATGCACTTATGTTTTGCATAAAATAATACCAAGGACATTTATTAAGAAAGGAAATGTTCAATTTTTAGATTTTCTGTCATTTTTAACTTTATGCGTGATTCATTACTATCAAAATAAGGAGTGATTTAACAGCACTACAATATTAGAAGTCTATTGTAATTTTGTTCCTCTATGATGTTTTGTGCAGTTACTCTGAAATAAAAACATTTACTATGTTCTCTGGTATTCTCACAGCTACAGTGGTGAAGACGGAGACTGGCAGTCTACCAGAGGGGAAAGTAAAAATCAAACTGGAGCATGATGGGACAGTACTGGACGTGGACGAGGATGACGTAGAAAAGGTCAGTTTTGCAGGCTTATGTCCATCTACAGTGAAGAAAATAAGTATTTGAACACCCTGCTATTTTGCAAGTTCTCCCACTTAGAAATCATGGAGGGGTCTGAAATTGTCATTGTAGGTGCATGTCCACTGTGAGAGACATAATCTAAAAAAAAAAATCCAGAAATCACAATGTATGATTTTTTAACTATTTATTTGTAAGATACAGCTGCAAATAAGTATTTGACCACCTGTCTATCAGCTAGAATTCTGACCCTCAAAGACCTGTTAGTCTGCCTTTAAAATGTCCACCTCCACTCCATTTATTATCCCAAATTAGAGATGCACCTGTTTGAGGTCATTAGCTGCATAAAGACCCCTGTCCACCCCATTCAATCAGTAAGAATCCAACTACTAACATGGCCAAGACTAAAGAGCTGTCCAAAGACACTAGAGACAAAATTGTACACCTCCACAAGGCTGGAAAGGGCTACGGGGAAATTGCCAAGCAGCTTGGTAAAAAAAAGGTCCACTGTTGGAGCAATCATTAGAAAATGGAAGAAGCTAAACATGGCTGTCAATCTCCCTCGGACTGGGGCTCCATGCAAGATCTCACCTCGTGGGGTCTCAATGATCCTAAGAAAGGTGAGAAATCAGCCCAGAACTACACAGGAGGAGCTGGTCAATGACCTGAAAAGAGCTGGGACCACCGTTTCCAAGGTTACTGTTGGTAATACACTAAGACGTCATGGTTTGAAATCATGCATGACACGGAAGGTTCCCCTGCTTAAACCAGCACATGTCAAGGCCCATCTTAAGTTTGCCAATGACCATTTGGATGATCCAGAGGAGTCATGGGAGAAAGTCATGTGGTCAAATGAGACCAAAATATAACTTTTTGGTCATAATTCCACTAACCGTGTTTGGAGGAAGCAGAATGATGAGTACCATCCCAAGAAAACCATCCCTACTGTAAAGCATGGGGGTGGTAGCATCATGCTTTGGGGGTGTTTTTCTGCACATGGGACAGGGCGACTGCACTGTATTAAGGAGAGGATGACCGGGGCCATGTATTGCGAGATTTTGGGCAACAACCTCCTTCCCTCAGTTAGAGCATTGAAGATGGGTCGAGGCTGGGTCTTCTCAAACATGACAATGACCCGAAGCACACAGCCAGGATAACAGAGGAGTGGCTCTGTAAGAAGCATAACAAGGTTCTGGCGTGGCCTAGCCAGTCTCCAGACCTAAACCCAATAGAGAATCTTTGGAGGGAGCTCAAACTCCGTGTTTCTCAGCGACAGCCCAGAAACCTGACTGATCTAGAGAAGATCTGTGTGGAGGAGTGGGCCAAAATCCCTCCTGCAGTGTGAGCAAACCTGGTGAAAAACTACAGGAAACGTTTGACCTCTGTAATTGCAAACAAAGGCTACTGTACCAAATATTAACATTGATTTTCTCAGGTGTTCAAATACTTATTTGCAGCTGTATCATACAAATAAAAAGTTAAAAAATCATACATTGTGATTTCTGAATTTTTATTTTTAGATTATGTCTCTCACAGTGGACATGCACCTACCATGACAATTTCAGACCCTTCCATGATTTCTAATTGGGAGAACTTGCAAAATAGCAGGGTGTTCAAATACTTATTTTCTTCACTGTAAATGAAGGTTATAGATCTTATTGTGAACAATTCATCCGTGCATGTTTCAACTACTTCTGTTTCATGTTTTTATTATAATTCATATAGAATTTATTACGATTTGTTTCACAAATAAACAGTTCTTGCTTCATTTTGAGTTGAAAATGACTGATTCAGTGAGTCCAAGATTCTAACTGATTCTAACTCTAAAGAGATTCAGTGTATGATTTGTTAGACTTAATGATACTGCAGTGTTTCCCACAGGATTTTGTGAAACTGTGGTAGGTGGACCTCGGTCAAATGCAATGCACAAATGCAATGAAAAATAAATTAAACTTTCATAATTAGTTTTGTCCTAATTTCGATACTTGAAAGAGATAAAAACGTGAGCTTTTATTTTGACGGCAACTGCAGTCAAGCTTTTATTTTGGTGGAAAACAATTTTACAAACGCGTCCCATTACAAATCTAGTGAAATGCTGTAATTGTCAACTATGCAAATGGGAAAATAATGCTTTACTGGTGCTCGTTATATTCCCAAATGCACTCTAAACTCAGCACATGCACAGATTAAGTTCACTGCATTCATTCACTGCGAACTGACTGAGACGCAGAGCTGATAACACGCTGATCGCGTCAGCGAAGTGCGCACTTCTCTTTGCGCAGCGCAGTCAAACAGTCTTTTGCGATTTAATAAGGACTCAATTTTAGTTTGTTTGACATCAATGGCGCAAAACATGACATTAAAGACACACATTCTACTTAATGAATGGGAAGCACTGAAATCTATTTGTGGCGGTCAATGATTTATTTGTTGAAGCCAGCCACAATATCTACAATGTATGGGAAACATTCAACTGGTTACTACACTAGTCATGCTGTGCTGGTTTTTGAGTGCTGCCAGGAAATAGAATAGAAAACAACAATCTCATCTAATTTCATCACTTACAGTTCAGATTGCAGACTTCGACGTGGCACTGAATTCAAAACCAGAATTTATGTGTATTTTAATGAACCTTAAGGTTTGCAGGGCTCGTCCACAGGATTATTTGCTGAACTCTTCTATCTGGCCTGAATCCAGAGGGTTAGACATGCACAGGTGGGCCCTGGGTACATGCAGAGGGTGGGAGAAATTGAAGACAGGATATGGGTCATAGAGAAACAGGTGGAATTTGGCCCAATTTTTTTCAATGGACAGATTGACTAATATAGACACATTCAAGTCTAATAGAATAGATTGGGAGGTCAGCGCCGCCATTTTCAGAGTTTGTAATATTAGGCCTTGATGAGACATATGTTGGGAGATATTATCAATTCACTTCCTGCCTGGCGCAGTCGCTTAATTTGCATACCTCCCGGTGAAGGCCAGCTTGAAGCTGATGATTTCCATAATGTCAAGACTGACCTCAAATCAAGCTTTTGAACCATCTGTTCAATGAGGGAATTGCAAAGCTCGATCCAGTGTTGAGCTTGACAAGTTTTAAATTGCATTAAACAACTTGGCATGAAGTCTTGAGGCTATTATGGTTGAGGCACCTCAATTTAAAACCTCTCATTTTCTTTTTTTTCTTTTTTTGCCATATTAAGGAATTTTTCCACTCTTCACATTCTTTCTTTCTTGCATTTTATGACTTTTAACATTTTAAACCACCCAACCCAGGCGAACCCGCCGTCATTTGACCGCTGCGAGGACTTGGCAGCTCTGCTCTATCTGAATGAGTCCAGTGTCATGCATTCTCTGCGCCAGCGCTATGGAGGAAACCTCAACCATACACATGCCGGACCCAACATGGTGATCATCAACCCTATCAGCGCCCCCTCCATGTACTCGGAGAAGGTGAGAGCCCTTGCATGTTATCTTTCACACTCCTCACATCCAAATTAGCTTACTTTTCTTCTATATAGTATCCGAATACAGAATATTCATGTAACAGAAGGTAGAAAATACTCACATAACCGTCTATTTCTTAATTAAATGCATTATTTCACGACAGTATGTGATTATGGATGAAGCTATTCACTGTGGCAGCAATGCATTATGGGTACTATATTTTATACAACCCCACAACCCTTCACTGGTTAAACGCAATAGGAAATGGGCAGCAGAAAGCTGCTAATGAGCTTTATTGGATTTCATGCAAGATAAAGTAACAGCCATAAAAAATTTTCGCAATCCATAAGCGCATTTCTTTTGGTCATCTGTCCTAATTAAGTATGTATCTGTCCTAATAGCTGAAACGATGATATATATATATTATATATATATATATATATATATATATATATATATATATATATATATATATTTGAAAATATTATTGTACTTGTGCCTGAGAGACATTCGCACCAACTTTCTTTTCAAATTAACAGCTATTGATTTCCTTTCATTGGAAAATGTATATTTATGGGTTTACATTTGAGGCTTTCATTATTGACTTTTCTGTTGTACAGAAAATAAATGCTCTGTAACACATTAAGATTCTTAGATTATTAACTTGCCTAATGTTTTTCGGGTGTGTTATAAGTGTATTTTTTCTCTGTCATTTCAGGTGATGCATATGTTCAAAGGCTGTCGACGGGAGGACACTGCCCCTCATATATATGCAGTGGCCCAATCCGCCTACCGAAACCTTTTGACAACAAGACAGGACCAGTCCATTGTGCTTCTGGGAAAGAGCGGCAGTGGCAAGACCACAAACTGCCAGCATTTAGTCCAGTACCTGGTGTCCATCGCTGGCAGCACCGGAAAGATTTTTACTGGTACATTCACTCACCCACCAATTAACCCACCCATCCACCCACTCACCAACCCTTTCACCCAAACACACACACATTCACCCACCCACACACACACATTCACCCAAACACACACCCATTCACCCACACACACCCATTCACCCACACACACACACACACCCATTCACACACACACATTCACCCACCCACACACTCAATAACCCATTCACCCACTCAACAACCCATTCACCAACCCACCCGAGCCTAGAAAAACAATATACCTTAAGAATTGTTCATTTTGGCCAGTTGAGCAGTTCCACTCTTATCTGCATATTATTTCACCATGTGCTTAAAGCCTGAACAGCCTGCGGTAAAGGGTGAATGGAAGGGTGTCATGTGGTCACTGGAAATGGGATCGTACAGTGTGGGCGAGAGTGAGAAAGCTGGGAAGAGGGTGACGGATGAGGGCTGTGCTAATGATGCCCACTAAAGCACTCTGATAATTAGCCGTCATCAAGGCCTGCTCAGCCCCTGCTTGGTCAATAATGACCTAATGAAGACCACAGTGCTCATCAACTATACTATTAAAGAGGCCATGATGTTATCTGCATGTGTTCAACTCTGAATGCAGGAACCTCTCTTCTAGTGCGGTCACATTAAGGAGTGAGTCCTTAACAGTTAAATATTAATGTGTGTCTCCTCCAGCTGAAAAATGGCAAGCGGTCTACACAATACTAGAGGCCTTTGGAAACAGTGCCACCTCCATGAACAATAACGCAAGCCGCTTTTCCCAGATAGTCTCGCTGGATTTTGACCAGGCTGGTCAGGTGGCCTCCGCCTCCATCCAGGTTTGTGGATATACATTGTACTGGATAATATCTAAATAAATATGCACGTTTTTATAAAAAAAACGAATACAAATATATATCTGCCCACCCTGTCATGATTATTTCCCCATTTGTTAAAGTAATGTTCAGTTTCATAAATAATATTAATAAAACAATTTGCAATTTAATGAACACATATTAATTAGCTGTCTTATAAATTTTGACTTTATTAATATTTAAAAAATCCACCAAAAAATAGAAAAGCCACCCATTTTGTGCAATAATACCCCTACTGTAGTTATATAATAATTTGTTTGTTCTGTTTATTTGTAAAGTTGTTCACTTTATATATTTTAGGACTCATTAATTTCTTTCTTTTATATATAGACCATGCTGCTGGAGAAGCTGAGGGTGGTGAAACGACCAGAGACTGAGTCCACTTTTAATGTCTTTTACTACATGATGGCAGGAGCAGACAGCACTGTCAGGTGAACTCAGCATCATTTTATGCAGATTGAAACCGGTATACTTTTGCTATTTAATTTGATCATTTATTTTGTCTGAGAAAGCTTTCAGAGCTCTCAGAAGCTTGCACTATTGAATACATCTGTATATTGACTGTATGATTTAATAGCTTGATTTGTATTTCCATTTTCCCGCAGAACGGAGTTGCATTTTAACCACTTTGCAGAGAACAGTGCATTTGGGATTGTGCCTCAATCTAAGGTTAGTTTTAAATAGATGGAGTTTGTAAGCAGCAGAAACAAAATCATTAAAAAAATATTTAGTTTTTTTATAATATTAGAATTCCCATTTAATACTCTTTTTGTGTGTGTGTGTGTGTGTGCACAGCCCGAGGACAAGCAAAAGGCATCACAACAGTTTACTAAACTGCAGGCAGCTATGAAGGTGCTGGGCATTTCCTCTGATGAACAGAAAGCTCTGTGGCTCATCCTTGGCGCCATATATCATCTTGGAGCTGCAGGGGCCACCAAAGGTAATGCTGTACTGTGGTGCATCATGGAGTTACTTTCAAGCAAACCCAAGCCACCAATAAGCATAAACCCCCTTAGCAAAGCGTATTTATACATTTTAATTTCTTGCTTTGATTCTACGTCTCCCCCTTTAAGCCCTGCACTGCTGTCTCAGTGCTAATTTAGTTCACAGAAGTATTCGACAGCTTCCGAAATGGAGAGCATTAATGAGATGAAGCATTTAAAGTGCCTAACAAGCACAGAAACAGAGTTTATTAATTAAAGCCGTCTTACTGTCTGCTTACTGAGCTCAAACAAAACAGACAAGCAGCTCAGGAAACAGTTTGATGCTGAGGAGTTTAGAGATATGTGCGTTTCTTCAGCTCTAATGAGGATGGATGGCTCAGTATTCACAGTCGGTCATATCACTTCCCAGTCTTGCAGTCAGATGTGGATTTATTAATGAACCTTTTAATCACCAGACTCCAAACTGGACTATCTACATGCTGTCTTCCAGTGTCAACATTCATGACAAACTTTCTGGAAATTAATTAAATCATCATGGAAATTTCCATAGAGAATATACTTTCTTTTTTTTTTTTTTACTTTTAGTTGTTCTTGGCTCTAAAACTTTTTTTTAGTGAAATTTCCATAATTATTTTTAATAAACAATTATCCAGTAATTGGTTTGGGAACCCTTAATGTGTATAAGGGCTTGAATTTGAATACATGGCCTTCTGTCTGTCTTGATTTATATGCGATGTGTACTAGTTTGTTGCTTATATATTGTCACTGCAGTCACTAAGTACCTCGGTGTCTGCAATGCATCCGTTCGTTCTAGTCTGGTACTTTCTCCTGTACCTGCATGCCTTGCCTGTATCTCTTTCAGACAAATGCGGCTGGGAAAGCCGTATTTCTCACAGGAGTTACTAATACTGCTTCAGTGTCCTGAGTTGGTGCTGAAGACTAACATTACCTGACACTAAACGTAACTTGACTAAATTGATTTTCCAAAAGTTTTTCTTTTCTTTTTTAGCAACAAGTTCAGGTCACTGCCTTAAATATTGATAAGACATCTTTGTCTCGAGTCACTCAGTCGTGCCTGGCTGTTCATACAGCAGGGGGCAGTGCAGTTCTGCCTAATTTTGTTCTGTCTGGGAACTCTATTTACTTTGGTCAAGTCTGATGTTATTCATCTCAGTACAGGCATGTACATTCTGGTAAATGACTGTAGAATATTTATTTCACAACAACAGCTTGATATACACTATCTTTCAGACAACAGAGACATTTATAATGATTTATGAAATTTTCTATTTCAAAATAAATTCTGTTCTTTTGAACTAACAATATTAGGGTTTTTGCATGCTGTGTTTTTGATCAAATAAATGCAGCCTTGGTGGTGTCTCAAAAACATTAAAAAAATCTTACTCACCTCAAACTTTGGGACGGTAGTAAACATAATCAAATACAGAGAGCAGTAACTACTGACTTATGCCAAGTAGTAGTAGTAGTAATGACAATGCTGGATTCATATAAATTATATATATATATAAAGAATATATAAAATAAAAATGTACAAGAATATGCAGTAATAATAACTATTAAGCTATGAGGTTTAGATATAAACTATAATAACAATATATACATATATATATAAAAATTTAAATAAAAATGAAAATCATGATTAATTGTTTGAATCTAATACTAGCCCTAATGCATTATATCATCCATTGGCCACTCTGCTCTCTAGACATATGGAATAGGCATCAGACATAGGGAAAGCATGTATCGGTCGATTGCTAATTGACAACTAATTAAAGTGGAAATGTGTCGAGAAAATGCATGGAAGAGCCAATGTATGTAAATGCGAGAGTTTTTGTGCTAACGATTGCATCTTGTTTCCCTTTTTGTACAAAATGTCTCATGTTCTAACCTCTTCTTCTCTACTTGCATGTTGCATGCTGTTACAAAGCAGAGACTGATGAAGGTAAAGAGCATGAATATTATATATCAACAGAAGCAAACACCTCATTTGTGTATGCGTGTGTGGTTTTATGCTGTTATCATGGTTGCCAGACATTTCCATTTGCATTCTTATTGTCTTCTTTTCTTTCTACTTTCATTTCTCTGCTGGGCTTCTTTTCTTCAGAGGTTTATAACCATGTCTTAGTCTTGAAGCTTAGATAAAACTTTGGTGAGAATATGTGCGGGTGAGGGTGGGGAGCAACGTAACTTCGTTGTCTTTTAAAGCTCAGGCTCTCTGATGTTTCTCCATGTTGTAGACTTTTCATTTCTGCAGTGCTTTTCTGTTGTTAAGACGCAAACACAAATAAAAAGCCTGTTCGCTCTCAGTTCTTGTTTATTTTTGGCATTCATCTATTCCACCAGAGGCCTGCGTTGTTTTCTCTCTCTCTCTCTCTCTCTCTCTCTCTCTCTCTCTCTCTCTCTCTCTCTCTCTCTCTCTCTCTCTCTCTCTGCGAACTCTTCTGGTTGCGGCAACTTCACTGCAGCTTGCATGTCACTCTTTTTGTGTATAACTCTGTGGTTTGCTCTGGGGTCAGTCGAAGCAATGTTTGCTGTGGAAACACTTGAAAATCCTTTACATTTCTAAAATTATTTAAAAAAGCTGACACATTTTTGTGATGTCTATAAACTAAAACTTACAGACATAATCAGACCAATTTTGACAATTCTGAAACTGAGTTTTTTCTGTTTTTACCGTTAGTGGTTCTCAACAGTGGTTGTCAAAATTTAGTTCCAAAACAAATTTGTTCAAATTTATTTACATTTATTCAACCAAATATTTGATTAAATTAATCCAAATGTTAATCTAATATTTACGTTTAAATTGTTATAATTCAAATAAATTATATTTGTTAATATTATCATGAGCCACTGGTATGCAAAATTAATAACATTGACATTTAATGTAAAAAATGTACACTAAGGTTTTAATTTATTGAAGTCTTTACCAAGTAACAGATGATTTGAACAAACCTGCAACATTATTTGCAACAAGGTCGTAACCTACTAGCTGAAAACCAGTATGAGAACCAGTTTCAGTATTTGGTTAAATTGCTAAAATTGTTACAATTTGGTATAAATCTTTATTAAAATTCCATATTCTAGAGATTATATAACTGTACATAAATTACATATTCAGTGAAATTGTGTAAGACTTCCCTCAGATACCATAAGAGCCCCACAGTCATCTGTGCTGCTTCATTTGACATGGTACTTACTCCATCCCTGTGCATCCCACAGCGGGCCGGAAGCAATTTGCACGTCATGAGTGGGCCCAAAAGGCGGCTTACCTCTTAGGTTGCACCCTCGAAGAGCTCTCGTCTGCCATCTTCAAACACCATCCCAAAGGAACCTTACAGAGATCCACCTCATTCCGCCAAGGACCAGATGATGTTGGGACAGGAGACAACTCGGGTAAGATCTTTGACAATACAAGACCTCTGATACAAATAAATTGTGTTAGCTGGGTTTGGCAGTATTAATACTGACATTTCTCTCACAGCTCCAAAGATTACAGCTCTGGAGTGTCTGGAGGCCATGGCTGCTGGGCTCTACTCTGAGCTTTTTACTTTGGTCATCTCACTTGTTAACCGGTAACATTTATATCCTCTCATGATCAGGACATACATTTACTTTTAAGTAATTTACATTACGTTAGTTTAAAATAAACCAGGTTAAATGTGTTTTCCCAACCAGTGGCCAATAATATATGAAATAGTTAATCTCAATTGTTTTGCACTTTAAAAAGAAAAAATATTTGAATGCATCAAGTGCCCCAAAATGTCTTTGTACCGTTCAACTGGTATACCATTTGACATTTATAGTTTTTTTTTGGGGGGGGGGGGGGTCTAACAAAAAATAGGGGGTCTAGTGCAAGGTCTAACAAAAAAAAACAACAAGCATTTTTAACAATATACATAAATTAAAAGAGCCTTTGTCCTTTGAGCATTGCCTGTCATTTGTGTTATCAATGATTAAAAAAAATTATATATATATATATATATATATTGATGAAACCATTATTATCATTTTGTTTGTTGGCACTAGTGGTGTACACAATTTCACATTCAAGGCCAAATAATGTCCTTTACCTATAAAGAACATAAAGATTAGTAGTAGGAATAGGCTTTTAAGTTACCAACAGTACAGTTTCAATTCAACCCCAGGTTCAATTGTGAAAGAGAAAGAAGCCTGTATTGTTTGAGCGCTCTAACCTACATTAAATATGTATCTGTTTGTTTGTGCTGGTTTAGAGCGCTGAAGTCGAGTCAGCATTCCCTGTGCTCTCTGCTTATTGTGGACACTCCAGGATTCCAGAACCCAAAGTTAGCAAAGCGTGACCGTGGCGCCACCTTCGAGGAGCTGTGCCACAACTACGCCCAGGAGCGTCTCCAAACACTTTTCCACGAACGCACCTTTGTACAGGAGATGGAGCGCTACAAGGAGGTGCAGCAGTCCATCCTGTTACACCCATCAAATTATTCTTTTTTTTTCTTAAATAAATTACACTCAATTAATTTGGGCTGAGACTTGCTGAGTTAAATCAATGTTGATTTTATTAACATGTTTGTCTAAGCGGTCATAATCAAATCTGCTTGCCTTGTTACCAAAATCAATATACATTCAAAGTTCATGAGCCAATCATAGATTCAGTTGAGATAAAGGTGCTGTAAGCAATGTTCTGGAACTCCCAACACACTTCAAGTTGTCATGAACTGAAAATTCTATGCTAAAAATAAATCTCTTTTTGTAAATGCATTTTATAGATCTTATCGTGAATGATTCATCCATGTAGGTTTAATTTTTAATCAAATGTAATAGCTCACTTTTTTGGGGAAGATGACAGACTTCTCTTTGGTGACGTATGCCAGACTTTTCCAATCATTTAGTCAGTTTAAATCCTGCCCCTTCACAATCGACTGCAAGCTCGCATTAATTTTTTAAGTGCAGCACCCACATCTCAAAATCCAATCAACTGATGAATAAAAAAAGTCCCTGTCCTATTGTCCTACAGGACACTGCATTCAATGAGCTGTCTGAATACCATTCCATACAAAATGCTTACAGCACCTTTAATCAAAAGTCTTGAAATTATCAATTTTCATGCTTGAGTTTTGATCAATACTGATTTTAAGCCTCTTGCAATTTTTTTATTTTTTTTATTTTGCCCATAAGGCAGTAAAATCATAGAACAAGAGAAATTCTAATGATTGGACACTTGGAAAAAATAGACACTTTTAACCTGAAATCAGTTTGCAATCATAGCTGACTAACACTCCCTCTATCTCTGTTTAGGAGAACATAGAGCTTGCATTAGATGACATAGAGTCCAGTACATCACTGTCTGTAGCAGCTATAGACCAAACCTCAACTCAAGCATTGGTAAGCAACTCTCTCCTCCCCACATCTCTTCTTACCTCAGCTTTTTGTAGTGCATCCCATCCTGCCCCCAAAGGGGCTTTATCTGGAGAATGTGTTCTTTTCATTCTCGGCACTGACTTGAATCACTGATGTTTTCCCTTGTCTCCCACAACGTTGGGGAAAATTCATTTTGACTGCTTGAAAGTTCTAGTAGATGACTTTTGTGTCCTTTAATTTCTCATTTGAGTGTGAACTCTACCTCAAAGTTGTTATCTATGGTGACAAGTTATTATATTGTCATATCTAGCCAATCATTGCAAGAGCAGTGTATCAGGAACGTGGCTTTCTGGGATGTTAATGATACCGGAGAGACGTGTGGGGGTGGGTAATGAGTGGGAAGCGCCCTCCTCCTCCTTAAGGCACGGCGTTCAGAATCTTTGTTAATGAAAGCACTTTTCATGACATAGTCTCTCTCACAAACTGTCGGGATATTGCTTGGTAGTCCCGTCAAATATGAAGCGTATTGGCATCAGACACATGTATGAGGCTTTATGCATATTTCTAGCTTAGAAATAATTTTTAGCTTTGATTTGACAATGGAAACTATTGTTTTGGAAGCATTTTTTCTTTGTATGTTTTTGGTAAAATGTATATAGCACATAAAATGAGCTACAATAGGAAATAAAGGCATAGTCACAGTAGAATGATTTTCATGTTAAAATTAGTTAAAACCAGTGATGTTTTTTTTTTCAGGATCCTTTTAATAATAGAAAATGATTTTCATTATAAATGTCTTTACTGTCAATTTAATGCAAATTAGTAGTGTATATTAATTGTAGTGTGTATTCTTGACCGAACCTTTATGGGAGTGGTATGGTCATATGGTACATGTTACTTTTCTCAGCACTGGCAGCTTTATACTAAACACTACACAGTATAGGACATTTTGTTTAGTCCTTTTCTAAAAATTGCAGCATCCAATTTCCATTATCTCAGGTAATCATCTTTACTTAAAAGATTGAATTAATAGATATGTAGAGGCATCCTCAGATAAAAAAAAGGATTTTAGATTAGAATGGGTCAGTGATACATGACCGTTTTCCAAGACTTACAAATGGAGATCAAATGAGTGTGTGATTTATTTCTCTGACAAGCTGCTTTGACTATCACTATAAAGTGTTTTGAGTGCCACCAGTGGTTGCGTTCACCAATTACAAATTTGCGACTTGAAGTAGATACACAAACACACGCCTGTGCAGTCATATAATCTTTCCTTTTAAACTTTTTAAATATAATAAAGTTAAAGAAATTCATAAATTGTCAATTGAGCACTTTAGCAATTAAGTAAAGTGAAAGTGCTCGTTAAAACAACCCTGAAGAGTTAATTAGCCAGTCTGTGCCTGATGGAAATAGTACTGAGGCATAGTGACGGCAGTCTCATCAGTGTGAAAAGGAATATTCAAAGACATATTCGGAGTATATTCATAAGCCTACGTAATTTCTTTTTTTGCGCTGGTTTCATCCACAGTTATTCGGTAGGCTGCAAAGTGTCAGTGCGGTAATGCAGAACAAGGGAGAAGCCATTACTGGTATTAATTGCTTAAGTAGACAGGCAGAGTGTAAGGTTTAAAAATGCCTGCCTGACTGCCCTGGAGCTCTTACTTAATACAAGCCTTTAATGAGGAGCCCAAGACTAATAGCTCATCTTTTTCCCCCTCGTTTTCTCCTCCTCTCTCTTATTGTATAAAGGATTGTAATTGCTTTCATGTAATGACTAATGTTGTGTTTAAGGTCATTATCGAAATATGAAATGAAAAGTAAATGAAACAATGCACAGCCTTGATGAATGAAAGGGGCTTGGATTGTGAGTAAACAAAGTTCTTGAGGGAGATTGAGCATGTGCATAAGAGGGACTCATTTGAACAATGTCATTGGCAAAGAATCCAAAAATTTTGGGGTAACCTTGCCAAGAGTGATGACAAGAATGAGTTGGTAGTGTTTTCATAAGGTTTGAAGGTGCTTTTTAAATGTGTTTGTTAATGCTGTTTGTATATTGTGTGTGCATAAGTGTGTTTATGTATGCATGCTTGCATGCACATAGACAAAGTTTCTTAATTTCATTGATTAAGCCTGCTGATGATGATATTTGATGCACACATTTCTATGGCCTCTTAAATTATCAACTTGATCAAAACAATATATTATATGTCTTCACTTGTCTGATTGATTGTTTCGTTTTAGTACAATTTTAAAAATGTTGCCCTTCAGTTTGTGGTACACCGCTATGAAATCTATACTGCTTTTTATAAAGTAAATGTAAGAATAACTTTTATATTGTTAGTAATATTTCAAGATGAACACCTACTGGAAGCAAGGTTACTTGTTACTTGACTCCATAGATCTTTTTTTTTCTTCTGTTTTTTTTTTTTTGGGAGAAATTGTGTTAAAAACATGCATCAAAAACAACAAACATTTGAGAAACATACATATTTTGTCTCTCTCAATCATCATTGTATTGCATTGTATATCATTATATGTTCTGCCCCCACGATTAAAACAAAGCATTTAAATATCATCTTACTAAGACATATTATTGGCAGATATAGAGTGACAACTGATTTTTTTTTTCATTTTATGAAAGTAGTCTACTATACTGTTATAAAGGTCTCATTGATTTACATTACAACATTACAAATCAGAATTTCAACCACACCAAATTGCATAGTTTTGCTCAATTTGGGCCTCTTAAAAAAATTTCGGTTTCCCCCCCCCCCCAGTATGAGCTCCATATTCTCACTTACTATATCATACTATATGAGCCATAGAAGACTGATGTATCAAATATAATACTCAACAAAATCATGTAGTCTAAAGGTTGAATACGATTCCATTTCAAAACATTTTTCTGACTATTATGTCAGGCTTTAACAGGGTTAAACATTGAAAATGATTTACACCAGGGGTCGGCAAATAAGTTTGGCATCGGGCCAAAAAATTTTTTTCCCACTAGATGGCGGGCCAGAGCATAGTCAACGGATAATTTAAGAAATTAACTGATGAAAAATGCGAATTGCCTGCTGCGACAGACTGGTACAGTGTATTTTGTAACTGGTACTGGGCTGTTACTCTGTGTTAAATCCTGTAGTAAAACAGTAATTAACAAAAAGCCACATAGACATATGTGTGGCGGTGTCCGGGTTTTACACTGACGAATATTCGATTAGTTTATTTAATTATAGATTTTCGAATAGGTTGTGTGATTATTGTCTAAAAAATCCCCATGTTCGGTGGTGACGCGTTCATGTAACGAGAGGGTGACGCTGTCAATAGCCTAACGCAAAAGCTGTCACAAGGAACCGGCAAAAGTAATGATTATGAATGCTACAAATGTAGGAGACATTTTTATTGTTTTTAATAAACAAGCTTTCTATATGCAAGTCCCGAGGTAGATAGCGTTCGTCAGCTCCAGTTTGTATCCAGCCTCTCACGGAGACTTCAGATGATCCAACACCTGTGATGAGACGACTAAACGCCTGTGGAGAGACGACTCAACGCCGGCGATATGTTATGCCCTAAATTAATACATGATGAACTAACTGTATTTTCTATGTAGGCTACATTTCTAATGCACTTTCTGTAAAGCTGCTTTGAAACAATGTGTATTGTGAAAAGCACTATACAAATAAATTTGAATTGAATTGAATAGAATATATATATTTCTCGTGTCTGTGAGGGAGCTTAAACGCTGAATTTCGGTTCATTTATAAGACGAGCTCCAGTTCACAAGCAATCGCGGCGGCGCCTCCATGTCCTGGTTTTTTGTCTGCTATTTGCTTTTTATTCATTAAATCCAGGGATTTGGTTGTTGAAACCTTGATTAAAATTAAGATACAATTGATACAAAACGAAAATTTAAAATTCACATTTTAAACAGGTTTTCTACAAAACAAAACTTAATGAAGAGGTCAAATCATGTCTGACACACGTCTCCCGAAAAATTGCGGCATCTTACAACACATCCCGTCTTGCTAAAACACACAATGTGGGCTATCCAATCTTTTGTCAAGCAACATTGTCTTTATTTTAGATTTAAAAGACGAAAGACGACATTAAAAATTGCTACAAAAATGGTTGTTTCTTTGTCTGTTTGCGCCCGCAGTAGGCAAATAATCGTGGAATATGATGGGTCCGTGTATCATTCGTTCAATCATTTTTTCAAATTAAAACCAAAAATAAAATAATGAAAAACGACTTGTTTTTCCATTATATATTTGCTGAACTATAAAATGAAAAAACGAATAACAACGAATTTTCTGATTGTGTGCTCAGATCAAAAAAATAAAAAATAATTAGCCTAGCCTATACTGAATTAGACACATTTTTATTTTTAATTTAACACCGTAGTAGGCATATATCAAAGTAGGCATTTTAAACAGATCAAGTACCAAAACGATTGAACGAATGATACACGGGGCATTTGTAAACCGTTATTGTAAAATAAAAATAGGCTAATAAAAAAAAAACAAAAAAAAAACGGACTTCCAAAATAATCCGGCGGGCCAGAAAATATTGCTGGCGGGCCAGTTTTGGCCCGCGGGCCGCCTGTTGCCGACCCCTGATTTACACCCTGGCCCAAAATTAGGCTCATAGCCTAAATTGGGGGCTCGTCCGGGCTTTAAATCGGGTACGTTCCTAGTTTATATATAGACCCCAGTCTACAGTTTGAGTCTAACAAAGTGTTCTCACATGTTTGTCTGTGTCCATGTGGTTCAGGTACGGACACTGGCCAGGACAGATGAGGCGAGAGGCCTGCTGTGGCTGATGGAGGAAGAAGCTATGCAGCCTGGGGGCTCGGAGGAAACTCTGCTGGAAAGACTCTTCAGTTATTACAGCCCTGTGGATGGAGAGACCAAAGGTCAGAACACAATACACCTCTCACATGCCCACCCACAAACATACCATTACTTCTATATGTTTATGTATGCAATATTATGTTATGTTATTTATATTATGTATGTATGCTCAACTCATCTCTCAGGCCCTGCCTTGTTGCTGAAGAGCGAGAAGGTACATCACTTCCTGTTGGGTCACAGCCATGGGACTGACTGGGTGGAGTATGATGCTCGGGGATGGTTGAGCCATGCTAAACAGAACCCTGCCTCTCAGAATGCGGCCATTTTACTGCAGGACTCTCAGAAGTAAGACCCTGATAATTAAATAATTACTAATATTTGCCTGTTGTTACATACTGTACATGTACTCCATCTCTGTGTGCGCTGTGAGTTTGTAATGTGAAATATTTATAAGTCAGTAATAAATCTGAGGCTTTGATGTCTAGCATTTTTCCACTAAAATAAAAGCTCTATGGTTTAATGTTAATGTACGGTTTAGGTTTAACAGCCATAAATTAGCATTGTATTTTTATTGTTATGTAAATCATTAATATTATTATACTCGGTTTTTTTTATTATACAGTACAATAGTATACCAATAGCAATATATTTCTTCATTGTTTAAAAAAAATTATTTAAATAATACAAATTGGAAAACCCCCAAACATGGAGGCGTTAAATGATCCAGCTCATCCTCTGCAGGAAGAATATCAGTAGCTTGTTTATGGGGCGTTCAGGAGGAGCCACAGTTTTGTCAGGTTCTATTGCTGGGCTTGAGGGCGGATCACAGCTGGCCCTGCGCAGGGCCACAAGCATGAGGAAGACCTTCACAACTGGCGTGGCTGCTGTTAAAAAGAAGTCCCTCTGCATCCAGATTAAACTACAAGTGGTGAGTACTTAAAACATGGTAATTACATCCATATACTAGAGCATTTAAAAGAGCTAGACAGAGCACAACTTATAGACCTTGATAGTAACAGAATGCAGGGGTCTCAAGAGACCCTAGAGCTAAAACTCGGCATGTTAATTAAAGCACCACCACTACAATATGTAGATTTTTTGTTGGCCTATGCAAAATCTTGGAGTGCATTACACATGCTGCAATTACATTTATTTCACATAATGTTTACGAATTTGAAAATGAAAAATGAAAAAAATCCTTTTTAATTCTTTCACCCTAATATAGTATTTTTCCACAGATCAAGAAATTGTTAAAAACATGAATAGAAATGTAAATAGAAGTAAACACTGTAATAAACAGTGCACGCAATCTGATAAGTCTGATAAAATCTTATTACAATGTGGTCAAACAATAAAAGCATTTCTGAACTTAATGTATGTTGTTTGTTTTCTTATAGGATGCACTGATAGACACAGTGAGGCGGTCCAGGGTGCACTTTGTGCATTGCCTGCTCCCTAAAGCAGAGACTTTGTCTGGGGATGTGAAGGTGCTAGGAGGACCCTCGCCTCGCTCTGGGGAGATAGAGGCACATGGAGAAAGCTGTGACAATGGCCTCATGCAGCTGGATGTGGGCTTGCTTCGGGCACAGCTCCGCGGTTCCAAACTGCTCGACGCCCTCCGTATCTACCGCCAAGGTTAGAGTTTAAAAAGCCAGGCATTATAAAAGCAAGATAAAGACAGTGAATGACCCTTGTTATAGATCTGTGACCTTTATTTTGAAAAGAATGTAGAAAAATCTATGAAGAGAGGAAAGATTTGAAAGTTGAAATTTACCATGCAGGCTTGACTTTTTCGAATAACGTGTTTTTCTCCCAGGGTTTGTTGACCTTTGAAGTTTTCTAGGGCTTATGTGGTCAGGCACTGCCTAGTGTTCTAGATGTAATTTATTTTTGGAGATGCTCATGGGCTTATTTTGTTCAGTGCTTTAGAAAAATCAACCAAATGTCATTGGCACATTTGGCAGATTTCATCCCAAAGCCCTGAGTAAGCAGAACATTCTCTAGATAAGTGACTGACCAATGCCCTCATCATTGCTCACTGCTGAACCTACACAAGCCTTGTAGCTTTCTAGAATCTCACACGTCCTTCTCTTGTAACGCCCCTGTCATTTGGGTCTCTTTCGTCCTCAAGGTTATCCCGATCATTTGGTCTTTTCTGAGTTCCGTCGCCGTTTTGATGTACTGACTCCCCACCTGACGAAGAAACATGGGCGGAACTACATTGTAACTGATGAGAGAAGGGTGAGTGTCCTTTTATTTGTGTGTTTGTGAGTGTGTTGTTTCTCCGAGTGCTGTTTGGCTCCTCCTTCATGAGCTGCTCTTCCATGTAATTGATTATGACAGTGCTCAGGGCAGAGAGCTGTGTTGTTGATTAATGGGCTATAGTACACATCTTTTCCCCCTTAATCTCGCCTCTGCTCTGGTGACAGGGCAATAAAGGCTTTAATCAGTTCCCAGAGTGACGACTCTATCAGTGGCATCCTGTCCTATCACTGACCCCGCTATACAGTCTTCAGAGACCTGTAATGTCTTAATGTCAGCTTCATGTGGATGTATGTGTCTGTGTGTTTTTATATATATATTTTGCACAGTACTGTGTTTGTGTGTGTGTGTGTGTGTGTGTGTATAAAATTGTATGCAACTCTCAACAATGTGAGTAAATCACTCCGGTATCCGACCATGTTTCACGCTAGGAGACTAAAAAGGTCTTTAATTTGGCTAGTAGAACAATGGCTAGTAAATTGTACGCTATCCCTCGCATGTAATTGAGTTAGCAAAGAATAAGTTTAGCGCAGATATAATTTCATTGCCTGCTGAGCTTTACGCACTGTCGCTGAGAGCACCATGTGTCGCTTTCTCTCACACACTCGCACTCAACGTGAGAGAAAGGGATAGGCTTTCACATTCCACGTAAAGAGAATTGATGCGCTATATCTAAATACAGGGCTCGACAATAAGGACTGCCCAATGGCCAAGAGTTGACGGAATATTATGCATCATGAAAGTTTATCATTTACAGGTGTTTTTAAGCCTTGCCAATTTAAACATTGAAGCACACAAAGACGTGAAAGAGAACTCAATTAAGCACTTGCACGCTGCGTAAGAAGTTGTGTGCTCACGCATCCGAAGCATGTGTCCAGAAAGCTGCTTTATGCCTAAAAATCATTAACTGCTCTTGACGGAATTACTTTTGTAGCTTTAATAAGGTTTCATCTATATACAATTTTTATAATGAATACTATGGAAAATAGTAACAAAGAATGAATAAACATGTCATGTCCAAACTTTTGACTGATACTCTATGTACAGTATATATCTGTCTATTCCACAGGTAGTAGTTTACTGTTTAGTATACAAACATGTTACTGGCTCTTAGGAGAACGACCTTTGTTTGCATGTTGCTTTAGCTGTGCTTTACCGATGTCTCGCTGTGGTAACCAAACATTAGCAGATTCCCCTTTAGACCTGTGATCCATCTACAGCTGCTCAGTCTGAGGCTTGGCCTTTTGCTGTTCTCTCACTGAACCTGTTCACCAGTCGGCCCCTGTGCCCCTGCAGAGAGCACTCAATACATCCCTGTGGTCTTAGCTCAAACTCTAGCCATTAGTCATCAGTCCACCGAGATTTTTTTAATCCCCTGCCATGTTGTTGTTTGCCTGACATTTCTGTCAGGAAGAAAGTACTCATGGGTGAGTAGAAGAGAGAGGTCAGACATTAAGACAGTTGTTTGTGACCCAGTATTCCCAAGCTGGGTTAGCTTTTCGACAGAAAGAGCACCCCGGTCAGCATACTGTCCTCTTGGTGCCCTGAAGTGGATGGCACACTAGATCTTTATGCCCGTCTCACTGTTTTATACATGTGTCTGTCTATCTGTGTGTTTCAGGCTGTCGAAGAGCTACTGGAGTCTCTCGAGCTGGAAAAAAGCAGCTATCACATGGGCTTGAGCAGAGTAAGTAATACTTACATTCACCCTCTAAACTAAACGTTAAAAACAATAATGTCTCTAGCGATATTAGACCCAGAAAAGGCTCATTACCTGCATTACTCAATCTATTCTATTCATTCTGGCCAACAGAGTTAATATGTAATTTACGTTCCTGCCGTCAAATGCAGTGGTGTTCTGAAATGAGGAGGCAAAGTTCTCAATTCTTTTTTTTTCTTTTAAAAAATAAAATACATTCATGTTCCAGTTACACTAAATGTTTACACATTTTTAGGATGAATAAATAAAAATTACTTGCACTATCCAGAAAACAACAACAACCAAGACTAAATTAACAATGTAAATATTGTTCTATTTATTAAAATCAGTTGTGGCAAACGCATGTTCGTTTGAGCTTCCACAAGAGGTTTGTTCTCAGGCATCAAGCAGCTTCAGTTGAGCTTCTGTTTATGTTCGCTGAATAAAATGCCAAATTCAATCTGTTCATCATATAAACTGATCGATTCTCTTCAGAAAATTTTGACTAAACCTCTCAATTCATATGTATTAGTTTCCCAATCTCTTTGAAGCGTCAAAGTTTGTTGCGTAGCTGTCTATGGAGGGATAGAAAGGTAGAAGATTTCATCAAAAAGTTCTTCATTTGCGTTCCGAAGATGAACGAAAGTCTTACAGGTTTGGAAAGAGATGAGGGTGAGTAATTAATGACAGAAGTAATTCTGTCCCACAAGCCATCCTAGGTGTATATGACTTTCTTCTTTCATCCAAACACAATTGGAGTAATATTAAAAAATATCCTTGCTCTTCCAAGCTTTAAAATGGGAGTGAATGGTAAAAAAAATTTGAAGCCCAAAAAAGTGATTCCAGGCCTTTTGAAGTGAAGCGCTGTGTTTTTGTTAGAAAAATATCCATATTTATAACATAATTTATAACTATAACATGAACTATAATCACTGGTTTCATGTTACGGCCATACACGAGTCGAGTTCCGGGCGAAGAGTGAACTCTGACCCGACATATGAGTAGCGTAAGCTTAGGGGAGAGTAGACGCCTCTCACGTTTCAAATAAATATGACTGGGCAACAAATTGAAGCTCATCCGTCATTTCTCTGTAAAAATTCTCATTTTAGTCTTCTAATTGGTGACCGGTGTTTTGTTTAAATATGGATATTTTTCTAAAAAAAACGCATCGCTTCACTTCAGAAGGCCTTTATTAACCCCCTAGAGCCATATGGATTACTTTTATGATGGATGGAAGGATGCTGCTTTTTTGGGCTTCAAAACAAATTGTATTCATTCATTCTCATTATAAAGCTCGGAGGAGCCAGGATATTTTTTTTAATATAACTCTGATTGTGTTTGGCTGAAAGAAGAAAGTCATATACACCTAGGATGGCTTGAGGGTGAGTAAATTACGAGATAAATTTAATTTAATGGCATATTTCATAATATATGCGTTGTTTTATTTTTGTACTGTGGATTTTTTCATTCAGCTTTTTGACGAGGTACTAACTCTCTTGCATCCTCAGAGGAAACGCCACAGATCCAAAGGCAAATAACCGATAGGCATCACAAATAGTAAAAAAAAAAAGTATGTGAAAAATTGCAATTTCAGAAAAGTGATGATTGACATTCCATGTAGACGCCTGGTGCATCTACTTACAACTCGTTTTGTAGCGGCTGAGCATTGTAACTAATCACAGACATGTCTTTTGAGTGCACTAATTCTATGTTGAAACGTTGAGCCAATTTGAGTGCATTTAAGCCTGATCTATCGGTGCATGGTTTCACGTTTTCACAACAGAAAAATGAGCACTGAGGAAACCTGCTGAAGACCTAAAATATTGAGCCTTTAAAACTGAAGCAAAAAAGTATCAATGGAATTTTTTCATTATTTTTTACGTTTGCTAGATTTTGGGCTGCTCTTTTGCATTGTAGCACCCAAAATGTCCTGCAAGCGAGTCAACAAAACTAGAATGCTCCCACTGTAGCCAATACAGCGAGATTTATTGTGAATTTCATTCATTGATTAAAATGGGAGCATTCACGGGAGTCCTGGACAATCAGTGAGTTCATTCTGAACAGCTATTAATCTAAATTAGTCAATTAATTTATTTTACAATATCAGGGTTAGAAATTGATAGTTGTTTTTGTCAATCATAATCATCTAAAAAATTACTTCACTTTTTCAGTCACTCTATGTTATGGATCAGTGCATTGAGTCAGTTTGTGGCATACAGATTCGGCCTGAGTCACGAGGATCAGTTCCAAACAGATGGCATGATTTCCATTTAGATTGCCGAAACGTTCGCTTCTTCTACACCTCTTAGACACAGACCGACTTTAATCCGCTCTGCCGCTGTGCTCACATCTGGACGGAAAGTTTGGCAGGGTGGGCTTTGGCCAAAAAGACTCATCTCCTCCTTTCCTGTCGAAAAAGCACTCTCTGCTCTGGGCCGATGCTGTACCCACAATGCTTAGCTGCAGATGGGACATGGCTGGCACCGTTGGCAGGCCTCATTGGCGGGCATGTTGGAGCATGGAAGACAATTATTGTGAGGTTTTCTGAGATTGTATGAGCTCTCCTGCAAGGTTGCACTCTGGGTCTCCCCTATACTTCGAATGATTAAAGCAGAAATCCTTTTGTGCATCTTCTGTAGACGAAAGATTGATTCTGGCGAGGCACCGGCTTGCTTTGTTTGGTTTACTCTGGCTTGGTGCTCGCCGATAACTCACTACAAACACCAATCAGCACAGCACGATATTGTGCTTTCAGACAAAGAACAG
Organism: Semotilus atromaculatus; assembly: GCA_031834385.1. NCBI lineage: Eukaryota > Metazoa > Chordata > Actinopteri > Cypriniformes > Leuciscidae > Semotilus > Semotilus atromaculatus. Next base: position 12,822,382 of record JAULUF010000015.1, read on the forward strand.
CAGCCTAGAGAGAAAGCCAAAATAATCACATTCTGATAAATAGCTGATTACATAAATGGGAATAGAGAAAAATGCGTCCAGGAAATACACAACTGATTACTTGGCAGCCATAATTTTAGAATTCTACTTGAGTATAGAGATTCACACCACTGATGGTGATTCTGATATACAGTTGCACACTTTTTTATTTTATTTTATTTTATTTTAAGTTAAAATAAAATGCAAACACATTTATAAATATAAATAAATAAATATATATATTTTTCTAATATTTATTTATTTGTTTGTATTTGTAATATTTGTGGTCATATATATATATATATATATATATATATATATATATATATATATATATATATACAGTATGTAGGTATATATATATATATATATATATATATATATTATACATACTGTATATGTAGCACACAACTGGATGGTGGTTCTGATATAAAGTGCCCCCAATTTGTTTTTGTTTTTTAATTATTTATTTATTTATTTTAAAAACCTAAATAAAAATAATGAAGTGAAGAAAACCAAGCAAAATAATAATAAATATAGTTTGGAGAAAACCTCTGCTTTTATTTGTTTACAGATGTTTTGTAAGGATGTCACACATTTTCAAGTGTGTCTTGTGTGTCCAAATACTTTTTGAAGCCAGTCTAGATGTGAACAAGATCCTAACCAATCATGAACTCCCATCGCTGCTTATTGAACATAGTCATTGTTCAGTTGCCACCCTAGTACAATACATCGGTCTAAATCACACACTCCCCCACAGACTTAGACACAAGGTCCTCTCTTTGCACTCCTCCATTGCCATTTGTTTCCCTATGTCTTCGTGAGGAATTTTATTCTCTTGGTCTCCATGGAAAGCACTGCCATTTGACCTCCATGAAAAGACCTTCCCGTCATGCTGACATTTGGTGCTCTTGTGTGGAAAAGACTGGCGAATCACAGGCCTGCTGGGTGAATGTCAAGGGGCAACGTGGCTAATAAGAAGCTGCACGCTACAGACATTTCTACTAACGCAATATCTTCATGTTCTTCAAATGAACACATCCAACGGAGTCTCTTAGGATGATGTAATTCATTAAAATAGTGTTTCGTACATGCTCTGTGATGCTGTGGATAATGTACTTGTGAGTCTTTTAGCATCTCCACCTAATCTTACATTTGACTCGAGAGGACCATGAATTAAGTTCTCGTTCGGGTGATATCAGGCCTTTTTTCCAGCACATCTTCACTGACATTGAGAAATGAAACTCAATTTTCCTTTGCTACTCTCCTGAGGTTGAGAGGTCCCACTCTGATATTACACCTGCCTGAAAGCAGATAAGTGTGTGTGTGTGTGTGTGTGTGTGTGTGTGTGTGTATTGGCTGCCCAGCAGGTAGCTCAGCCCTGATGTTCTAATTTGCGAGGTTGTAAAGGGTTGTAGGAAGTGATTCAGGTAAACATATTGTCCTTTATTTTTATTTGTGGTACAGTTGGGTTGGCAGCGAATGCCATGGGGTCTGAAAGCTGTCAAACTTTACATGAATATGAAATCATTTCATAACACTCCATTCTCCCCTATGATCTGATGCTTGGAGCTCTGAGAGATTGCCTCCTATAATAACAATAACTGAGGCTCTACATCACTGAAAGGCTCTGGCTGCCTTTGATGTGAAAAGGAAGATTATACCGCAGAGCAGCTCCAGATAAAGGCTCAATCAAGAGGCATTTGTTGCCATTCCCTCAGATGAGTAGTAATTGCAGCAGTGGACTCTCATCCTCTTTCTCTCTCTCTCTCTCTCTCTCTCTTGCTCTCTCTCTCTCTCTCTCTCTCTCTCTCTCTTTTGCTCTCGCTCTCTCTCTCGCTTGCTCTCGCTCTCTCTATCTAGAGATAGAGAGATAATAAAAATATATATGTTATTTATACAGTATTGGTCAATGAAGTGACGTTTATATTTTTGTGTCCCAAGTTCATCACTGATCCTTGTGGCAGAGGGACAAGGTTTGGTAATAACACTGGTAAAAACGGCTAATTTCAACTATGGGTAGGTTGGTATACTTTTCATGTCAGGTGGTAAAAACAGTTGGAATGTTATTTAACAACTGAAACATGTTTAAACGCATTGTTCATGACTCAAAAATATGGATCACATCACTTTTAAAAAGATTTTTTTAAAATGCTTCTTTTTTTCAAATTTAAATTTTTTTAAATTTTTTTTTACTCATTTCAGAACACCACTGTAAGCCACTATATGTATCAAACCAATTTCCAAAAGCAGAACTTCTTTCCAGCACAGGCTCTGGTATACCATGAATCCGGTGCCTTTTTAATTAGGATTTTGTTCATTCTAGATTAATCCATCTTTAAAACTTATAGAATGCTAATGCAATTAGACCATGTCCACAGAGTTTGATAAATGCACGTCTGGAAAGGTCCACTTCCCTCAAATTTCTCTGATTAAATGGCCTAATGGAGTAGGATTCTGAAGTGTTAATCCAACTCGGTTTGACACCCCCACCACAGAGCGGAAAATTAGCAGTAAACAGAGCATGGGCAGCAGTTTAAAGGAACTCCTCACTTTCGACAGGGTGACTGCAGATTGGGAAATCTATGACTATGAATTTTACATAAATATGTATATGTTTGTCTAGACAATTTATGTACATATATGTATATTTATATACTTTAAATTATATATAATGTTTAAATATAAAATATACTTAAAAATATTTAAAAAAGTGCAGAGAAGGTAAACTAATCATATACATACTAATAATCATTTTATTCAATTTTGGATTATTAACAGTGTGTCATTAACCAAATGTTATGAATTCAGTGAAATGTTCCTCTACATTAGAAATGTTGTCGTAGTTCCATTTATCTCATAGCAGTGGTGTGTTTGCAGGTGTTCTTCAGAGCAGGTGTTTTGCCGAAGCTGGAGGAGCACAGAGATATCCAGACCAGGCGCAACATTACCCTGTTTCAGGCTGCGTGCAGAGGCTACCTGTCCCGACAGGCCTTCAAGAAGAGAAAGGTGAATCCTCCATACCTCAGTAAAAAAGAATTCATACTTAAAATAATCACAACATGCATACCTCTGGAGCATTTAAGAAATTGTAAGCCTCCTTTTGTCCCACCGAAATGGAAATGTTTTGTGTTTTTTGAGCATCTCTCCCTTTCTCAATCAGAGTTCTCCATACTTGAGTTCATTTGTCGTGAGGTTTGTCTCTGAGTCCATCAGAATGTCATTGCTGTCTTGAGAAAATCCCTCTAGCTGTGGCCTCCTCTGACAGATAACATTCAATCAGCACATCTCCGGGGAAGAAGTCGCCTGCCCCACTGCCCTCCATCACAGGCCTATCGATTATCCCGCCACTGTGTGCCCTACACTCTCGCCTGGCCCCTCTCTGTCCATTAATTTTTGCTTTGCCACTCACTCAGCCTCTTTTTGAATTTAAGCCCTTCTATTCTGCCCCGGTGTCTCTTATTTTGTTCGGTCTTCCTTTCAATCTCTGATCCTTTGTGCCCCTTTCTTGTTCTCTCACTTTCACACTCCCCTCGTTGGGATTGGCTCAGGATGTGAGGGCTGGTCCTACAGTTGCCTGTGACTCTGTCTCTCTCTCCTAAGAAGACTGAGCCCCTGTCTCACTAAAATTCATGTCATGGTAGGAGGTGGGCTCAATGCAACTCTTCACGCTGCTGTTGGCCCTCAGTGGTCAGCTGTCTTGGCAATACAACTTCATCAACATCCACTTCCTGTTTCAGTATTGCACACTAACAGAGAAGGCTTTTCTTGGTGAGACTTTTCAGTTTACCTCAGAGCTCCTGACAGGAGTCAAGACTTTTAACTGGATGTTTTTCTGTAAGTAAAAGGAGTTTGAATTAGTTTTTTTTTGTTGTTGTTTTTTTTTGCTCTTGTGGGCTGTAGTTGGTATCATAGATGTTAGCAGTGGTTGTTTTCTTTCTTTAGATCCTGTGTAGCGTTCTTTTGCTTTTGTTGTTTAGGGCTCCTTGTAAGGCGTCTTTGGTAACACTGATTTGTAGGTGAGCCACTTTATAGCTGTCACCATAAAAGAAGTCTTGTGCACTTCTGGTTTTGTTTGATTTCTTTGCCGAAGTTCTTGAGTAAGGACTGCGACTTGCCATTTGTTGAAGGGTTCACTGTTATTTTCCACTATCTGTACAATTATTGTCCTCACAAAGAGCCTTGTCTGGATGCCTCTAAATCACAGCGACCTGTCCCCAGAGGAATTTATTTTCTTAGAAAGAAATCTTTTGTCAGGCTTGTCAGAAATCTATGCTTCACGCTAGACTGAGAAGTCCGTCTAGGGATTTGTACTGGACTATTGCTGTAGAAAGTCCCCTCATGGGCCGTGACCTCAGATGCCCATGCACTTACAGTACCCACAGTTTGTCAAAGGTTGTCAGGTTAGTGACATAAAGATATTCAAGGGATTTGTTTGTGGCTGTTTCCTAATTTAGATGCCGACAAGTAGAATTTTCGATTCTGCCATGTTTTTGAAGTCGTTTGTGAAATATATATATTTTTTAATTTGCAACCTTCCACGAACTGTCTAATAGTTTAAATCAATTTTGTTATTTAATTACATATTTTTAAATATGTATTATTCATATTCATTATTGATGCACTACCATTCAAAATTTGTGGTTTAGTAAGATTTGTGTTTTAAAGAAATACTTTTATTCAGCAAGGGTGCATTAAATTGTTAAAGTGACAGTAAAGACGTTTATATTGGATTTTTTTTTATTTCAAATAAGTTCTCTTGAATTTTCTTTCAAATAATCCTCAAAAAGTATGCATCTCAGTTTCCACAAATAATAATAAGCAGCACAAGTATCAATGCAGCATAATAAAATTATTTCTGAAAATGGCTGCTGAAAATTCAGCTTTGACATCACAGGAATAAGTACATTTTAAAATATTTTTAAATATAAAGTGGTTATTTTAGTTTGTAATAATAGTTCACAACACAAAATAAATGCAGCCTTGTTGAGCACAAGAGACTTCTTTAAAAACATTAAAAAAATCTTACCAACCCCAACTTTTGAATGGCATTGTATATACAATAGTATTATTTAATTAATTTTGATATATTTTAATTTAATTTTGTGTTAATTTGATCTAATTGTCATTAGATTGTCTCTTCCCTACTGTTGTGTGGTTCCTGGCTGAAATAAACTACAAATGTAACCATTCCTCTGATAATAAATATATGGTTATGCAAGACATTGGCCCCTGACCGAGTGATGAAAACAGTCTTAAAAAGAATCTCGGTATCATATCCTCTTTCAGATCTAAAAAATAAATGGAAAGTGGAAGTGGAAATTCCTTAGTGTGTGCTGAAGTCATTTGTGTTGTAGGATGTATTTAACAATGTAGAGACAAGAAGTGCTGAGTTGAATCGTTATGGCAGATCCCTGAGAGACAGACTTTCCTTTTGCACAGACTTCCTTTTGCAAACCACAGTTGCCACAATGCAAAATCAATTTGCTTGTTTCTCTCTCAGATCGATAATTGAGGGATCTCAGAACCTTGAAGTCTGTTCCAGTTTTAGACTTATCTAAGAGTGTGTTCTAAGCCCTTAGTCCCTGCAGATTTCTCTGTCTTTCCTCTATCCCTTTTTCTGTTTGTCACTGTAGGGGGGGGCGCCTTAACAGAGAACTCCACGTGGGCTCCTTTGTAGCATGCTGGCCTGCTCCTTCCAAATTTTCTTTTGACTTTAGTGAAAACAACACTAGAGGGAGCTGGGAATTTCACAAATGCCAATTGTGTGTCTAATTAACTCCATTGCCTAAAGACACAAGTTTCATTCCAAGTGTGAACAGGTGCCCTCGCAGTCACGTGTGAGTGTGCTCAAATGTCCTTGTGTTCATACATGCGGATGAATGCCACCTGCTGATCCGTATTCAAATTCACACCGGACACCTGTTGGAGGGGTTGTGGCCGACTTTGTTGGTGTCGCATCCTTACATACGAAACGCTTAGTTCCTCCTGCCAGGCCCCAGGGCTCACAGGCACCATTTCTTCCAGACTGCCATTTTAATTAGGAAGCTCTTCCTGATTTCGCCATCTCTTGCAAGCTGTTTAGATGGCTGTTTGTGGCATTTGTTGTAGTCAAAGCATAGCAAATGAGCTGCGGTGCATATGTCGGCCACGCGCCGCCTCTGTTCTGTGCCGAAGCTTTCTCGCTGTGACAAATTAGACATAGTCCGAATGCAACGCGCGCAGACTCGGCCCCGTTAATGTGCTGAATTGGGCCTGTCTAATTGGGTTTCCAGATAATCCTCTATTATTTGAAACGTCCCTGTTCCTGCAGCATGTAAATCTTACGCAGAGTTTAAATCAGCTGCCAAGTAGTATTGAAGTTTAATTGAATTACTCAAAGGAGCTTGGGGCTTTTGCTTCTAGCTGCATTTCTACACAGTCCAAAATCACTCCTCTGTATAGCCTTCTGGCAGCCTCATTGAAGAAAATGTGTTTGTTCCTGTGATCAACACCATTAATGGGTGTTTTTGCTAAGGGTGAGTATGTGAGCAGTGTTAACGTCCGCTTGATGAAACAGAGCAGTCTAGAGGGGAAATAAGTGGGTTGCACACTTAGATGTGTGAGGTGACTCTACGTTCAAGCCATGTCAGAAATGTGAAATAAATAAGCTTTCAATTTCAAAATAATTTGTGTAATATGAGTCGATTCTTCACGATATTCTAATTTCTCGAGTTTCACCTGTACCTCTGTAAACATTAAGAATGTAAACATTAAGAACCCCTGAAGTTTAGAGTCCCACCCTCAAGCTTATTGCGGACCGCACTGGACATCCCGGAGTTGAAAAGGTCCATTCAGAGCTGGTTCCCCCAAGGGAAGCTCTTTGACTGTGGGGCCCTGGGCCTCCAAACACAGGCCTGCTTTTGTTCATCTGGGCTCTGATTGGTTTGAGTTACTGTACTTCACATGCACAAGACCTAAAGACCTGACAATTTCTCACTAGCACAGCAGTAGGAAACACACACAGTCATAAACACAATGTCCTTGTTTTTCAGATCCAGGACTTGGCAATCCGCTGCATTCAGAAAAACATCAAGAAGAACCGAGGTGTGAAGGGCTGGCCTTGGTGGAAGGTTTTTACCACCGTCCGTCCACTCATCGAGGTTCAACTGACAGAGGAGCAGATCCGCGGCAAAGACGTAAGCACCTGTCATCTTCAATAACCACTTTAAATGCTGTAAATCGGCATGTCATGTACAGATTTTTGCCTTTTGAAAATAGTACAGCTGAATTCAAAGGCCATCTGTGTGGCTTTTAATGCCCCTCTCGGTTTCTCTGCCCCGCGGGGGTCCCTCTCAAATTCAGCTGCAGCTCTGTCGCACCCAAATCACCCGTCTCTTTGGTTACTGTCTCTGCGGCTTCGCCTCAATCCAAGTGTTTGTAGAGTCCTGTGTGTGTTTGTGTGTGCGGAGAGTGGCAGAGCTGTGTGTATGCATACATTACCTATGTAGCATGCTGGATCAAAAGCAACTCTGCTTCCTGCAGGGGAGTGCATTAGCATGTCACAGAGTGTGTGTGCGCGGGTGCATGCGCTTTTCGTCCGCTGGGCCGCGTCCCGCTGAGTGCTGTGTAGCCATGCAGTCAGGCGTGCTCCTGCGAGAGACAGACGGGTGCTGACACTGCCTCCAAACAGCCTGCTTTTAAAAAACAAACACAGAGTCACTATCTCCTCTGCACAAACAGATTTCACAGCTGCAACCGATTGGCTGTATTCTGTATTTCTCTCAAGTTCGCAAAAGAAGAGTTTTGTAAAGTAGGAGGAGGTTTGCGGTATTAGAGACGCAAAGGCTCCAAACAGGGCAGGCTTTCTTCCTGCCTGCCATTTCGTTACAGTTTCTAATTTATTTCACCTGTCTATCTCCATACTTCACTAAATATAGTAACTGTCATTGTGTCTGAATGTGTAACTGTCTGTGGTCATTCCTTTATATATCAGCTGAATTTCTTGTCATCCTGTCTTATTGTGTTTTCTGATTGTCTGTCTGTCTGTCTGTCTTTAGGAGGAGATTCAGCTGCTCAAGTTGAGGCTGGAGAAAGTGGAGAAGGAGAGGAACGAGTTGAGACTCAATAGTGACCGCCTGGAAAGCAAGGTTAGTGTTTAAATTCAATTCAGTTCAGATTCTATTCAAATAAACTATTGTTTACACAAAATTATCATGCTGATGTCATTTGAGCATATCACAGGCCCAGTCCCAAATGTCGCACTTTCGGTCTCGTGGACTTAAATTCCAAGTCTACGAGTCCGTAGGCCGTCCCATTTAGCATTTTAACGCTCTGAAGTTTGCTCAGCAGCGCCCCCTTTGTACCCTTAAAGCGGCCTTCCGCGAAGCTCCACGCACTTAAACCACCCAGGAATCCTTGCGAAATGCCAATCAGAAACCGGATGGGAGGAGATTTCGCTCACGGACTGTAAACATGGCTGAGAAGAGAATATTTAAGTGTAATTATGGTTTTTATGACATAGGCGTACATTTTACCAGTTGTTACTTACAGTTTATACAAATATTATTGACCAGTGGTTGATATCTCAAACATAATAATAGCGCGTTAAATAATACGATCGCATTATGATTCATTACATAAATAGAACCGAATGTCATGGCTTTACTGAGTCATATAAACGTTGTATGAATATTGAAACCTATAAATTTTTCTTAAACTCATTGTAAAAACAAACAACAACCAGACCTTCTTCCTGTTTCCGGCGTGACGATCGAGTCTCTCCCAAAAATACCTCTCAATGCGCCCTCGCGGACTCGCGCTAAGGGCCCTATAGGTCTGCACTACATGACGTCACCGAAGTGTGGACTCTGAGGAAGTCCACAAGTCGGAGTGTGCCATTTGGGACTGGGCCACAGTTGCATTCACACTTGTAGGGTGTTACATTCAATACATTCCAAAGTTTCAGTAACTGATGCCATTGAAAATTCTTTATTCTCAATAAGAAATTTGAAATAACAGCAAAAATGAATGGGGTTAAGCTAATTAACATACTGTTAATATAAATTAATATTTAACAAAAGTTACATATTATAAATATTAACAAATTAAAACAATGACAAAGTGAATAGTAACATGTAATATATAATTGATACAATATATAAATTATATAATATTTTTATACAATAATTAAACAAAATTAACTTTTTGTTAAAAAGTTAAATTAAAAGGTTACAGCAATATCAAGCAATAGTGTGTTGAGTAAACATTCAACTATAGCAAAAAAAGGAAAGTAAATTTCCTCCGGCGCCATCTTCAAGTGCATGATTATTAGAAACAATACATCAATACTTATTAAAGCTGCTAAAGTTATCCAGCTAAGAGCTTTTTCCTGTCAGTATTGTCGTTTACATAATGCAACCAACATAATAAACAGAGGCAAGTCTATAGGAATCTTAGAAATGTATATCTTAGGATATATATCTTTGAATAAATTAATGCTTAATGCATTGTTCTCTAATGTGCAAATCAATGTTTTGTTCAATAATACATTTCTACATTTTATATGTCCATTTTAAGGCATCCATAATGCAATTTCTACAAGTTGGTACTATGTATGTTAATATTATATCATAGTACAAAATCACACCTTCACAATAAACAGTCACAGACACCCAGACCTCACACCGTCACCAACTTAAGACAATAGCAAAAAGCTATAGTCCCTGTGTGAAATATGTGAGTGATGATATAGATGTGAAGTGTTGCATATATGTGTGTGTGATGAGCTCATACACTACTCTAAAGTTTGCATAGAGCACGTGTGCCACATCTAGTTAATGTTTGCTCATCATATGTATGTTTCAGATCACAGAACTGTCATCAGAACTTGCCGATGAGCGCAACACGGGCGAGTCTGCTTCGCAGCTGCTGGAGTCCGAGACTTCGGAGAGATTGAGGCTAGAAAAAGACATGAAGGATCTACAGGTACACACACACACACTGAACAGAGATAGAGTTTGAGTTGATGGTTTTCTGTAAGGAATCTCCTCATGCCTGAAATAGATATTTTCCACCAAAGCACAGACAATGCAGTTCATGCAGCAGAGCGTGAGCCGTATACAAATTGTGTCATCTCATATTAAATATCCATGTGAAAGACAGTGTGTGTGTGTGTGTGTGTGAGCAAGAAACTGCAGGTATTTGTCTCTGTATGCCTGGTGTGTGTGTGTACAGTGTGTTTTTATGTGTCTCTTAGGCTCAGGGTTGCCTGTGTGAGCAGATGGTCTGGACATTTCCCTGAAGAACAGAGAGCTGATGTGCTCTGTGTCTGTGTGTGTGTTTGCGTTTCAGGCCAAGTTTGATGCTATGAAGAAGCAGATGGAGTCTATGGAGATGGAAGTGATGGAGGCACGGCTCATACGTGCATCGGAGCTCAACGGGGAAATGGATGACGATGACACCGGTGAGTTTGTGACATCACTTCCTGGACAGAGCAAGATTGGAATAAAATGCATAATGCGATCTCAGTGAAGGGATTCCCTTATGATTGCTGAGCTTTGAGCAAAAACCATCAGAGCCTTCCTGAATCATTTTGTCAGAATTGAAGGGTTATCTGGGAGTATTTCCATGAGTTTGATGGCCCATGGAGCTTCAGGTGTGCTGAGTGTTTCAGTGTGGCACCTCCAGACAAATGAGAAAATAATCTGTAGCATCAGAGCTTCTGCTCCTCATTAAGCTGTTTATATGGAAATGCCAGGGGGCAGTGAAAACACCAAACATGAGCTCTCTCTCCATCTCTGTGTCTCTTCTGTTTCTGGAACTTTCTGTGAAGAGGGAAAATCTGGTGTCTCGTTATTTAGTTTTTAAGTATTAGAGACATAAATCCATGTTCATTGCTTTGAGAACTGTTAGATACTGTATATAAACATGTTATCTTACAAAAAACTAGCATCAAATATCTTTTTTTTTTTTTTTTTGGGCCCGACTCACCTCTGACTGAATATTGCCAAATATTAAACTTTTATATTAGGCTTGTATTTAGTTAGTTAAAAAATTCTGTTGCCCACATTTTGAATGCAATCCAGTTAATGTGTGAATTTGTTAATGTGAAGTGTTTTTTTAAATTGCAATGCCCACAATAGGTAAACTTATTTGGACATCATCCTTTCTACATCATGATGTGAAGAGTAAATCATTTAATTATTTTTTCCAAATATTGTAGTGTTGACTGTTGATTGGTTGAACTTGAGCTTGATAAATGCACTGTTACCAAAGTTATTGTAAAAAATTTTTTTTATCTTCTCATTGGAAATATATGATTATTAGTAACTACAAACCAACATTTAGACTCAAACTAGCTAGTGATATCTTAAATGTGCAATCCTGATGCAATATATATGTGTGTATGTATAATATCCAGTACTGTTCAAAAGTTTGGGGTTAGTGAAGGTTTTTTTTAAAGAAATAAATACTTGTATTCAATAAAGACACATTGATTTGATCTAAAATCTTTTTAATAATTTATCATTTAAAATACATTTATTATGTTACAAAAGATTTTCCAACTTGATGATCAAAATGATCAAATGATCAATTATTTTTGAGCACCAAATCAGCATATTACAATGATTTCTAAAGGATCATGTGACACTGAACACTGGAGAAATGACTTTGCATCACATGGTTTAGTTTTAAAATGTATTTACTTAAAAAAAAAAAGGTTTTGGGTAGGATATGGTACAAAAATGGCAAATGTCGTAGAAAATGTATAGAAAATAAAACCTTTTTGTTTTCAGTTTACTTTCATGATCTGAGGTTGATGATCAATATTTTAAGCACTTTCTTTCACTATGAATTTATTGAAAAAGATAAATAATTACTTATTTTTGAGCAACGTGTTCTCCGTGAAAGCCTGAGCGTGATACTACTTATAATCCTATTCTTAGAATCACTGCTGTCATGAACAGAACTCATTTTCATGCACATGTCAGACTGGTGAGGGCTTGTTCTCACCTCTGTGTCACACAGCTGATCTATGAGACTTAATGCTAAGGCATGAACATTTGATTTATTCCACTTTCCAGCAATTACAGTACGTTCTGTAATGGTAATGTGGCATGGACAGCTTCACTCTGCATATCTAAAGCTACCTCTCACATCTATGTTTCATAGAGTTTCATTGATCTGCTTTGATGTATTACCTTGTCTGTATTTGCTTGTTTCCAGTTTATCAGATATCTTTTAAATTCACAGAATGGGTTTCTGTGTAAGCCACAATCAAAAGGATTGTCGTGAAATTTCCTTGCCAGTGATCCAGAGTTTAAACCTCGGCTCTCTTCAGGGAATGACCACAGACTAATCTGGCCCATAGTGTTTCACCTTGAAAATCTTATTGCAATTATGATGCCAAATAATGTGATTTTAACAGCGTTATGATAAACATCTGACATTTAAAATTGCACCGCCAACTTCAAGTGCACTGAAACTGTTGAGATAGAGTGCCTGAACTATGTGCAGTAGACAAAACAGAGTGCCGCCACTTCGCTTTGAAGCACTGACATATTTATTTAATTAAATCGCAGCAATATGCGGTTTAGCGATCACACAAGGGCATCTCACAATGAACTGTGCGGCCTTAATCATCACTAACTCTTGTGTTCAGGCGGAGAATGGAGGCTGAAATATGAGAGGGCCATCAGAGAGATCGAATTTACCAAGAAGAGACTCCAGCAAGAGTTTGATGACAAATTAGAGGTGGAGCAGCAAAACAAGAGGCAGCTGGAGAGAAAGGTTAGGGCATCTTACAAACACAAAAACATTTTTTTCACTTAAATGCTAACAGCTCTGGTCGTTTTGCCAGTGCCTTCAAGTCTGTCAACTAGGGATGCACAAAAAGCAGTTCCATATGTTACCGCCGGCCAATATTATTTTAGACATTTTATTGGCCGTTATTTGATATCTAATTGCGCGTGCTCATTTCCTTTATTTTTACATTAGTCTTTAGCAAATCTCAAAACCAATAGCTTCACATTATAATTTTTTAATGCCTAAATTCACTTACAGCATTTAAAACAATTGATTTTAGTTCTGATGTTTTATTTTATTTTTATTTAGAAAAAGCAGTATATTATTTTAATTTTATTTAGACAAAGCAGTATATTATTTTATTTTATTTAGACAGAGTAGTATATTATTTTAATTTCACCCATTTATCTATAATCAGCCATAACATGAAAATAATTATCAGCTTATTGGTATTGAACAGGATTTTAATAAAAGTGAATCCCTGCTGTTGACTTTATTCTACCAAACTTACACACACACACACACGCATCACAAAGACTCAGACTTCACTCGTATTGTCAGTGTGGTCCAACACAACAGCATCTACTGTCTCAAACATGAATGTATTAGCTGAAACTCACACATCTAGACAAGACGCACACTGGATGGACAGATCCACCTGTACAGGCTCACTGAGCATCTGTGTGTTTAGCTGACGGACCTGCAGGCAGACAATGAAGAGGTGCAGCGTGTGGCTCAGCAGCTGAAGAAGAAATGCCAGAGACTGACAGCCGAGCTGCAGGACACCAAACTGCACCTGGAGGGCCAGCAGAGCCGCAACCACGACCTGGAGAAGAAACAGCGCAAGTGAGTCAGACCAGATAGTGGATAGTTATGCCTCTTGATGGAGCTTTCAGTCACGACAGGATGTGTAGTGGTGTTAAATAAAATAAAAAGCTTATTTTAGTCCTGATGCATAATTGTTAAACTTATAATCACAAATTATTTTGCTCAAAACTGTCATTTTGTTTACTGATGATCATGATTGTCATTTGGGATTTGTTTTGTTGCATTTCATCAGAATTATTGCACTTTCACCTATAAGCCCAAATCAAGACAATGTCAACTCACACGCATGGTTTATTTGATTCATTTGATTCATTTGTTGTATGTTTGTTAAACAAAGACGTTTCTAGACATTGTTTCAATCTTTATTTTTTAAATCATATTCTATACAGACTGCAAACTTGCATTCACACCTTGAGTAAAATATTATTTATTTTGCAATGGGCCTATTTTGCATGAAACATGACACAGGGATCCTTCTAACTTAAAACAATCATTTTAAACATTAACAACAGGATTCAAACTATGCAGCTTAAAGAGTTAGTTCTGCAAAATATAGTGGCATCTGCAGGAGGGGCGACACTGTACTACAAATATTTTTACTCAACCACTAAAAATAAGCATGGATTTAAAGAATTCATATTAAATTAGTCACGATTAATTGGAAAATATTTTTTTTTTTTACCCAACTCTAGTATGTTAAACATCAAAACTGTTCTGATAGGTTGTGATTTCATTGTTTCACCATATTTTAGAGGATGGTAGAAGGTTTTAAGGCCCGTTCACACCAAGAACGATAACTATAAAGATAACTATAATAACTATAAACCACACCAACAGACAATAAAGTTCAGTTTATTATAAAAGTATGCGCTTTTAAGTTTTCTACTGCTTTAAATGCTCAAGTTCTTTAACGCTGGGTGGAATTCTGATTGACTATCAATATTTTAATCATTCATCAGCTAAAAAAAAAAAAAAAAAACATTCTGAAAAGATTCCAGCGGTATTGCTCCTGTGTGTCGTTATCGTTATAGTTGTGGGTTTGTTCTTCCCTATTCTCATAGAATTAGAATTAGTAGTCAAATTTTGTAGTTTTTAAGTTCTTGGTGTGAACAAGCCTTAAGAGTAGCCCAAGAGTGCCTCAGAAACCAGCATCTCAAAATGAAACATGCATGAGTATCATTACTCTTAGCGGCAGGCCCTGAGCGGAGCGGCGGTGGTTAATGTGTGAAGGTGCTGTGGCTAAGCCTGTTTAGACTCTTGAGTAAACAGTCGGCGGCCGTGCCTGTCAGTGCGGACGGCATGTGTGAAAGTCCACTCTAAATGTAATGATCGGCCTGAGGCTCAGGGAAAAGGCAGATTTAGCCAAAGGGAGGGATAGGGGAGGGGCAATTCTCTATGGGGCTAGGATTAACACGAAGAGTTGCATAAGACTCATTTATGGGATCATAACAGGGCCTCTGAGAGAAGGGGGTGGAGACCGAAAGAGAAAACTATAAAAAGAGGAAAAGTATTAACTAATTTGCCCCAAAGCATCACGACTCCCCCCTCCTCACACATTGTTACCCACTTACAAGTTAACCCAATCAGAATGTTTTCCCCTAATGCCCCTCCGGACACACACGTCACACACAATACTGTAAAGCTTAAAGGAGTTTTAGTTTCTCAACACTCTGCTATGCTTGGCTATTTTAGGAAAAGCAGGTATGTTTTTTTTAAATATGTTTTTATGTCATTAGACTTGTGTTTTGATTATAGTGATTAGTGTGATTTTAGAAATTAGCGATTACCTTTAGTTATTGCATTGTACATAATTTGACAAATGGTCAACTAATATGTTTTTTTTTTTTTTAACTAGTAACACCAATATGATAAAATCAGATGTAATTACAAAATGTAGATAATAATTTAAATTAGAAAAAAATCCCATCCATTTTCGCTGCTAAAACATTGTTATTTTATAAGGTTTTTCCAGCCTCGGCAGTGTGTCTTGTTTTCCTTTAAAAAAAAATATTTCTATTCAGAGTATGCAGGGGGGTATTTATTTCTTTGATAAATAATACTCTTAAAACAAATGATCAATTGACATTGTTTTTTGAAGAATTTGTTACTGTCTGCTTGGCTGGTGAAAGTGATAGTTCACCCCAAACTAAAAGTTCTGTTATCATTTATACTCGTGTCATTTTTAAACCATATGATTGTCTTTCTTCGGTGAAAGATATTTGGAGAAATGGCAGTGGAAGTTAATTGTATAACCAAAACAGTTTGGTTACCAACATGCTTCAAAATAATATCTTCATTTGTCTTCCACAAAAGAAAGAATATCATACCAGTTTGGAACAACATAAGGGTGAATAAATTATGTTTGGGGTGAAAAATCCCTTTTACTTTTGTCACATAATTGGCTGGTGCAATAATGTCAAAGTGGCAATGGCAAATATCATGGTTGTTTTCATCTGATCACAGTAAAAACTTTGTAGTTTTTTACATTTACATTTTTATACAAAGTGACTTAAGTATGAGGACCACCACAAACAATCAAGCACTTTATCATAAGAGCCTACAGTATTTGCACATGTACTGTACACGTGGCCACGTTTGAAGTATAAGCTAAATTGTAAAAAAAAAAAAAAGGGACCTGAATCAATTTTTATTAATTTATTGTATATATTTAGTATCATAGTGATTGTAGTCTAGTTAAGTGCTTGTGGAATCAGTTATAATGGTCTCAGCAGATTTGGTGGTATTTGGTACTGTAGGAACAGAGAGTGCAAAGCCTCTGGAAAATGACTTTGTACTTTTGTTTCCTTTTTCCTGAGATTAAGCTTGTTGACTGTTTTTTTTATGCATGCAATGTCTGCAGGTTTGACTCGGAGCAGACTCAGGCTCAGGAGGAGGTGCAGAGAGAAAAGAGTCTGCGGGAGAAGCTGAGCAGAGAGAAAGACATGCTGACCGGGGAAGTGTTCAGCCTCAGACAACAACTGGAGGTCAGCAACCTCTTTTATATCATCCTCCTTTGTTGTCTCTCACTCACAGACTTTTCCTGGCTGTGACGTACATGTGTCTGTGTGTGCCGAGTCCAGACTCTGTTGTTCTAAATGAGTTTTTTCTCTGCTCTTTCAGGATAAGGATCTGGAGATATGTGCTGTCAATCTGAAGCTGGAGCAGCTGGAGGTGGAGCTCCAAGATCAGAACTCACAGGATTCAAAGGACGAGGCGTCATTGGCCAAGGTTAAAAAGCAGCTTCGTGACCTCGAGGCAAAGGTCAAAGATCAAGAAGAGGAACTCGATGAGCAGGCTGGAACCATTCAGATGCTGGAGCAGGTAATCATTTAACAAGAATAAGGATATTTACTTTGGATTAAGCTGACTGATGTTTAATGTATTAGTTCTTGGAATGATGCATATTCTCCATGCACACAATTTTCACCTGTCATGCGTAATATGCTAATTTATGTAGATTCAGCTGATGCGTCGTTATGAAGAGACTGTCAATACTTACAGTCTGCATACATTATAATAATAATTAAGAAGAGTTTTATTGGCCTGTGCGGCAGAGTTATTTTGCATAGTTGAACATACGACATGTGCATACAGACGCCCGTGTTTGTATTCAATGAGATGTTGATGTTGTGACCTGCAGGCCAAGCTCCGTCTGGAGATGGAGATGGAGAGACTGAGACACACGCATTCGAAAGAAATTGAAAGCAAAGACGACGAGGTGGAGGAGATCAGACAGTCCTGCAGCAAGAAGGTACGATACATCCACCGACCACTAGACGACAAAAACTGCTAATAGTCACTGCAACCTTTGGCATGCTAGCATCATTGAATTCATCATTATATTTTTTATTATTTCACGCTATTTTTTTATATAAATAAAATCATTCTTTCTTAATTTCTTTCTTTTTCTTTCTTTCTTCATGTTAAATAATACTAATTATAGCTAATATCCTTAATGTGCTATTATTTTGTGAAGCTGCTTGTAAATATTGTAAATTATTATTATTATTATTGTTAATGATTTTCTTTTATTTACAAACGGCTCTACAATAAATGCACACTGAGGATATTAGCTCTTAAAATAATATTAGTGTTATGTAATATATGTATAATTAATATTAATATTAAAACTTTTACAATTCTTTTATTGTAATTGCTTGTTAGCATCATTATATGATATTTGTATTATTTCACACTAATTTTTTTATATAAATAAAAGCTTTCTTTCTTCCTTCATGTTATTATGTAAATGCTGAATAATTCTAATTAGCTAATATCATTAATGTGCAATTATTTTTCAGAGCTGGTTGTAAATATTATTATTATTATTATTATTATTATTATTAATTTTATTAATAAAATTTTATTTTATAAGGAGCTCTACAAAAAATGCACTGAGGATATTAGCTCTTGAAATAATATTTACAAAATATTATATTATTTTGATTCATAATAATAATAATAGTAATAATGTAATTAATATTAATGTTAGGTAATATATGTATACATTAATATTAATCTTATAGTACTGTAAATATTAGTCTATAGGAAAATAATTTACACCGTACACCATAAAATAATGCATTACTATATTAACAACAAATTGAAAATTATTATCATAAATGTAAAGGAACTTTTGAGTCAGAATCTTGACAAAACAATTGTTGTTATGTTTAGATCACTACAAAATTATGTTGATATCTCAGAAAAATCTTTTTATGATGTCAAAATCACAAGATTATGAAGCAAGACATAAAAATGCATGCCCTCTCTAGATTCCGTACACATTCAGTCAACTTTTCACTTTAAGTACAAGTCACCAGCTAACACTACTAACAACATTTTCAGAATACTTCACAATTGGTTTCAGAAGTTCAAGTGTGTTCAGTTTATAACATTTTAATTGCTGATGTTCAGTTCTTATGCAGAGCTCGCTTTGCTTCCTGTACAACATAAATAAACAAGACATATTCGGCCATGTGTTGAATAAGAATTTTCATTCAGCGTTGTTCAGCGCGCAGCTCTTGTTGCAGATAGCGACTTCCCATTTGTAGAGTGTCTTTGCCGCGGAGGTGCAGATAAGCTGAACTCATTGAGTTTTGTTTTGATGTATAATTCATGGGCCTATTTTATTTTCCTCACGTATATTTCACCTTTCCCTCCTCTCCACTTAACCAATCAAGCTGCCAGTACAGTGCATCCTATAATTACCCTTCTTTCTCACGACCGAGTCCCTTGATTGACACTTGAAGCATCTAAAGACACATTTAGGGAATGTGTTTATATGTCTGGAATGACGGTATATAATTGGATTGACTCTTCAGGGTAAACCTACTTCACAAATGCTTTCCATGATGTTCTGTTACTGTGTTTTGTTTGTGTGAACAGCTCAAGCAAATGGAAGTGCAGCTGGAGGAGGAGTATGAAGACAAGCAGAAGGTCTTACGGGAGAGGAGAGACATGGAAGCCAAGCTGATGAGCGCCCAGGAGCAGGTACTGCACTCATGGAACTTGCTATAGAACTAGTCAAGGTGTGAAATATGATGATTTAATATATGCGGTATGAAATGCCTTTTAAATTTTGTATTATATAGTTTTCATTAATAATCAAATTACAATTTGTATTAATAATTAAAAAATATCAAATGTGTACAATATTGCATTTCACATACAGTATGTGTTACATACTTATTTGTTTTATTGTTATATAGTAGACAGACCCTTTTGTCAAAATGTTGTTAAAGACCCCAAATTTTATGGTTTTGTAGTTTTTGAATGTTCTATTCATCTGAATAAAAATAATCCTATTCAGAACTGTATCACGGTTATGTTATGTTTCTATTTTAAAAATAGAAAACAGTTATTTTAAATCTCAATAGTATTTTCAAATATTACTGTTTTACTGTGTTTTTGGTCAAATAAATACAGCCTTGGTGAGCATAAAAGACTTCTTTCAAAAACATTGACATATTGGAAATTAACATCGGTCTGTAAATCATGGACCAAAAATGCTAATTACTTTTTGGGTACATCCAATTTATTTTTTAAATCAAATGTCTAATGTAATGAAAATGCCCCTTCCTCTAATACCAAATGCAAAAGACTAACAGATGCAAGCAGCAAATAATGATAGAAAATAATGTTCATGACATAAACTAAAGGCTATTGATTGACTTTGGTTTGTCTTTTTTAAGTTTGAAAGATTTTCAAAATCACAAAAAAAAAAAGGTTGCGGTACCTATATGAAAAATAAATCATTACGTTTCCAATATGAACAAAAATACTATTTTGTTAAAGGTTATGTTCCGTCATGAAAACAAAATGTATTTTTTGGTATGTTTCCTCAAAGTAACAGTCGCCAACTCAACCAAAACCATCATTCCTAAGCTTTCAGTGTGAACAACATGTAAAGATAATGTAAACTGTCTTTGTTGTTTTCAGGTGAGCCACAGAGATGTGGATACAGAGAAGCGTCTGAGAAAGGACCTGAAGCGCACAAAGGCCTTGCTGGCTGATGCCCAGATCATGCTGGATCACCTGAAGAACAACGCTCCCAGCAAGAGAGAGATCGCTCAGCTCAAGAACCAGGTCTGTTCCTCAGCTCCCCTGGGCTGGGTAAATAACACATCATAGATGAGATCCAGTAGTAAACATACATTTCATTTATGTGTGTTTGCATGTGTGCTCTTTACAGCTCGAGGAATCAGAGTTCACATGCGCTGCTGCGGTCAAGGCCCGAAAGTCAATGGAAGTAGAGATCGAGGACCTCCATGTACAAATGGACGACATATCCAAATCCAAGCAGGCGGTAAGTCTGTCTGTGTTTGGTAAAAGAAGAACTCTTGATTTTATTTGATTTTATTTTTTTAATTCTTTTACATGAGAGTCCGAGGCATGCATAGACACAGACACCACCTGTCTTCATCCACCATAGGTGGCAGCCAGGATGTCGTTTCAATTATTTACCAGGGGGAAATGATTTCCGCCCATAATGGCACGTTTCCGATCCCGGCTCTAATTCGAACAGGATGTATCGCCGTGAAATACATTACACTTTAATAATTCTGACATTGATTCAGTATTATTTAAGCGTGGAGAAAATTGTGTAATTGTGTCCTCACTGTAGCGATATCAGGAGAGACGGATGCAGCCAAATTCTGCAGATGCTGTTCCCCTGACGCTGTCTCCATATTGTTTTCTTTTTTTTGTCATCGCCGCCTGTCATATTTGCTCAGCTCTCTGGAGCAAGAGACACTCTGACAGAAGGGTGCAGTGAACATTTTAATTTTCTATAAAGCCCTTGCCAGGCTGAAGCATTGTTTTGGTGCAGTCGGGTGTTTTTGTGGCTATTTCTAAAACTGTCTCTCTTCTGAATATTGTCATTGATTAGCAAGAGCGTGATAAATGGTCTGGTCATGATCACTGTCTGATTAGCTTCAGGTCTGTCTGACACCCCCACCCTCCCCTCTGGGAGATCATGGATTTCCACTAGAGGATTTGAAGGTGACACGTAGGTTTGATACAACACACTTGCCAGACAGCATTTAAAGCTGTGGAAATCTGCACAGAAAAAAGGAAATGTCTTTTATCAGTGTCTTGAGTTAACGTATAATGGAAAACAGGATTTTCATTCATTTGTACACATACTTCTGCAAAAGCCAATCCATGTATATATAATTTATGAAAACTTGAAAAATGGGTTATTGAGAAATTAATATAAATGTCATAAGCACAAGCATATTATCATATGACCACAATTTACAATACCGTTCCAAAGTTTGTGATTTTTTTTAAAGGTTTCTTATGCTCACCGAGGCTGCATTTATTTGATCAAAAATACAGTAAAAGCAGTAATATTATACTGTATATATTATATTATAATATTATAACTTATAATATAAACAATAGAAATGAATTAACTGTCACTTTTGGTCAATTGAATGTGTCCTCGCTGAATAAAGTTACTTGCTTAAAAAAATCTTTAAAATGGTAGTGTACATACAGCTAAGGTAATTTTCAGATTCAGAGATACAGTATTAAACAATCATAAAAGAAATAATTTACATATAGAAACCAGTGTTGGGTCAGAGAGGCTAAAAAATGATTGTTTTTGATGCATGTCATGGAAACAAGTGCAAATTGTAGAATATAACCCTTTTAATATTAATTTATTTGCATTGGTTTTTGAAAGAGTGCGAGAAAGAAAACGCAAGTTGCCTACATGAGGATGTTTTTTACTAAATCTTTTACTTTCCTGCTTTTATGCTCACTAGTTCATTAGCAATGTGTGATGTCTACATTTTTTGCTTTTACTAAAACATTTGAAAGATACTCCTCTGAGATTAGCTGCCTGTATTGTTGAGGTAATTATTATTGAGTAGAATTAGACCTCTGATACTGTTTGACAGAGCAGGCAGTGAAGTGTTCGTCTCTAATTGGGAGACGGTGCTGTGTTCTCAGGGATTTATACAATGCAAGCAGCTACTGTTTAGTGACAAGGTGACAGGAAAATGATCTCTTTAAGGAATCAGGAGACGCTTTCAGTTTCAAACTAAAAATGAGAGCTGAAGTCGTTAGTCTCACACATGTTCCTGACATGTTTAGATGTGGTGCTCATGCAGGGGCCACAGGTTTGAGTCTGACTGACTGTATCAATAAAAATAGCTAAAATGGACCCTTTTTACTTTTTCGGGGTCAGAAAGCAGAAGTCGTCGTAGTTGGGTAAACTTCTATAGCGGTGAACCGGAAACAACAGCAAAAATAGTTTTTGTATTTACATTTGTTCCAATAGCGAAAGAAAAAAATCTATGATAGCGTTTCGACGACTTCCAAAAAAAAAAGGGAAGAAATATCGAGATCTTGATTACCGCTGTCAGAAATGAGAAAGATGTCACATTTGCCGTTACTCCCTCAGCCATTGTATTCGAAACATAATTTACGAAAATCAATTTATTTTGTTTTTAAATTCAGCATAACTGCCAAAGAAAATAAAACACAAAGTATAGTGTTACAAATGTGTATACAACAAATATTAAATTAAAGATATGAAAAACGTTACTATATTTACGATATTGATAACTGTGGAAACACGTCATCACAGTCTGTAAGAAGAGTCCATTAACCTAAATGATTTTTCACAAATAAAGTTAATTTGTGTGTGTATTTCCTTGGTCTTATTGTGCATTAAACCAATCAGTCCCTGATGCATAAACCAAAGACACTTTACATTTTTTAACCTGAATATCCCCAGAAGTGCGTTGTATTATGAAAGTAAAATGGGTTGTGAACTTGCCAACATGTCTAGCATTTCTATCAGTTTTTTTGTTGTTGTTGTACTTCTCAGACTTTTTTTTTCCTTTTAATTTGCAATCATGTTTGTTTTTGTCTTATTGTATTGTTTGTTTCCCGTGCAGCTTGAGGAACAGCTGAGTCGTTTGCAGAGGGAGAAGAATGACCTGCAGTCTCGCATGGAGGAGGACCAGGAGGACATGAATGAACTCATGAAGAAACACAAAGCCGCCGTTGCCCAGGTAACTCTCTCCAGCAGTCTCTGTCTGTCAGAGAGCTGTACACAGCTTTTCTCTCATCACACACAGAGTAGATGTGTCTGTACATTTAAATGTTTTTGTAATTTGTATCATGGAAGTTCAATATGAATGTTATTTTAAAAAATGTTTTTTACACAATTAGGTAGAATTTAAAAATAATTGTATTTTAAGAATATATATATTTTAAATAACAGTATTATTATTATTGAGCTTATGGTGTATATGAAAAGTGTTTAAAATATTTATTGTTGGTATATCAATTAATTTATTTATACTATATACTAGTGTATATATATATTCCAGAATGTAAGGTCTCAATTCATGTGTGAAAATTATTCTTCATGCTCCCTCCTAACCATTCTTTCATAATTTGAGCCTGATGAATCTTGACATTGTCATCCCTGCATGGTTGTTTAAGAAATGATAAGCTACACACTCCATCAATTAGGGTTAGAAGAACTGTTGCCAAACATATAAGATGCTACAAACATAATAATCACTGCAATAATTATCCAATCATAGACTCTTTAGCATTTACCTATTACATTTAGGGATTATTTCACACTGCAAAATAAAAGCAGTGCGTACTTGTTGTATTGAATATATTTAACAGGTTACAGCAATCACAGTGCTATTGCATAGCAGTGTGAAACAAGCCTAAAAAGCATTTTTGTTCACAATTTTGTTGTCCTTTTCAATTATTTGTTTTTTGACACTATCAAAATTTGTGAAATTTGTTGACACAAATCTACAGCGTAATTTAGTGTGTGCAGATGGACCACTCTGTATTTCTGCCTTTGATTGGTCATGCCAGTAGGAAAGTGTCGCTGGAGCGATTGTCATTCATTTGAGTGTGTGGATTGATTGTCATTAAGAGTGTTTTAAACACAGCATGCTGCAATGGCAGCTATGTAGAGATGAGTGATGTGTCTCTGCAGATTCTAAGTAAACAGATCCTCTCCAATGGAACAGCCTGTTCCCTTGGGTTTACTTCAACTCTATGATTCATTTATGGGTGTATCAGGTTTTAAAATGCAGTCACATTCATACTTGAGGCATTCAATTCCATTTGAGGCTCCATTTCACTCATGCTTCTGTTAACATGCTATTTATTGCTGCCATTTTTTGTGAGATGTCATTAACAGACCATAAGATTGCTTGTCTGTCAGCAGCTAAATGGTTTGCAATGTGCTGTAAGATATATCACCAAAAAAACATGCCATCATGCATATTTCCCCCTTCCACTGTGCACTGCTTGCTGTTTTTCTAAATAGTAAATAGGACCGTATGCACCAGTTAAATGAGGAATAATACACTATTTTGCAGATTATTTGAAATACTGGATGTCCACCTTTTTAAACAATGAAATAGATGAGTTGTGGTGTATTTTGCAGTATACAATCATATGAATATTTCATTCAAACAGAAAATGTGCATACTGCATACTTACGGATCATGTATATAGCATAAAAATGATGTTTATATCACTTCAAGTAGATGAAAATAAAGGAATTGTAGGTTTCAGATTATGTATCCTGTGGTGTGTGTAGAAGACTCTGACCCCTCTGTGGTGTGTTCTTGTACAGTCCTCACAGAACCTGGCCCAGATCAGTGACCTGCAGGCCCAGCTGGAGGAGGCCATGAAGGAGAAACAGGACGTCCAGGAGAAGGTGAATTCACTTTGGCATCCATATGGAAATGCATATTCACAAAGTTACTGTTACTTGCAAGTAGATAAAAATTTATTTGCACTGCAAAGTTACAATATGGAGATATTCAGACTCTTTGAATAGTTTATTCTTTCATTAGCTCAAGATCAGGCTCCAGCCTTTCAACGGTTTACTCATGTATGAGATTTTTTCTCAGCTTTGGACTCTGTAATGAGATACCGTCAAAACCCACCTCTTGGAATTTAATGATAAGATCAGACTCTGCACATCAGGATAGAAATAGACTCCTCCCCTTTCAGTATTTGTGTCTTTAATGATAGGATTATTTCTTTGAAGAGAAATTCAAAGACAGGTGTCAAATCCATTATGCAAACACTATCACCATGTGTAATTAAGTATCAGAACCTCTATACTGGTTTGAACTGGGTTTGACTTATCACTTAATGTAAACCGGCAGAGCTATTTGTAAGGTTGATAAACCAGGTAGACCTTGTTAAAGACACCCCATGGAGGTGAGGGGCTTTTATCAGCAGATAATAGTTACATTCAGCTGTTCAAGTTAGGATTTCAGTAAAATACAAATTGCTTTTGTTTTTTTCAGTGTATGTGTGAATTCTCACTCTGTATGTGTGTGTTTGGCAGCTCACGGCCCTGCAGAGTCAGCTAGAGTTCCAAGAGCAGTCCATGGTGGACAAGTCTCTGGTCAGCCGGCAGGAGGCCAAGATCCGTGAGCTAGAGACCAAGCTGGAGTTCGAGAAGACACAGGTCAAACGCTTGGAGGTAAGTTGGCAAGATGCATGTGCTTATGTGGGCTGAGTAGGCTGGGTGCTGGAAGTGTCAAAAGGTCAGTGTGCAAGCATTGAAGTGTTGGATAAGGATAAAGTTAATCTACACACCCGCCAGGCCTCTCCTCATTGTCCCACCACTTTATAGACCTTTAACCCTTGTACAAGAAGTGTTTTTCAATTCTTTAAAAAAATGGCACTACAAATTGAATGTGGATTATTTCTGTCCCCTCTCTGTGTTTTTCAAATCGACAGTGTCAGTCCCCCTTTTAGAGAGGAAATCTACATTTCATTTCATGTCTGATATATTTTGTTGCTGGAGGCAGCAGGTCATCTGTTTTTGCATTGTACACAGCTAGCATAATTAAAATGTGTTTTCTCTAATGCACATTATTTCAGTGTTTTGTTTTGTTCGATTTGATGGATTTTTTGCTCCTTAAGTGACATTTTCCAGCAGCCAGTCCTCTTCACCGTTCATCTCTGTTGGGTGCTCCTGCTCACCTGCAGAATTACAATTGGCACTCTGCACAAATTACAAACGTCTACTGCGCCCACAGCAAAATCTGTCAACAGAAGCGATTTGAAAAGCGCTATTATTACTGATTTGTTGGACATATAACTCAGCCCAGGCTTTGGCAATGTTATCTCTAGGGGCAGCTTGGTTAAACCATGCCCGTCCGTAGCTGTAAAGAATCTCTGTTTTCCTAATAAGATATTTCCATGTTTCCATGCCAGTCTGCAGCCCACCTTTGGTGTGAAAAATCACAGATAAGTTGATATGGAAGTTATTTGGAGTTTCACACCATATGCATAGCTTGACAATCTTGCATATATCAGCGCTAGACTTGCTAGATTTGGTAAACAACCACAGTGGGTTCAGAAACACTTAAGCGATAGTGCATGTATTGCTGCATATATGTGTTAAATAAATGATTGCTGCATCTTCAGAGTCTTGTAGCGAGGCTGAAAGAGAATCTCGAGAAGTTGACTGAGGAACGAGACCAACGCAGTGCCAGCGAGAACCGGGAGAAGGAGCAGAACAAACGTCTCCTCAGGCAGATTCGAGACATCAAGGAAGAGATGGCCGAGCTGGCCAAGAAGGAATCGGAAGCCAGCCGCAAGAAACACGAGCTGGTGAGGGGCCTGATCTGCTGTTCTGCTTCACTGATGTTCTCATTCTGAAGTGTCTTAAAGGGATAGTGCACCCAAAAATTTAAGTTATGTCATCATTTACTCCCCTTCATGTCATTCCAAACCGGTTTGACTTCCTTTCTTCTGTGGAACATAAAATAACGTATTTTGAAGAACGTTGGGAACAAAACAATATTGGAGCCTATTGACTATTGCCACTATATGGCAAAAAAAATCCATGGAAGAAAGCAAGTCATACAGGTTTGGAACAACATGAGAGTGAGTAAATTATAATAGGATTTATATTTTTGGGTGAGCTATCCATTTAAGCATATGATGAAAGCAGAAATGCGACTATATGTGGACATATAGCTTCCTTCTAGTTAACTGGTTTGATTAAACCTCTTAATTCCAGACAGATTTTAATACTACAGAAAACAATGACATTCTAAAAAATGGTGTGTAGCATTTTGACAGCAGTTTTATGAGGGCTCTTTTCTCTTCCAACATGACATGAGGTTCATAAGTCAGGTGAGAGAGACCTAAACCCCATTGGGATGAATAGGACTACCGACATGAGTGCCTGACCTCATGGATCAAAATCAAAACTTTTTTTGCAGAATTGTATTTAATCAATTTAGACTTATAACATAAGGGAACTTATGAACAAAGCATTGTCTCTTTTTTTGAAAGTTCTTTAGAAGTAGTCAATTACAAAATAAATATAAATATATCAATAATATATCACTAAATACTAAGGATGCAGTGATATTGAAATTCTGTCTAGTGTTAAATATTAAATGAATGATGTTTTTAACATTTAACATTAAGCGAGCATTAGATGACTGTAGCAAAGGTAATCTAAATGTAGAAAAAGACAGAAATGAGTACCTCATTAGTTAGGCTGTAAATTTAACCCTGTTTCTTTAGGAAATGGATATTGAGAGTTTGGAAGCAGCCAACCAGAGTCTCCAGGCGGACCTCAAGCTGGCCTTCAAGAGGATTGGAGACCTCCAGGCTGCTATCGAGGATGAGATGGAGAGTGACGACAATGAGGATCTCATCAACAGGTAACACTTGCTGCTCTGAGGACTCTTTATTTAGTGCAGACCTCAGGAGAGCTTCTCCATGTGCATAAGTGGGTAAAAAAAGAGATAGAAAGAGAGAGAAGACACTATCTGGATGAATGCGCTGTTCAGTGAGCTTTTGGAGACTGCAATCAGTGAGCCAGTCTCAGTCTCAGTCATCTCTTATTCACACTCTCTTAAATATTTATGCCTTGAAAACTGCCGCACATAATTTGGAGCTCCTTTTTTATGTAGTTGGTCTCATCTGTCAGAGGAAGTCATCTCTGTTCACCCTCATTCCGCGTCGCTCTGCTTCTCTTAGTGACCTGCGCCTTACTGCGCAGAGCTGAGTTTATTTGCTCGCTTATGTGCGTGGAAGAACTCCAGTCATCCTAATAACAGTAAATAGTGCCTTGCTTACACTTACATAATGGACTACGCAGAGCAGAAGTTAGAAAAAGGTCAGCATTCTGGGTAAACATCTTGAGCAATATGTAGCGCTAGAAAACTTTTACACCAGACATGATAAATATTCAATTACAAGCTGTGTTTTTAAGACCATGACTTCTTGTTTTTATTTTTTTACAGCCATTGTTCTTTTCATGTTTATTAAGTTTCCATTTGAAACTCACTTATTTCTGCTTCTTGTTTTTTATGTGTTTGTTTTTCATTCCCCTCCTACCTCCAGTTTACAAGACATGGTGACTAAGTATCAGAAACGAAAGAACAAGCTGTAAGAAGTTAAAGTTTGAACTTCAGTTAACATATTTTGATTCTCCTTTGCCCTCATAGGAAGATGATGCAGTATACATGCAGTCATTTTTGAGAAATGCAATACAGAATGGGGAATTTTCTGTACTGTAAATCTCGATTTCGACTCAAGAAAAGGCTGGCAGCATCATGATGATACTGCATCACACTTCCGGGCATGACAACTAACATCACACATTTGGTTTCTCCTTTTTATGCACGATGTCTCATAATGTATGCATACTACAAACTGCATGCTTTTTCCAAGCCAAGTATGGTTCACAATTATTTACCCTCCGCAGAAGCGATTTCCCCCACCCTGAACCCGCTGCTTTGTAAAACTGAACCTTTGGATACTTTGGATAAGAACCATTTTGAGTGGAGGTCAGGTGTAGTTACATGTCCACAGGGTCCAGACCATGGGCGATCCTCTGGCTGTCTAACTCGAGAGCCAGAAGGTGCTACATGCAGACTTGTTGGATACTGCAGGGCCTTGTACAAACATCTGTGAGGGGGTTGCTCTGCCCTCCCCCTTCTCAGCCTTCCTTTACCTCACTCTTTTGAATAATTCACACTTCTGTTCTTGGGACTTAGCAGCCTCTTAAGGCAGCAAAGAAAGGCGTGTTCCTCATCAATCTTTCAACCATGAGGGCTAAATAATGAATAACCCTCAAATGTCCTACAAAAAGCCCCCCAACTCAGCAACGGCCTACAACAAAGTACCAGCCATTGGCGTCAAGCCATTTCATTCCCCTGTCAATAGTCCTTGGTCCACACTGTACACCACTTAAAGCGTTTTCCAGTTTTAAAAACCCTTAAGCTCTAAGCACCACTCATTACATCATGTGAGAAAGTATTAAAAGCTAATGGACAGTCTGTGTGATACTTATCAGGTTTAGATGGATGTGCTGTTCCAGAAATGTTTGTTTGGGTTCACGCAGGGATGTTGACACTTTTGGTCGGATCATTCTATTGGGGAGTTCATGCTGCATTATTGTAAATGAGACTAGCTGTAAGAGGATTGTTAGCTAAATACAAACCTTAGTAGAGAACCTATTATTTTGATTTTCCCAGAGCAAATGAGAGAATAGACAGGGCATAACGAATGACAAATGAGGAGAGCAGATATTTTGAAATGAGCTATAATTAGGAGAGTTGTTCCACATTCCCTCTCATGAGCATTACTTGTATATTTCATTCAGTGACATCATTTTAAAACTTTGTTTACAATACATCATGAATTATTTGAAATAATATTTTATTTTAGGTTAATTTATTATTGTATCATTTTGACATTTTCATTTAGTTTTATATATTATAAAAATATTTGTTTGATTTCAGCTGTATTTCAATTAACAAAAATGTTTTAATAATAATAATAGAATTTTAATGATTAGTTTTAGATAACGATAATAACCCTGGTGTAGATAGAGGTCGGACTTGTGTGCAAAGAGGAATTATTATTATTATTATTATTATTATTATTATTAACAAACAAAGCTCTCAGTCGATTTAACATTTGTATCATTAAGTGATTAATTAATCAAATTGTTTGCAGTAAGTCAGATATTTCAAGTGTTGTTATTTATTTCTTTTTTTCTTGTTTGTCACTTCTGAGCTTAACAGCCATTGCACTGAAAACTGTGTATTTCACAAAAGAAAGTCATATGGGTTTGGAAGACATGGGGGAAAATAACCAAACAAAATTTTAGAACTATTCCTTTTTTCTTTTATTTTTAACCTAAATATTATAGATATTTCTAGAGTTTTTGTTTTTAATTAGTGAAGAAATATTCAGAGATGAAGCCAAGAAACAGTTACACTATATAAACGTCTAAATTTGCCCATTTAAGGGTCAAGAAGAGCGAGTGGGGATATAAAGAGAGAAAACTGTGTAGAGAGACAGAGACTAGGGAGGAAAACAGAGGGGTTGAGAGAGTTCTGTAGGTGCTAATGATAAATGTAATAGCCTGTAACAGAGATGTACAGCCAATGGAGGCATGTTGTCACAGACAATTAATGTCTCTCCTCTCTCACTGTGTTGTTTGTTTGTTCCCCTGGGCTTAGGTGCAGCTTAACTAATGGTATATGGTCAAGGACATAAATTGTGTGTGACATTTTGCATTAGCGCTTCATTACAAAGACCCTGCTGTCCTACTGTTTAGCGATGGGCCGGCTAGCAGAGCTCAAGGCTTATTCACACAACGTTCTCACCTCAGTTTACCTCCAGGGCACTAGGGCTTTCACAATAGCCAAAAGGGCTCTTGAAGAAATACACACTCTGACACTCGTAAGTTGCCTACCCATATCATCAGAGCACTACTCATATAACAACAAATTCATTTGTCCTGAGTTTTTTCGCTGTAGTGTATCAGATCTTCTTATTTAGACCCTCTCCAGCACCCTGACTGTGAGTGTACAGTTAGTGTTTAGTGACATCTGTGCTATCTCATGGGTCCATGCATATATAATATTCTCATATGCATAATACCACAAACGGAGAGCTAAGCAGACCGGAACTCTAATGTCAGAGAAAAGCAGCTGCTGCTTCAGTTTTGATCTTCTCTCTACGCCTGGGATAATGAGCTACTGTATGTTGTATAATTTCTTTGGGAGATATTTGACTCCTGCAGTGCTGGAGGACAATAACAATGATTATTAAAATTTAATTTGAAACAAAATTGTTACAAAGGCGTAGTTCGTAATCTGCCATCACAAACTCTTCTCTAAAGGTTTTTTTTGTGCATATTTGGGGTGTTTTAGCTCTCTAGGTCCTTGAAGGGCAATTCATAGTTATTCAGTGCGGTGTGCTGTGCGATAAGTGAAGGATAAGACTAATCTAAAGAGGCAGGGAAGCATTGACTTGCAAATCCAGCCAAACATAAATTCAATGGTTTTATCTGGTCCAGAGAAATGAGCAAACAGGACTGGGATTCACAGCACTGCTTTCTGTGTGAGGTTTTAATGCATCTGCTCCCAGGGACGTTCGGACTGTGTTTACTCGTTCTTATTGACAGCGCAACACTTCCCTACCTAACCCATTTGTATCCAGAGATGCATGGTATTGCTAGCATGGTGAGCCAAGTTAATTACAGTCCCAAAATGGCTCGTTCCTTCATACAGTCCTTTAACATGGTAGTCAAAGGCTACATTAGCCTGAAGCATTTCATTTAGTTTAGATCTTTCACAAGGTTTGCACTACCTATAATTCCCAATTCCGTTTTTATTCGGCTATAAATCAGTGTTTTTATAATAAAAGATAACTGAAAGAGTTTAGTTCTGGCACAAGCAACCATTGTACAATTTCAAAAATTACTGATTTGGTGTGCTTTACATTGGCCTACATATTCGTCTCACGGTTGATTTTAATAGAATTTGGTGTTAGCGTGTTGCTAAGCTAACAGTGATAATCTAATTAGCATAAAAAATAGCAAATGAATTATGAGTCGGATAATGTTTAATTGCATTAAATGAAGTACTATTCAGTGTTGAAGTCTATTTATGAGCTTGTCACAATGCAATGTGGCATTGCCTTCTGGGATACAATGCTGCCTTAGGAGTTGGCTAAAATTAGGCATTTTAAGTTGCTTTTTTGAAAGCCTTCAAATTGCAAGTGTGTCGATGATCCCTCAGAATTCTGCCTGTGTAGGCAGCCACCTAGGTTTTGAAACAGAGCTATTGTCTGCTTAGCTACAGTCTGAATGGTTTTCTCTTTTCAATGCTCTCCTTTCTTCTTGTTTGGCTTGGAGTTGTACTGACCTCACCCTTTTGGATGCCTCACATTATACAGAGCCAGCTTGCTGCAGGATATTGTTGTTGGACTATAAGTCTGATTTACTAACACAGAGGCTTTTTCCAGGTTACTAGAGATTGGGCGCATGCATCCGTACATTGTGTCTCCACCATAAAACCCTGTGTTCCTCCTACTAACAATATTTATGTACAGGTTCGGCTTGTTCATTTTGTTGATATCCCCTCTCTTCTTATTGCACAGTGAGGGCGCCTCTGATACCGACTCTGAGGTGGAGGACCGTGTTGACGGGGTGAAGTCATGGCTGTCCAAAAACAAGGGCTCTGCCAAGAACCTGTCAGATGATGGTAGTCTGAAGAGCTCAAGGTCAGTAATGCAACCTCATTTTCCTCGGTTATCCCACAGAATGGTTTAACAAAACCCAATGCAGCAAACAAGAAAAAGGTATTTGGAAAAGCTAATTAGCTAGCGCTAAGGGTATTTTCTGTTGGTATTGTCTAGCTTATTCTCCCTATTGTCAGCAGTTTGATAACAGAGGCTTCTATAAAAGGGAACAGCTTCACAGGCAGATTAATGGATATGCCCACTGGCCAGTTGGCATGTCTACCTGCGCCTTTCTGCTGAAAATGAATGGGTCTTTCCACCAGTGGACACTTTAGATTTTTTACTGTTTATTCTTTTTACCAGAAGATTTAAGTTTGGCTCTTGAGGTTCTTGTGCTTTTAAAACCTTAAGACCTTTTGAGTCATTGAATCATTTTGATCATTTCAGTCCTATCTGTCAGAAGCACTCTTCCTAGTATAAATCATCCTGCTAGAGAATTATAGTCCATATCAGCACCAGTTTTTGTTCAATTACCTGAAATATCTTCGCCTAAAAGGATCTTTATGTCTACATTTATATGTATATACCTGAGTTTATGGATTAACTATTGATTTTAAATCACACAAGCTTTATAGTCTTTCTTAAGTGCCTTGTATATTTTCTGCTTTCACCTCAAACATTCATCTATATTCTACCCTGTCTGCTTGGATATACCTCTACTGTTATTTCTCTTTTTGGGTGTCAGTCATCATTTAAGTTTTTATCAGTGTTTTTTTCTCATTCTCATATTTCCATCTCTATCTTCTCCTCCCTCCATCTGTTTGTCTTTCTACACTGTGCACACCCCGTCTGACCCTCCATATAGATATGCTGTAAATGTTGACGGAAAGGAGGGAAAAGAGTGGGAAGAGGGTAAAGAATGGAAAGACAATGGCAAAGGTAAAGAAGTAGAACCCAGCAGGCCTGTATCTGTCATGAGTTCCCTCAGCTACAGGAAACGCTCCAACATGAAGGACTCCATAGGTGGTAAGGGAGACGAGAGTTCGCTCCTCAACACTCTCAAAGAACAATCCAATTCCCAGGACCTCTCCTCTTTCCGCAAGAACAAAGCCAAGCAAGAAACTGAGGATGACTCCTACTCTGTTAGCTCCTGGAGGAAGGCAGGAGATGATCTTGACGATCGGGGTTCTGTCATCTCTCAGGCCTACTCGGAGGCAGCCAGTCGGGCAAGGAAGGGCATGGACAGCCGCTGGTCTGATTTTGATAAGGAGTCCGTTGTGTCGTCTATAGCCCCGAGCCGGGTTTCCTCCTGTCGTACTGCGATGGATCTAGATGACGATACTATTTCCAGCGTGAGTCGCATGAGTTCGGTAAGCCGGCGTCGGAGCATGCCTCGTCTCGATGATCGCCAGAGTGAATACAGTTCAGCCGTCAGCCCCAGCCTGAGTCGCCACAGCCCAGGCAGTGTGAGCCGTTCCGACTCCCGCATGTCACTGTCTCGTAGCTGCCGCCTCAGTGAATTTGACGTGGACGATGACGCCCGGAGCGTAGCATTCAGCGAGGGTCGCTCCAGCGCTTACAGCCCTCACTCCACCTCCGGCCGAAGCTTCTCCATGCCTCCGCAAGCCCGGACCACTGACTCCAGCCCGCCTGAGGTTTCAGACGTCAAGCCAGTCAGTCACCGCAACTACCTTGACCCTGACCTGGAGGCTGCCATTAATGAAGTTTTGAGCTTCAAACCCATTAAGTTCAAGCGCACCAGCTTGGAAGACTCTGAAGCGGAGAAAGAGAAGCCGGCCGAGGTGGAGGATGAAAAGAAGAGCGTCAGCAGCTCTAGGACTGGCAGAGACAGTGGCCGCTCCTCTAGCCTGCGCCGCTCAGCTTCAGCCGTGGACTTCATGCGTTCCAGCAGCAGCCTCAGCACACGCAGCAGCCGCAGCAAAAAGAGCAAGAAGAAGAAGAAGAAAAGCCACAGCTCTGAATCAGACAGCTCTGACGACAGCCGCAAAAAGAGGAGCTCCAAGAAGAAGGGCAAGAAATCCAAGAAGAAGTCCAGGAAAGAGTCTTCGTCTTCCTCCTCATCCTCGGAGTCTGAATCTAGCACAGAGTCGGACTCCAGTTCAGGAGCATCCACTATTTCTTACAGGAGCTCCAGTAGTATCAAGAAAGCCCCTGGCAGGCAGGCCTCAGGCTCTGAGGGCGAGCTAGAGCCCGAAGGCCCCTCTGAAGAAGCTCCACCACGGTCTAAGAAAGAAGACAAGAAGAGGAAGAAGAAAGTAGACAATCTTATGATGAAGTACCTGTACAGGCCTGACAGTGACTAAAGATGGCAGTAGGTGATACTCGGTGTGGGGTGAAGGAATGCTACAAGCATGGTGTTAAACTAATACTCAAGTACCTCAGTACTGTCTGATATCTTTCAATGCATTTTACCATTCATTTACTTTCAGTTTATCTTTACAAGGTGCTCTTTCACTTTGTTACTCACACTCATTTTCAGTCATTTTTGTAGCTATAACAGGGGTTCTCAACCTTTTTGTCTCTAAGGCTCCCTTGGTCTGAGACTATATAGAAGGCCCTCTTATCTTGCTGATATGTTCCTCTGGTTCTTCTGTTTTTAACCATTTTCATGAAGAAGGTTAAAATAACTAAATTTAAATAATTGTAAGACTTTTTGGCTCCCCCTTAGAAATTTGCCGTAACCCCCTAGTGGGTCCCGACCCCCTGGTTGAGAGACACTGTTCTATATCATTCACTGAAATATTTTTGTGATTTTATTAACTCAAGATAACAGCTGTGTAACTAAAGTCAATTTGAAATTCTTTCTTTGGTCTTGGGCATAATTAAACATAAAATCGATTAGGGCTGCTTGCCAGCAATTAACCTGAAGTTTGTATTATTATGGGGAAGATAAGACTCAGTGACACAAAAAGTTAGCGTTGACTTTTTGAAGAGGGTGAGGTATTCATGCTTTCTCTACATCTCTCTACTTGCTCTTGTATAATTAGAGGGCAGTTCATTTATATGTTAATTCACTGATAAGATTATGAGTAGACATGAATAATATTACAAGTTGTTTTTAAAATGAACCATAGATTTTTATAGAAGACGTAGATTTTTAATAGACAGTTTGATGCTTTTATTTGTATTCAACTCTGTACTGACTTGACTGTGCAAACACTTCTGTACCCAGCCACATGTGTCCGTACTAGAGTTCATAATATTTCGGTACTATATTGGTTATCATCCGATTTAAATTATTATTATAATTTTAATGTGCCGCTATTGGTCAATATTTAATTGTAATACTCATTTTCCCCATTTTTACTTTTAGATAACCTTTGCTGTAATCTAAAGCTCAATTTAACACTGTTAAATGTATTCTTTAGCAAATCTCATTGGGTATCTATTTTTCATATTGTATATTATAATGCTGTGATGCCTAAATGAACTTTTAGCATTTATAAGGATTGATTTTAGTTTAGTGTTTTTCATTTTAAACTATTTAGGCAACATCGAATTTTAACATCAACTATGTATCAGTTATCAGCCATATTTTAATATTGATGCATGAATCTGTCGTTTGCTTGTACAACTTCACTAACAATTATCCGATAAGGTGATGTTTCATGGCACTACAACTGATTTGATTGTGATTTGTGTGTATTGCACCGCTAACACATCACCAACGATTATACTGAATTATAGGGCCTGTTAAATATTGTTACCCCACACTCTAAAGTTTGATAGGCCAACATTCCTTCAGAGATTATCCTCTTCGGTCCCTCTTTCCAACAGCTGATCCTAATCAAAGCTTCTTTATCTCCCCCCTCCAGCCCACCCTCCTGTCGCAGACGCTTCTGTCTTGACAGATCTGATGAGGAAGAGGAAGAAGAAAAAGAGGAAGGGAGCGCGGGCCGAAGTACCTACCGCTCCCGCTACAAACGCAGCAGCTACCTGAATGACAGCGATGGCGAGACCACCGCGTAGCTGCCCCCACACACACACACACATCCACATGCACTCACTTTCACAGAAAGGAAGACTTATGAGTTAAAATCAGTGTCTTCCATAAACTTGGATCCAGATGAGAGGATTTCAGCGAGGAGGAGCATGATGGGACGCACCCTGGCAAAGATATACCCATCATTTCTTTTGACTTGTTATTAGTATTATTGTTTTACATGTGCTTTGTGTTTAGAGCTTTAAAGGGTTTGTACAGCAACATGAATCTCAGCACTGTTGACTCTTTCCTGTTTGTGTCCTTTTACTTCTGACATTCTTCCTCTTCCTTTCTAAATAAGCAAACGCTGTGCTTGCGTTCTTGCCCCGGTCAGGATTCATTAATGGATATTGCTTGGGGCAACATGCTACAGCCTCTTGCATGGTCACGGCTGAGCCAAAGATACATGGCACTATGTAAATGGTTTTTACGGTTCTGTAAGATTTAAAAGAAAAGAAACTTAAAGAAAATATTGTATGGCAAAAAAAAAAAAAAAGAAATGAAAAAAAGCTTTGTTTTGGGTTCATAAGCAAATTAGTTTTTTTGTTCTTGACTTTAAGTCAGAAGAGAGGAGGGAGTTGAGGTGGGACTGATTTAAGACCACTTTCTTTCCATCTCTCCAACTGAACACAGGTTTTTTTTAACAAACTTGCTTGTATCTTTCTCTCTCTGCCTCTTTGCTTGAAGAATTCATGTTTTCTTCTTGAATAAGTGAGAGAGTACGCCATGCCTCCTGATGAAGATAGAGCCTATTCCTCACTCTGTCTTTACTTTTTTGATCTTTTATGTGTAGAGGAAAAACATCGATCAGGTCAATGATATGAGAAGTGAGCAGCGGTTTGGGGTGTTCGGGTCTGGACTCTCATCTCTCCATAATATGCCTTGTCTTCTTCCGTTCTGACTGTATTGACTAAGTGCTTGCTCATAGTAGGTGTTATATGGCTCAGCATTTTTTCTTTCTTGTGGTCGTTGTTGTTCTCAGGCTTTTTTGTTTTGGTTACCGTGGATGTCTGGCTTTCTCAAGGGAATGCCTATATTCTTGGGTATATGGGGCATTGTGGTCATTTCTCATCCAACTCCACTGATACTGGATAAACAAACAGCTTGCTTTTGGTGCTGATGTGATGCAACCAGAAGCACAAGATGGAGACAGAACCGATACTGTGAAATCCCAGCTTCCCTACAGCATGTCGTCACATTGGATTCATCAGTATTTTTGGCCTTACCTAATGGCTTTTAGACTCACTTGAACCTGTATGGACACGCACCCCTCCGAACTCCGTTGTTGCCTTCCGTTGTTGTTGTTTTGTTGTTCTGCTTTCATTGTAGTATTTATGATCTAGCATTGATGGATTGAGCGAAGCTGCCAAAATATAAAACAACAGCATAATAGCAATGAAAGGATCTCATTGCTTCTCTTTGATTTTTAAAGGGAGTCAGCGTGTGTATTTTACATGTGTATTAGTTTTATAGACCCTCTGCAAAGGTCAACCACTTTATCCTCTTTTCTATGCAGTCAATATTGATTTTAATATGGAAAAAAATGATGTCTTTGGCGAATTAAATCACATTGCTTCAAGATACATAACATTTGCTGGCTGTACACATTAATATAAAAATATATAAATACCTGTATGATTCATTTTAGCTTTCAAAATAGCTAATGTTTATTTTCTTTATTGAATAAATGACCACTTGATATAAGTAATAATTTTGCATTACAGTTTAATATATTGTAAATAAATGATGGTGATTGTTTTAGACATGTTTCAATATGCTTATTTCATAATTCATTTTTTTTTATAACAACGTTAAAAAAAATCACATTCTCGAATGTTCAACACACCATTTTCTTACATTTTAAAGCTGCCGTGTATCATTTCTGCACCATTAGTGGTGCCAAATATTATCCCAAAAAATGTTCAATTATAAACAATGACAAAATGTTGAATCTCAAAGGGTTTATCCTAAAGAATACATCTATAGCAATAAGCAATAGTGTTTTTCAAATAGGTTCTATTGTGTGGAAAACCGAAACCATCATTACTGTCACTAATAAAATGTTGAAAGCATAAATCATAAAAATGTCTCTGCTCAACCAAATTGTAATGCTGTTTTAGTGCAAAGAAATTACACACAGCAGCCTTAATTTTTTCTTTATCCAGAGCTTTTATATTTTAATAAATCTTGTTAGTAGAAAGATAAAACCTGCAATATTCATAATCTCTATTAGAGCAACCGATTCTGAGTGTCACTGTCGTCTTTTATATTTCCGAAAGATAAGAAGAAACATCTGAATGGAGCCTTAAATTTCAGCATTTAAATACAAAGTATGCAGCCAAATTACACAGAGCAGAAAAGCCCTGTCTATGGTTCACATTCAACAAGCTTTTCTTTTCCATTGGCTGCTTGCTTCATTGCACAATAGGAAGGCTTGCTGTGATTTCTATGAGCTAACAATAGGAGAGGCGGCTTGGACACAGCGCAGCTTGAGCTTTCCACTGGCTCCAGTCAAAGCAGAGAACTAGGTAAGTCGAGTGCGAGCCAACAGCAGATCTCACCATTATTATATAAACCATTATTTGATCTTAAAATACATTTAAATACATGGCAACCATAAGCCACAATTCTCTTACCTAAAACCTAGACTTATAAAAAATTTTTTTCCATATATCAACTATATATTGAACAAATAATTGAGTGAACTTTTCTATGCCTTCTGACTTCAGGAGAAGCACTTACGAACATCATGCTGAGACCTTTATATCCATTTATAGGTGCAGAATGTAAGCTTGATTTTTTTTTATGACGACAGCAGTACAAATCAATATGATATATAATATGACCTTGCATAACATATAGTGCTCTTTTAAAGCAATATGACAGTCTGAATTTAGAGTGTTGTGCAAGTGTCCTTGCATTCACTTACACAAATACCCGCTGTGCAGATAAATTGAATTTATAGATGAGATGGCACTTGATTCACATCAAAACAGTGTCTGTAAAACACCTGTCTATTTCCAAAACCTAATTCAATTTTTTCATTTCAATATATACTGTTGAAAAGTTTGGGGTTAGTAAGATTTTTGTTTCTGAAATTTATTTGATCAAAAATACTGCAAAATTAATTAAAGAATTGGTCAAAAGCTGCGGAAACCATGTAATTAACATCTTAAGCATTTTTAAAATTGGCTTTACAACAGTATGAAGTAAGTTACACATGCTGCGGTGGCAACATAGCAATTACACACAGTTTTTAGTCCTTTGTAGCTGTGTAACAAACAGCAGCTGTCAGTCTCTTCCCACTCATAACCCACGGGCGTCATGAACGTGAACACTAACTCAAAGAGCAACACACCCGCCAGCAGTCCTGGGGCACAGCTTTATGTGTGTGTTCC
The DNA here is from genome assembly GCA_031834385.1 of Semotilus atromaculatus. Classification (NCBI taxonomy): domain Eukaryota; kingdom Metazoa; phylum Chordata; class Actinopteri; order Cypriniformes; family Leuciscidae; genus Semotilus; species Semotilus atromaculatus. The sequence goes on from JAULUF010000015.1 coordinate 12,862,441, forward strand.
AATTATGGCATGCAGGCACGTGTCTGTGACTGGAGCTGAGGATGTAATTCAGCATGTGTATGGATGGTTGTAATGGCGTGAGGGATGATGTAGAAAGTGTGATCCACATTTTCTGTTTCTAGGTCAAATTCTGCCTCTTTTAAGACCATAACATTTGAAAATACCCTTTTTTTTTACCATCATAATCAAACTTTTGGAGGTGTGATTTTTTGGTCATTCAATTATTTATGGTCATGAAATCTGTTTGAAGGCTTCTTTACAATATCATTCTTTCCATGTGTACAGAAACAAAAGGCTCCAGTACAAAATGAGCCTTCTTTTATTATAAGGCAGCAACAGATAAAAGACACTAATGATTCATATATTTAATAATAATCAGAATACATTTTAATTGACCCTTTGCTAAGCCCCTCCTTAAAAATTTTACTGACCAATCCAGCAACTGTGGCCATCTGCCATTTTCTCTTTTTAACAGAAATTCTTTAAAAAAGCAGTCAAATATTGTATAGTATAGTGTTACAATAAGCAACCAAGAGCAGATAGTGATTTTTTATTTAGCTTCTTCAAATAATTAATTATTAATTAATTATTATTTAAAGAGAGAGAGAGAGAGAGAGAGAATATTGAACAGAAAATTATGCTGTTCATTCCTATGAAATGACTTGTAAAGCTTGTTAGCAACAGTGACCAAAGGGGGTGGAGCTCACTGTGTAAATAGATAAATAATAAATGTGCTATATAGTTACCACAACATATTATCACGTATACCCACAAGTTAGTATGACGTTCCTACGAATTATTATCTCGAGGCCACGACTTAGCCTACTGTATTATAAAGTTCCCATGCACAAGTTAATATGCACTGGCCAAGAAAAGGTAACCGAACATGTCCCCTCCCGGTCACCGTAATAGACTAATCATTATCAACAGATAAATAAAAATTCTATGAGTTTTAAATTATTTTTGATTAGGCCCGCCACCATCCACATCCCCCCCCCCCGTCTCTTTCTCTCTCTCTCTCTCTCTCTCTCTCTCTCTCTCAGAATCATCTTTAAGTCAAGTGTAGCTACAGCAAACATCCTTTCTATTCTAAATAACTGGAATGAAATAGCCAGAATCTCCACCAAAAGTGCTGCTTTTGAGCTATTAGAGGCCAGCATCTCGAGTACTTATTATGTCGAGCTATTAGCTGTACAGTCTTTCTGCTTGTCCTTGAGACGGGACGGACAACAAGGCGTAAGTTCCAAATCCATTCGTTTTTCTTGTCAGAAGCACAGAATGGTCAGAAGTAGCGTGGACGCTTGAAGTAGGCTGCGTCAGAAATAGAAAAGAACATCAGTTCACTGTCTGGGATTTGTCGTGCTGTGCCGCATCCAGTGTAGACAGTCTCACTGGTTATAATAGGTTCTATTATCTTTTGTCGCGTTGCGCCACTCGCATCCGGTGTAGACACAGTGTTTTTCAATCAATGCACTTTACCTGATCCTTTCTAATATTATGTCAGGGAATGTAGTTGAACCCTAATCAAATGATCATACCTTCTCTTGTTCCCTGGCCTTGTAATATCCTCTGATGAAAAGGAGTGATGTAATATTCATGGATAACCATTATTACCCTGCTGGGCTGCAATGTGTCATAAGAGAGGTGGAGATACAAACACAGGGTGGGCAAAGATGCAAGTGTACATGAGACAAGGAGAGGCTGTAACGGCATGTGATGCCCTCTATGTTCCCAACTAGCAGCGCGGGCACCAGGCTCATTACACTACCAAATGTAGCTGACTCTCCCAGATCCCAGAGGACAGCATCCCCAAGACTGACACACACTTGCGACACGTCGGGATCAGAAAGCAGGAGGTACCTGTTGTTGTGAAAGAAGTAGGCTAAATGGATACCAGAGAGGACATGTTTGGTTTAAAGGTACAGAGTCCATGTAATCAAAATTACTATTGCAGTATTTATTATAAATGATTTATCTGTGCACATAAATATTTTTAAAGTTTGTGCGCTCTCGTTTTTTAGTTTACAAACGTAAGATGCTGTGTAGTGTAATGAGAAAAAAAGTTTTAGAGATGCGTTTCTTTTAAATGTCTTAATTTGAGCTTTGCGTTTTTAGAATGCTGTGTCATGAGCGAGCGCAAAAGTCAAACAAGTCCTTTTAGTGCAAGTTTATAGAAAAACAATGGAAAAGCAGAAAACTGTAAAAAAGCATTATTTGTGAACAGACCATTACTGTCTATTTTTTGTTCTCCCACTGAAAATGGTTCAAATAGTCCAAACGAAGACAATAAACTGCAGCTGCATCTGTGAGCAATTTACTCATGAATCAGTGTTTTGAACAAATTTGTTTGAGTAAATGATTCACTCACATTGTTGTGTTCCTAATCCTATGAATTAAGTGTTTTGAACGGATCAGTTGAGTAAATGATTCAATGACTCATAAAGTCACTTTTTTAAAAGATGTAACCTGCAGAAAAATCCTCTCCACTAATGGATGGAGTAGATAAGCAGAACGAAAACTCCCAGTGCCGCTGGACTAAACGTCGCTCGGCCAATCAAATTAGAGTATCAGAACTACCAGTTGAATTAATAAAACATCCTTACATAAAAGATAATCAAATCAAACATGGCTTAAGGAACTACATTTGGAACACTACTTTCTACTTTCCAAATCATTTTACTTTAAATTGTTTACAACATATTGTCTTCTTAAATAATTATATATTACAAATATAAAATGTATTAGAGTAACTCATAATTCACTTCTAAAAATATTTTCCGGTTAAATAAATGTACCTATATTACAATTCATTATTAATGATTAAATAAACCTTTTAACTTAAATGACCAAATTACGGGTTTTTATGTCCATTTCCATTTATTGCAGAGTAATCCACTATTTTGTTTTATATTTGCAGTTGAATCCCAAAGGCGAACTCTTGTCAAAAAAAAGAAAGTCCCCCAAGGGACTCATATTCTGGCTCTACACTACTCTGCTCTGTCATAACCCAGGGATATTGATCTTTACTAGTGCTGTCATCATAGTATGCGCTGCCATGTTCTCTGATCCCCCCTTGTTGGAATGAATTCTGGCCCTCTTGACCCTCACAATGTCTTGCCGCAAAGAGCTCCTCTGGGGTTTATGCGGGCAGCCAGTGTGCTGCAGGATGATTACTCTAGGGACAGAGCATTTGGTTTGCTATCGAAGTCTAAAGGAGCGAGCGTTTTTGGTCGACAGCCACTAATTAACGCCCGTCTCTTGAGGCAGGGTGTGCAGCATTACATAAACCTTGGGGTATGACTGGCAGGGGTCAGGGAGGCCTGACCTCCTTTTTATTACACACTCATCTGTGGATATAAAAATCATAGAAGGTCAAAAAAAAAAAAAACATCACGGTTTTGAGCTCATAATACTTGATTTCAGGCTCCACAGCAGGTGCAGGGTCATAGATTTAAAATGACTGGGGTGTTTGTGCTGTAAACATCATTAAATTCTGTATTTCAGAAGGCTAATAAAAAACACAGAGATGTAAGACAAGGTGGCATCTACAGTGAACACACACTGGCAGCAGAGAGAAGCACTTATATCGAAAAACTACACCACAGTGTTTTTTTGTAAGGGTATGGTGTCCGAATGTATTTTAAAAGCACACAGCAACTAATTTTGTGTGTGTGACTTGGATACATCTAAAATATGTCTCACGAAAGCGTGGGTGTGTTGTTGATGTGATGCAAATAAAATGTGCAAAATTTTAATATAATCATTAATTAACCTGTTTACCTGCGTCTGCTGACTAAAAATAATAAAACGCTGCTAATTCCTGCAATACCCTAAATTCAATTAAATTCACATTTATTTGTATAGAGCTTTTCACAATAGATATCGTTTCAAAGCAGCTTTACAAAAAAAGCATTTTTCTATTACAATTTAGAGTGATTTCCAAATTTGATTTGTCAAATTTGAGTGATCAAGAGTGATTTGTCCATATTTCCAAAAATGTACAGTTTTAAGATAATACAAATCATCCAGTTAGCTAACATCATGTATTTATTTTGGCAAAAACAATGATATCATTAAAGCAGATATTACAGGTTGTGATCATAATTATTACAATATATAGAAAATTTGGCAGTGGTGCATGTTGATTCACAATTTGCGTAATCTGAAGTCCTCGCAGGGGTTGGAGTCATCTTTTCCCAGGTGTTGGGGGTTCTGAAATCTGCGTAACAGACTGGATCCAAACTGGAGCTGGCATAATATCTAGTTGGCATCCCGAGTTAGAAACCGAAAATCAAGTGGAAAATAATCAGCATAGATGCTGTTCATAATATTTCAAGCAAAAGATAATCATGTGCACTTCATCTGATATAACTGGAGTAATGAGATGTAATATTTGAATGCTTGGCTGAAAAGATGTTTCTATTATCTAGATTTAAAGTGGGAGACTGAACATTATCAGAAAGGCTATTCCAGAGTTTAGGAGCCAAATGTGAAAACGCTCCCCCTCCTTTAGTGGACTTAGATATATAGCATGATGGATTGTAGGGAGATAGAAGATCAGTTAAATACACAGAAACTGAACCATTTAGGGCCTATAGGTCAGTAGCAATACTTTGTAATCGTTACGGAATATAATAGGTAACCAGTGTATATGATAAAATTGGTGTTATATTATCATATTTTCTTGACCTAGTAAGAACTTAGCTGCATTTTGGACTAACTGTAGCTTGTTTATTCCCTAGTAATTACAGTAATCTAGAGTTCATGAAGGCATAAGATATTGGATAATTTAGAGATTTTATCTGGTCATGATGAAATGTATAACTGAGTATCATCGGCATAACATGCTTTCTAATAATATTACCAAGGGACAGCATGTATATTGAAAATAGCAGAGGGCCTAACGCAGATCCTTGCAGCACTCCATAATTTACTGATGTTACCTGGCATAATTCCCTGTTTAAATAAACAAAATGGTAATGGTCTGATCTAAACCACCTAAATGCTTGTCCCTGAATACCAGTGTAATTTCATGATGTAGTGTCAAAGCAGAACTAAGATCAAGTAAAACTAGTATTGAGATGCAGGTCAGGAGCTAAAAGTAATGGAGCCTGGATCCCAACTCAAATTTTTCATAGATATCTTTTTTATTTATTTTTTGCAGGAAGGAGCACAATTGATCGAACACAACTTTTTTTTTTTGTATTTTAGACAAACAGAAGATTTGAAATGGGTCTGTAATTTACCAATTCATTTGGATAGTTGTAGTTTCTTAATGAGAGGATTAATAACTGACAGCTTAAAAGGTCCTAGGACATTACCCAGAGATAGAGTGTTACAGTTTTTCCTGAATTGCTAAAACACTAAACCCCATTCTCTGAACCAAATTCTCAATAGTCTAAACCAATTTGTCGAATAAATCACTCTTTCTGTAAAACATTAAACAAGTTCAGGTAGTTCAAATCTCATGCACTCTTTTTTTCAAAACTTTAAACACATTCTCACTCACTAAATCACATTTTGCACTGTGATGCACTTATGTTTCAAAACGCTAAACACAGGTTGGCGAAAAGTTAAACACAACTGCAACACAGTTGTCATCGTTTACACACAACGACTCAAAATTGTTCACACCTATTTCTAATGTGACCAAACCAACCGTACATAATACAAGTCAGCTCAGAGTCCCAAAATGTACTCAAAATGTTGCACTGAATGTTGATACCAACATTGGATGGATGGAATGGATATAAGAGGGAGAGAAGGAAGAGGATGAGGAAGAGGAGGTGAAGGATGAGGAAGAGCAAGGTGTGGAGAATGTTGTCAAGGCTGGATCTGCTTTAGTTTCCCTTTGGCTGCAGACATGACATGAAGACATGATGCTGAAGCAGAATAAAAATCTCTCACTGACACTGACCTTGATTTTGCAGTTGCACAACTCTTCTGAGTGTACTTTACTGTAAAATGGTTTTCATTTAGTTTTTTACTGTAAACTTTTTGGCTTTTGCAGTTGGGTCACTGTATTTTCACAGTATGCAAGTGGTGAATATACAGACATTCGATAGGCCTATTATTCAATATGCAATATAATACTATACTTGCAGTGAATACAGTATAATTTATTCACCTTAATACTGTAAGTTATTACTATACTTTTTTACAAGATTACAAAATGTGTTTCCTTTTTTACAATATACTTTTTTCTGTAACTGCATGCTTTGGATTCTGTGTTCTCCATTTTTTTATGTATAGTGTCTAATGAATGATCTTTAGTGTTCATAATATTGACTCGTGTGTATGATCTGAGAGCATTGTTTGATTTTGAGCACAGATAAAATGGTTTTGAGGCAATTGTTTGATTTTGCCAGAAGAGTCAGAGGTTCTGTGAATGTGGTTTGAAAATTTGGTTTTGTATTTAAGGTTTTGAGAAAGTGAGTTATGGTTTCAAGAAATGTGTTTTAGCAATTCAGAAAAACTGTAATAATATTGAGAAGGGGCTATTCTTATGCAGGTAACAACTCTTTCAGTAGTGGTTATTTGATCTAGTAAGCTTGTAGTTGGTTTAGATGTAATACGTTTATTAAAGCAGAATTATGTTACTTTTGAACTTTTGCTCTCGGGGTCCCCCTACAGTTTGGAAACAGTATTGTCTTCTACTACTGTCGTAAAATCTGTCATGGTTACACCAGGGGATACACGCGTGCATTTGTTGACAAGCCGATACTCCCGAACTCTGAAGGACATTAGGATAGTTACCCTGAACGATTATTTTGTCCGTCTAATTATGCATTATTTACTTGCAAGAATGTAATCTAGCCCATACCAAACTTGTACACGCCCTTTAGACATAGGCTTACTTATGATTTTTTTTTTTGACGGCCAGCATCGGGCACGCAGCCCTCCTCCTCCTTTAGCTCACGCCAGCGAGCAAACGCTGGATCAATATCCAAGATCCTCGTCCAGTCTTTTTATTTTGTCACTCAACCTTTTTCTCTTTCTACTGTCCTCTGACAAAACCTTTGGCTTCTTGGTTTTACTTGCTGCTTCGGCCATGACAACAACAGACAGGGGTAAAAAAAAAAAAAAAGGGCTCTCACGTCAGAATTTGAGGAAGTGGGGGAAGTGATGTATGCCGTAAAGCAGTCGAATTTTGTAGTTCTTTTGGTGGTCGGGTTCCTACCCGCACCCCGAAATTACAAAGTGCCTGTAAAAGCGATACATACACCGTCAGGCTATGGCAGACCTGTCATTCAACCTAGTGTAAGTCGATGTACCATGTCAAGGGTTTTGGAAAATTATTATAAAGGTTGAAAAAGATACATAGTGCTGCTTTAATAATAAGCTCTTCCTGTCCTATAGCTGTAAAGCACTTCAGTTGTTCTTTAGGGGCGATAATTGAGGCTGAATCATAAACTGCTGTCAAAGTACATTTACAATTGTATTTCTCCGCCCAGGCGAGCAACCACCAAGAAAAGGTGTTAACACCAATTCTCGGCCAGGACAACTGGAAGCTGCTAGGGACTGGAAGATGCTGGCTGATCTTGATCAACGGCTTATTTTTCCACCTGAGATTGCCACCACTAACCTACGACCAGACATTGTTTTGTGGTCTGGATCAGCACGCATTGTTCACCTGATAGAGTTGACAGTGCCATGGGAGGATGCTGTAGATGAGGCATATGAGAGGAAGAAACTGCGGTATGCTCATTTGGCCACTGAAGCAGAACAGCGAGGATGGAGAGTCCAGGTTTATCCAGTGGAAGTGGGTTGTCGAGGTTTTGTGGCACACTCTACAACCCGGTTCCTCAGGGACGTCGGATTCAGCGGCCAAGAGTTGCGTCGCACAGTAAAGAACTTATCTGAAGCAGCAGAAAGGAGCAGCAACTGGCTGTGGTTGAGACGGAAAGATTCTAGCTGGCAAGGTACAGGCCGCCACGCTACGGTTTCGTAGAATTCTTGAAAAACTTGAAGAGTCTGTTGGTTTATTTGTATAGGTTGTATAGTATAGGTTGTATAGTATACTATACAATTTGTATAGGTTGTATAGTATAGAATGACGGGTGGTTGGGTAGATATTGTGTTTTGCGTTAGGTGGTATGCCATACGGAACCGTTGCCACTGTAACTGCTTTAACGCACCAGTGGGGCTCGACAGCCTTAATCAATCGGGTTGGCGCGTATGGTTGGGTTGCGGAGAGATAGTGAGATTGTGGTTAGGTCTCAGCAGCAGGAGGGATGTAGAGGTCAGTAAGCTGGGCTGAGTTGAGTGGGGGACGGAGGGGGGTGACTCTGGGACGCCAGAGTCACTGTCGAGCCCTCTTGAGGTGTCGTGGGCTAGTCGACGAAACACTGAGGACGGAAGGTGCCCACTTGAAGACCCTAGAGATGTCCCCTACTCGGCTCAATCCAGACGGTTGTCGTGTTGGTCCACTAGGGAGACCACACTGTAGTTGCAGCCGTCGTGTGTGCTGACGCGCCAAGTACACTGCAGCCGTTAACGCCGGACAGAAGGGGAGTCACACCCTCATATGGAAAGAAGCGTAAATGGATGGAGAAGCATAGTTTACTGTAAAGCTACGTCTTAGTGTTGCTTATCTTGGCGAAAGCCGAGTACAAATCAGCATGAAGTTTTAACATCTACTCTCGTGTAATGGAAATCATGAAGATCTGGATACGTCCAGTGACTGCGGTGAATAGTGCTGCTGGCAACAAGGGAAAGACCTTGTGACAGCCTGGAGAGACAGCTGACAGGAGGAAATAGACCCCAATGGGGCTGGTAAGGGTTAGCTACCCTTGTCGGCAGTATCCAGCTTCGTGTTTACAGGATGCTGGAGACACCCGCCCAAGGCTTCTAAGAAATTAAAGAGAAAAATACCCCTAGAGTCTGCGAGAGCGGGGGCGGAAGATGACTCGATGTTGGACAACATGGTTAACGACTTAGGAATGGAAACGGATATGAGTATGGAGAGTAAGACTAGTTCAAGATCTGCAGTTAGTAAAGTCATTGAACTCCAAGTTTGTGTCTGTGGCTGGAGCAAGGCGACAACGGTCAGGGGTTTGAAGGTTCATCAAGGGAAAATGAAATGCTTGAGGGAGAAGGGACAAGGGCCTCGCATTGATCAGTACTTCTTACGAAGTCAGTCAAGTCAGTCGAATGAAATCCAGCGACAGGAAGCAAACCACAGCTCGCAGGATATCAGCACCCCTGTCATAGAGGAGAGGAGGGCTTGCACAGTTAGTGATGAACATATTCATACTTGTGAAACCGGTCAGACTAACCAGCATAAGAGAGAAAAGAACCTCAACGGGCATAGGCCTGGAGTTAGATGGCCAAGAGCTTGTGAGAAAACTGCATGGGATACGGTAAACACAGATCTATGCTTTGCATTGGAAAGATTAACTGGTACAGTTGAAAAGAAGCTGGATAAATTTGGGGACATCATTTACGCATATGGAAGTGAGAGGTTTGGTGTGGAAAAAAGGAAGGAAAAAGTACAAACTGCTCCTGGAATGTCTAGACGGCAGCAGAAAATTGAAGGGTTAGTTAGAGAAAGGAGACAGTTGAGGAAGCAATGGAAAAGAGCAGAACAAAGTCAGAAGGAGGGACTCAATCTCTTACAAAGGGACATAAAAGATAAGCTGGCAACATTACGCAGAGCTGAGCGTCTACGGAAACGCTACAAAAAGAAGGAACGTGCGAGGGCTAATTTCTATAAAGACCCATTCAAATTCGTAAAGAAGTTATTCACCAGTGAGAAGAATGGCACTTTAAAAGCATCTAGAGTTGAGCTAGAGAGATATTTGGAGGAAACGCATACAGATGCAAAAAGGCATGAGCATATGTCAATTCCATCAGACATACCACCTATCAACCCACCAGAATACCAAATGGAGGTCTGTGCACCTAAGTGGAAAGAGGTAGAGCAGGCTGTGAGAAAGGCAAGGGCTTCATCATCTCCAGGGCCTAATGGAGTTCCGTACAGAGTGTACAAGAGTGCTTCAGGAGTTCTGCGAATTCTGTGGAAATTGTTAAAAGTGGCATGGGAAAAACAGGTTGTACCTAGAGCATGGCGCAGAGCAGGTGGAGTCTTTATACCTAAAGAAAAAGATGCTACAAGCATCAGTCAGTTTCGTCCTATTTCACTATTAAACGTTGAAGGTAAGATTTTCTTCAGCATTATTGCCCAGAGATTGTCCACCTACCTATTAAAGAATGGCTTCATTGACACTTCAGTTCAAAAAGCAGGCATTCCAGGGTTCTCAGGATGCTTAGAACACATCAATGTTATCTGGCAACGAATTCAGTCAGCTAAAAAGGAGAGGAAGGAGCTCCATGTGACATTCCTGGATTTGGCCAATGCATATGGTTCAGTGCCACATGAGCTTCTTTGGGCAGCATTTGATTTTTTCAGAGTACCAATGTCAATAACAAATTTAGTGAAAGCCTATTTTGGAGATTTGCAATTTAGTTTCTCAACTCCAAAATTCAGCACTGCATGGCAATGCTTAGAGGTTGGAATAATGGCAGGATGCACAATTTCTCCACTGGCTTTTACCATGGCAATGGAAGTAATCATTAGGGCATCAAGATGGGTAGTAGGAGGAGAGCGCTTGGCTTCTGGGTTGCGACTACCACCAATCAGAGCATACATGGATGACATGACAACCATGACTACAACAGTAGCCTGCACTAATCGGTTATTGGGGAAGTTAACAGATAATATTGAATGGGCACGAATGCAATTTAAGCCCTCTAAATCAAGGAGCATCTCCATAGTTAAAGGAAAGGTAGTAGATAAAACATTCTTCATTAATGGTGAGGCAATACCAACAGTTTCTGAGAAGCCAGTGAAAAGTCTTGGGAGATGGTACGATGGAGATCTAAAGGACACAGTTCGAGTGGGAGAAGTTAGACAACAAGCAGTGGAAGGGTTGAAGAGCATAAACAGCTGTGCTCTACCAGGCAAACTAAAACTCTGGTGCTTTCAGTTTGGTCTACTGCCGAGGTTGCTGTGGCCACTGACTGTGTACGAGGTTTCTTTGACAACAGTGGATAAGCTGGAAGCGTTAATAAGTTCATACATCAGGAAATGGTTGGGAGTTCCACGCTGCCTCAGCAGAGTGGGACTTTATAGTAAAGGAATATTGCAGCTGCCAGTCTCTGCTTTAACCGAGGAGTTTAAGTGTGCCAAGGTCAGACTGGAAATGACATTAGTAGAGTCACGTGACAAATGTGTAAGGGAGGCAGCCCCTGTGTTAAAAACTGGTAGAAAGTGGTCAGCAAAGAAATCTGTAGTAGAGGCAAAGGCTGACCTTCAAATAGGGGATATCGTGGGACAGGTACAGCATGGAAGAGGGGGTTTTGGGCTCAGGTTAGCTCCTCCTAAATGGCACAAGGCAGGCCCAGCTCAAAGGAGGAAGCTGGTAGTCAACGAGGTGCGAAAGCAGGAGGAGAGGATGAGGAGTATAAAGGCCATTTCCCAGGCCAAGCAGGGAGAGTGGATGAGATGGGAGAGTGTGGAACAACGCAAAATGGGCTGGCAAGACCTTTGGTCAATGGAAGAGAGTAGGATCAGTTTCCTTATTAGGTCAACATATGATGTTCTCCCATCACCGCAGAACCTAAACCTCTGGGTAGGAGAGGATCCCTCTTGTCCTTTGTGTTCATCACCTGCCACATTAAGGCACATTTTGACAGGATGTAAGGTGGCTCTTAGCCAAGGTCGGTTTACTTGGCGCCATGACCAAGTACTGAGATGTTTGGCTTTAGCATTGGAAGGCAAGCGTAGTATGACCAATAAGTTGCCGCATGTTCTAGCAAAACATTACACGCAGAAGACAACATTCCTCCGCCCAGGCGAGCAACCACCAAGAAAAGGTGTTAACACCAATTCTCGGCCAGGACAACTGGAAGCTGCTAGGGACTGGAAGATGCTGGCTGATCTTGATCAACGGCTTATTTTTCCACCTGAGATTGCCACCACTAACCTACGACCAGACATTGTTTTGTGGTCTGGATCAGCACGCATTGTTCACCTGATAGAGTTGACAGTGCCATGGGAGGATGCTGTAGATGAGGCATATGAGAGGAAGAAACTGCGGTATGCTCATTTGGCCACTGAAGCAGAACAGCGAGGATGGAGAGTCCAGGTTTATCCAGTGGAAGTGGGTTGTCGAGGTTTTGTGGCACACTCTACAACCCGGTTCCTCAGGGACGTCGGATTCAGCGGCCAAGAGTTGCGTCGCACAGTAAAGAACTTATCTGAAGCAGCAGAAAGGAGCAGCAACTGGCTGTGGTTGAGACGGAAAGATTCTAGCTGGCAAGGTACAGGCCGCCACGCTACGGTTTCGTAGAATTCTTGAAAAACTTGAAGAGTCTGTTGGTTTATTTGTATAGGTTGTATAGTATAGGTTGTATAGTATACTATACAATTTGTATAGGTTGTATAGTATAGAATGACGGGTGGTTGGGTAGATATTGTGTTTTGCGTTAGGTGGTATGCCATACGGAACCGTTGCCACTGTAACTGCTTTAACGCACCAGTGGGGCTCGACAGCCTTAATCAATCGGGTTGGCGCGTATGGTTGGGTTGCGGAGAGATAGTGAGATTGTGGTTAGGTCTCAGCAGCAGGAGGGATGTAGAGGTCAGTAAGCTGGGCTGAGTTGAGTGGGGGACGGAGGGGGGTGACTCTGGGACGCCAGAGTCACTGTCGAGCCCTCTTGAGGTGTCGTGGGCTAGTCGACGAAACACTGAGGACGGAAGGTGCCCACTTGAAGACCCTAGAGATGTCCCCTACTCGGCTCAATCCAGACGGTTGTCGTGTTGGTCCACTAGGGAGACCACACTGTAGTTGCAGCCGTCGTGTGTGCTGACGCGCCAAGTACACTGCAGCCGTTAACGCCGGACAGAAGGGGAGTCACACCCTCATATGGAAAGAAGCGTAAATGGATGGAGAAGCATAGTTTACTGTAAAGCTACGTCTTAGTGTTGCTTATCTTGGCGAAAGCCGAGTACAAATCAGCATGAAGTTTTAACATCTACTCTCGTGTAATGGAAATCTTTCTGATACTTTCCATTTTATTAGTGAAGAAATTAAGTCGTTTAAAAATGACAAATGGTGGAAAAACAAGCAAGAGAGAAATATGACAGCTCAAAATAAAACTACAATTTGTTTCGTTTAAATGTTTTGCTTATATGATGCAATGTCATGATGCATCGTCAACGACAATCCAAATCACAGGCAGGAGGTTTGAGCCCTGTGCTTGAATGAAACTCCCTGTCCAATCTGTCCAGTCCTTTACAGAGGTAAACATATCTCATCACCATAGCAACACAAGCCTTTCTGTCTCTGTTGTTACATGCACTCATCCTTGTGCATGTAAACTCGATACATTGACAACTTCCAGAAGGCCAATTTTATTTTTGCCATTTCCTTGGAGAGGGCAATATTTGAGAGAGGGAAACTTATAAGAGTGATGTGCTTATAAGAAAAACAGAGTTTCTATGAGTTTTGAGATTGAGTTAGAGTTGATCATCCTCTCTGCTATGAAGTGGTAGCTGATGAAAAAATACTTGATAGATTGGCATCAGAATTCTGCTTTAACTCTCTATTGCATGCGTCAAGAAATTTCTATTTCTCTTCATTGAAATGAATTCTGTAATACTACAAGACGAATGTGTAATGTTAGTGTAATAGACTTTAACTGCTGCATGACAGAATCTACAAATCTATTTCCAATAAATTATGTTCTTTTGTACTTTATATTCCTCAAAGAATCCTGAAGATAAACAAAATGGATTCCTGGTTTCCACAAAAATGTGAAGCATTGTTTTCTACATGGATAATTATAAGAAGTTTTGAGCAGCAAATCAGCATTAGAATGATTTCTGAAGAATCATGACACTGAAGACTGGAGTAATGATGCTGAAAATTCAGCTTTGCCGTCACAATAATAAATTACATTTTAAAATATATTAAAATCGTCTTCCTTCAGGCATCCTGCACCGGCATTGTTTCAGAGAGCACATCTCTCTCCCAATCATTAAACATCTCCTTTATCATTGGAGAGCTATTTTGACTTTTCTCTCCTTTAGACCCAAGCCACAGAAATGACCCTTCCAAGCATAAGCGAGCCAATGAAGAGGCCTGGAGCTGCATTCATTAAACCTCAATAGAATGAAGCCTTTGCCTTCACAATAACTCTTGACGCTCTCATGGCGTTCATCAGAGGTGATAAACATTAGCTCCTGCATGCTTGATGGCATTTTAATACGGCCATCAATACACTAATACTATCAATGCACGCTAACTTCTAACCAGGAGGATGAATGGGGCCCCTGGTAACCTGCTGTCACATTGTATAATTTCCTCATTCCCCCGATGGTGCCGGTGGACGTCTAGAGTAAAAGGCTGCCTGATTAGTGATTAACATGTTTACAGGGGAAAATGGGTCCAGGCAGCAAGTCAACAAATGACGCTGACTTCTCAAAGACAAATAGCTCAACGGCTGATGTCTTTTTAACAATACGCCCCGTTTGCCACCAGACCTCCTTCTCTGAGGCATCGAGGAGGAGTAATGTGTAAAATCATAAAAACTGACAAGTGTGCACTTTAATTTTAATGCTGTTGGCCACAGATGAATGCCTTCACAATCAGACAGTATCAGACGATAATGTTACACACTCATTGCAGGAGGCTAATGGCTCCCTTGTCAGTGTAGCAGATGTTGAAACATGGCGGACTTACTCTTGCGATCAGCATTGGAGGTTATTGATCCGTCATCCTTCTCCTGAAGGCATTGAGTTTTCATGAAAGTTAGAGGAATCTAAGCAGGCTTTTTACATGAACGTTAATGGGGAAAACAGCCATTTTTAATTGATGATGTATTTATTTGTCCTCAGAGAGGACTTTTTTTCTTTTCCACAGTGGTTCATACATAATAAAGACACATAGAACATTCAGACTTATACAAAATTATACAATAATTAACACACCAAATTACAAACATTGACAAAGGCGTAGCACACCAGTGGCTGATCCTCTCTGTGCATTGAATGGTTTGTTTAAAACCCGTACGGAAGTAGGGATGAAGCTCTTATAACTAGCCTTTCTGCATTCTGTTCCTACGGCCATAAAGGAGGGGGGTGAAATATTGATGAAGTGGATGATCAGAATCATGTATAATTGTCAAAACTTTACGGATCATGAATGACTTAACAGTCAGATAAACTGTGAGTTGAAACACCAATAATTTCGCTGGCTAACTGAGTTATCTTTACAAGTTTGTTCTTATTACTGACTAAAATGATATATATATAAAAAAATGGCACCATACTGAAGAACTGGTTTATTAATACTACGATACAGAAGAAGAAGATTAGGCTGTTTTTTTATTTTTATTTAAAATGGTTAATCCCATTTCATATAATCACATCAGGATGGTGTACACATAATCCATATTTTTGCATTCAAAAACACCTTGATGAAGTGCAAAGTAGATGTATAAGATCTCATGAAAGGATGGGCATTCAGAGAAATTTGCAGTCGAGTCAGTGTTGTATAATTGAGATAGTATTATAGTTTCTATTGATATTTCCAATTAGTTATGGATAGGGTTAGGTTTGCTAACAAAATATCAACAAAATATGTCGACCCAGGAAGATGTCTTGGCAAAATCCCGGTGAGCACCATGCCTCCTGACGGTGTTCTTGGTTAATGAATGAACATAGCACAGTTAGTCTGACATCTACATTCTGTTTTATTAATATATTAAATGCAGCTTTGTCATTGTAGGGTCTTGAACTTAAAGTGAAGATCTGGCATGAGACTGGAAACGTTTAATACCGAAAGGTGAGAGGTCGTGTGAGGGAACCTGCCCCATGGCCAATTGAGAGAGCACCTTCCCTATGATAGGGCCGAACTTGAAGCCGTGGCCTGTGGAGAAAGAATGAGACAAAAATAAAAAATAAAATTTTACTGAGAGGTGAATCATCATAGCATGGAGTTGACATTCATTCAATCCACTGGGGTAAAAGAACCGCACCTCACGGGAATTTACAACGGACCTCTATAAATAGCCATTATCTGTCGTCCACGGTCTGACTCAGAAAGCCTTTGCATGAGAGAGCAGAGAGAGAGAGAGAGAGAGAGAAAACCCAATCATGCTGGCACCATCACACCCGCTGTTATGGGACGTTTATTTTTTGGGTGGGTTTTGGATTTTACAGTAAATTAAGAAAATTGTTCTCCTTTGTCGAAGAGAGTGGACTATCAGAGGCTTCATAGCATGGTTCTGTTCATGTATGTTTTATTTTTTGTTGTATTAAAGAGATATATTTAGCTTATGAAAATGAAAATTCTGTCATTATTACTCACCCTCATGTCATTCCATACCAATCTTTCATTCAGAAATAAGTAATAAAGTAATAATACTGTTCAAAAGTTTGGGGTCGGTAAGATCTTTCAATATTTTTTATATGAAATCTCTTATATTCACCAAGGCTGCAGTTATTTTATTTAAAAAGAATTATTTTAAAATGTAAATGATTCCTGTGATGTTAAAGCGGAATTCTTCAGTGTCACATGATCCTTCAGATATCATTCTAATATGCGGATTTGGTGCTCAAGAAACATTTCTTATTATTATCACTACTGAAAACAGTAGTTCAGCTTATTCGTTTTGTGGAAGCTGTATTATATTTTTTCTTTCAGGATTCAAAAATAGATTATTTAAAAGAAAAGCTTGTATTTGAAATAGAAATTCAATTAACATTATAAATGTATTTACTGTCACTTTTGATCAATCTGTCCTTCCTGAATTAAAGTATAATTTTTTTCTAAACTTTTGAACGATAGTGTACTCTTCTGTATTTTCAATGCAATTTTTATTTTATTTGACAGGGACAAAGGACAGTAAGAAACTGTCAGAATTAGCTACAAAGCTAAATTTCATCTGCAATCCCTCTGAATTGCAATGATCAGAGACTTTTAAAAGAACTCACCAGCACCATAAAAATATAATAAAAAGTGACCCATATGAAATATACACTGTATTCAAAGACTTCTGAATCCATATGTTAGTTTTGTGTGAGAAACAGACTGAAATTTAAGTTATATCTACTGAAAATCTCGATATTATCCATCCCTGAGTTAATGGGAGTAATAATAATAATATCTGACTCATGAACAAATAGTTAAGTGATTTTCTTTTCAATGATCCAGCTGATTAGGTTCACAAAACTAGCCATGAATCAAACTGATACGATTCTCAAATTCAAATCATGAGTGAATAATGATTGAATTTCAGTCTGTTCCTCACAAAAAAAACTATTCTATGACTTTAGAAGACATGGATTATAAAAACTGCTTTTATAATACTTTAGCATGTTTTTGAAAAAGCTTCAGTCCCCATTTATAGTAACTGCATGGAACAGAACAACCAGCACAATCTTTAGAATTTCTCCTTTTGTGCTCCACAGAGGAAAGAATACAGCTGAGTAAATGACAGAATTGTAACTATCCCTTTAAGAAAGAGATGGAGCTGGGTGAGATGTTTAAAATGCACTGTATTCTTCTCCGACGCTCTCAGCTCTTGCCTTTGCGGATTGGGTGGCTGTTTGAAGTCTGCAAGGCTGGTCTGTGAGTGGATAACACTTTGACCGGCAGATGTGCGCGTGGAGGGTCTTCTGTTCTTGCTTAAACCCCACTGATGTGACTGGGTATCCATGGCAACCGGAGAGCCCTGAGCTCGGAGATTGGCTTGATACAAATTCCGAATGGAAAGAAGGGCAACATCCCGCCTAAGCAGTAGTTTGTGTGTTTGCCCCTGAAACTGATCCAATTCGCACCCTTTAGTTTTTCCCCAGCCGCAAATACAACAGCTGCGCTGAGGGCAGGAGAGCAGCGGGAAGGCGATGCACTGTCATTATGGCAGACAATAAAATGAGAAGAGGCAGGGAGAGGTTAATAGTGAGCATTCCTCTGCTCCTATCAGAGTTGTAATGTATTATTAAGGCAGAAGAATATATGTCATAAATCATTAGTGCGCGATGTGCCAGAGCAATGGGACGGTACCGGTGAAGTGAGGCAGCCACACAATGCTTCCTGTGACACCTCCCAAGCAGCTCCTTTAACTGGAGACAATGCATCACAAGATGAATAGCTACACAGTGCCGCCATAATACTGAATTTCTCTTCCTAACTCCTCCTTCCACCAAACGCCACCATCCGCGCCCCGTGCTGCTAACCAGCGCTTCTCTGAAGTGATTACCAGCGGAATTTAATTAGCCCCATAATTAGTCTAAGGAGGAGGTGATGTGAACAGATGGAACAAATGTCAGGTGAACCCTTTGGCCCCCTGAGAGGAGGGTTCGGGAGCACGCAGGAGCCTGGGGAGCCAGCAACCGCCTTTAATTAAACGATAAAAGACCCCCGCACTGAGGGCTTCACTTCCTGTCCTTCACCAGCGCCCTGTTCCATTCCCTCATTAAAAAAGTTAAGACCTCTCTGAGTCTTTGTGACTGTGTTTTACAGGGACGGGAGTGTACAGAGCATTAGAGCTCGAACTGACCTGAGAATCCAGCACCGATGATGATGTTGCCGTAGGTTGGGTGGGAATCAAGGACAAAGTGGTGGTCTGGTGTGACCTACAAACAACGAAGCAGGGGAATGTTAAACATCAAGACTAGATTGTACTTATTTCTGCAAATATTTGACCTTTCTGTACTCTGAACGTGCACACGGCATGAATTATGAGCGCTGTTTGAACTGAACTTAAAAGTTAATGATAAGCTTAAGAGATGAACAAATCGACAAACTTTCATTTTAACTACTTCGTTATTACATGGTACACTACCGTTTAAAGGTCGTTTTGAAAATAAATGAATACGTTTATTCAGCAAGGACACATTCAATTTGATCAAAATTGACAGTTAAAACTTTTACATTGATCCACTGAAAAGATTTCTATTTCAAATCAATTCAAATGTTCTTTTGAACTTTCTATTCATAAGAGAATCCATCACAGTTTGCACAAAAATATTACACAATATTACAAAAATGTTGAACAGTTTTCAACAATTATAATAATCATAATACAGCAAATGTTTCTTGAGCACTAAATCAGCATATTAGAGTGATTTCTGAAGGATCATGTGACATTGAAGACTGGAATAATGATGCTGAATCACAGGAATAAATTACATTTGTAATTGTAAAAAAAATAATATTTTAACCATATTGCTGTTTTTACTGTGTCACATAAATGCAGCCTTGATGAGCACGAGAGACTACTTTCAAAAACATTGAAGAATCTTACCGTCCCCAAACTTTTGAACAGTTGTTTTGTTTCTAAAGTCGCTTTTTCACTCCGTCCTAAACAAATGTCATTTCTGATTACTACAAACAGAGACCGGTTCAGCAGAAATGATTGTTTTGATTCATTTCGAGCCACTTGTATATTTTCCCTTTGAAGTATGAAAGTAATCGATCCAGT
Organism: Semotilus atromaculatus; assembly: GCA_031834385.1. NCBI lineage: Eukaryota > Metazoa > Chordata > Actinopteri > Cypriniformes > Leuciscidae > Semotilus > Semotilus atromaculatus. The sequence goes on from JAULUF010000015.1 coordinate 12,881,935, forward strand.
GGTTGGCTGACTGAGATGTTGTTCTGTTCTGTAAATTGTATCGAAGAAGACAGCTCTGTGTAGCATGCTTCTAGGGAACTGCTAGCATGCTTCTAGGGAAAGGGTAGTTTATAAAGGATTTAGGTTGTGTTGCATCATCTCTGTCCTTTTCATGTTTGATGTGATTGTACCTTGCATTTGTAAGCTGTGTTTGTATTATTTTTTCATTTCACCCATCTGGATGGAAACTTTGCTTGGTCATGCAAAAGTTAAAAACTGAAAACCTGCTTTGAGAGAATCAAAGGCAACTGTTCGGATACCTTATGGACAGAAAACGAATCATTGTTATATAGCTCAAGCATATAGCTTCTTTCTCTTGATTTACCGTGAGTAACATGTTTGTACTATGAACAGAAACAATACTATTTTGTGGCTAACATGGCATAATCAGAAAGAGCTTTATTTGTAGTAACAGTAATACAGCATTTACTCTGCCATATACTATATTTTAAAATGAATTGCATGCATTTAGCAACAGAAGTCCAATCCAGCTTTTATTAATATGATATTCCAATATCGGACAAGTAAAGCACTGCGTTACCCCAAATATGTAATTCATCAAATAAAGTGACCTGTATGAGGAGTAATTCAGCTCTTGCAGCTGTTTCATTAGAATAAAACAAAAATAATGTGAATTTAAGTGGTCAAAAGTAACTCTAACAAACTTAAAGTTCAGGGAAGGAGGTGGGTACTGTCAAACGTTAAAGGTAACTTTAATCGTGAAATAAACAAACAACAAAGCGAAAGGAGCGGCAGCGGCCAACAATGGCATTTAATGGCATCCCGCTCCCACGGCTCTTGGCCCCACCCTGCTTCATACCATAGTAACGTAAAGAAAACTTGAATACATTAGCTCATCCATGAACATGATTTCTGCTTGAGTCCCGTCGGATTGCTTTCCTTCGGCTGTGGAGGTGAAGAAGACAACTCCCATGATTCCATGCTCATTCATGCCGACATTAGGCTACACCGTTGTTATTGTTTTGAATAAGCGACCTCTTGCGGCAAAACATGCATAATGTGCCTTTCAATAAGAGGCTAACACTGTGACCCACTCAGATTATAAGTGTCAGACTGAACGCCATTGGGTGGGGCTTATGGTTTGATAATGTAAAACTATTGTCGATGTCTTGCTTTAGAGGTAGTAATATGCAAATGTATTTGGCTGTGTGAGATCACATATCACAGCTTGGTTAAATGTTTTTTTTTTAAACTATGAAACTTGCTGAATGTTTTAATGGTACAAAGACCTCTCTCTCTTATATGTCAAAAGACTCCTTTAAAATGTTTTTTTTTTCTTTCTTCATGACACTCTATTTTGCCTTACATTAAAGAGAATGGGTTTGGGGGTGGGGTTAAAATTTGCCGAATTGTACATTTTTGAGGTTCACTGTAGTATTGCTATAAGACACAGGTTTTAGAAAAAGAAATCAAGCAACCCACAAAATATCCTGTCATGGGCATCTCTGATTAGGACAAAAGTCTGATTTACAAGAAAGAAATAGCTTTAATCACTTTTCACCATATCAGGTCATGTCTGGTTAAGACAGTGTAATTCCAAGTGTCTAGAAGTTTAAAAAAAACAAAAACAAACATCAATTTCAAACCCATATAGAACAGAAATGAATAGCTTGGTTCAATTCCAGCAACCGTTCAATCAAATGGCATGTCAAAATAAAATATGAGCCATGCATTCAAATACGGTTATCCTTCGTCTCTCTTTAAGTGATAAAGAAAGTTTGGTCTGGGGCACACAGTGGCAGATCAGTGATGGCACCTAAGGACGAGCAATGAAGTCACTCACCGTGTACATGCAGCTCTCCACCACAGCGGGCACTGGCACCAGCCCAGGGAGACAGCGGGTGACGTAGCGCATGAGAATATCGATGTCGCCTCTATCCGTCTGTTTATCTCGCTCATCCGGTTCAGTCTCGCTGCCCATGTGGTAACACACCTGCTCAGACACATGCACGCACACTATGATCCATAAAGCCAAACTGACCTATGATACATTACGGATCTGTGATCCACCGCTCGGTATGCTTGGAGGAGCAGCAGATATACGTGCAGAAGGCAGGCTCCAGCGACTAGAGCAGACATAATGCATCTAACATGACACAGCCATCTGTGCTCTCCCATTCAGCCTTGCTAAGTGTGATGAGACTGAAGACTCATGCTGGGCTCTCCTACATACTGAAACCGAGCCATTAGTACCAGGAGAACACAGACCAGAGGAGAGTGCTTCTTCTCTGCTTCTGTAAAAGCATCAAGGACCGTGTATCCATTCAGAGAGCTATAGAGTCACTGATGTACTCGGTCTCTGAAAGCTCTCTGAGTGTGGATGTGTACTGTATTGCTACATGAGGGAATTGTGGATTAATTAACAAAGGATGGAACACTATGGTGTTGAATCTTTGTGGCTTATTTATGAGATGTGGGCAGGCGGTTACAGTAACGCGATGGTCTGTGGTACATTTTGTTATGGTGGTTTAGAATAGGCTATATCTATTGTTGCCAAGGAGAAGTGCTTTTTTAAATTAAAAACACGAGACAAATAGAAGAGCAGGCTAAGGGGCCATTCACACAGAACGTGTTTTTGCAGTTAAAAACACGAGACACAGGTCAGTGGAAAGAAAAAAACACCACAAGGTCTTGAGATGAGTTTTTAAAAGATGCAAAAGATGTGAGACGTGAGTGCAATGTCCGTCTAGCGTGTTTACATAGAAAACAATGGAAAAGTAGTGAGGTGCAATAAAAAAAAAAAAACGTGTACTGTGTGAACGTCCCTAAAGATGTGGTTTAAACTGTATTTTGACCTTTTTGTCCATTTCTTTTTTTTTTTGCGAAACTTGTCATGGACAGGAACCAGGTTTTTTTATTCATTTATTTATTATTTATATACTATTATAGTATTTATTAATATTTTAAATTTTAAAACTTTTCTTTTACTATTTAATTTTTTGTTTATTTTAGTTTAATTTTGTTATGTGTTTTTGTTGCAAGTTTTTTTAAAATATTGTCACGGTGTAGGCTTGGAGATGAAGGAGGCAGACGAATCACTACATCAAAATCAAAGGTTTTAATTTCCAGAAGGCAAAATACAACAAAGAGCTCCACACAGAGAGCGTATGCTCAAACATTGACCGACAAACACTGAATAAGGAACAGGAACTAAATACACAGATGAAAATGGGTGACGACAGGTGACGGTGATGAAAAAGATTGACTAATTAACAAAACACAGGTGACTAAACTGAGGACAAACGAGGAGCGGGAAAACTAAATAGGACTAAACCAAAACACTGAAGAAAACGGGGAAAACAGAGAGTCAAACTGTGACAGTACGCCCCCTCCCAAAAAGGCGCGACCTCGCGCCGTATAACATCAATGGGGTGGGGGGGTGGGCGCCCTGGAGGCTGAGGAGAGCGAGGTCTGGAGCAGGAAGCCTCCAGGGCGGAGCAGGACGTGGACGTGGCCAGGGCGGAGCAGGACGAGGGCGTGGCCAGGGCGGAGCAGGACGAGGGCGTGGCCAGGGCGGAGCAGGAAGTCCAGGCGGCCAGGGCGGAGCAGGACGTGGACGTGACCAGGGCGGAGCAGGCCCTTCGGGTGGCCACGGCGGTGCAGACCCTTCGGGTGGCCACGGCGGTGCAGACCCTTCGGGTGGCCACGGCGGTGCAGACCCTTCGGGTGACCATGGGTCCTTGGGCGCCCACGGCGAGGGCCTATGGCCCCCCCCAAAAAAATTAATGGGGAGAGTGACAGAGTCATTACGGGTCTCTGGGCAAGACGGAACCAGCGGTGAAGGGGTCTCTGGGCTGGACGGGACCAGCGGAGAAGGCTCAGGCTCGGCAGGCGCGCAGGGAAGCTCAGGCTCGGCAGGCGTGCAGGGAAGCTCAGGCTCGGCAGGCGTGCAGGGAAGCTCAGGCTCGGCAGGCGTGCAGGGAAGCTCAGGCTGGACGTGGCTGACGTGAAGCTCTGGCTGGACGTGGCTGACGTGAAGCTCTGGCTGGACGTGGCTGACGTGAAGCTCTGGCTGGACGTGGCTGACGTGAAGCTCTGGCTGGACGTGGCTGACGTGAAGCTCTGGCTGGACGTGGCTGACGTGAAGCTCTGGCTGGACGTGGCTAACGTGAAGCTCTGGCTGGACGTGGCTGACGTGAAGCTCTGGCTGGACGTGGCTGACGTGAAGCTCTGGCTGGACGTGGCTGACGTGAAGCTCTGGCTGGACGTGGCTGACGTGAAGCTCTGGCTGGACGGTCTCTGGCTGGACGGTCTCTGGCTGGACGGTCTCTGGCTGGACGGTCTCTGGCTGGACGGTCTCTGGCTGGACGGTCTCTGGCTGGACGGTCTCTGGCTGGACGGTCTCTGGCGGTGAAGGCTCTGTGCTGGACGGGACCAGCGGTGAGGGCTCTGTGCTGGACGGCTCTGTGCTGGACGGGACCAGTGGTGAGGGCTCTGTGCTGGACGGGACCAGCGGTGAAGGCTTTGTGCTGGACGGGACCAGCGGTGAAGGCTCTGTGCTGGACGGGACCAGCGGTGAAGGCTCTGTGCTGGACGGGACCAGCGGTGAAGGCTCTGTGCTGGACGGGACCAGCGGTGAAGGCTCTGTGCTGGACGGGACCAGCGGTGAAGGCTCTGTGCTGGACGGGACCAGCGGTGAAGGCTCTGTGCTGGACGGGACCAGCGGTGAAGGCTCTGTGCTGGACGGGACCAGCGGTGAAGGCTCTGTGCTGGACGGGACCAGCGGTGAAGGCTCTGTGCTGGACGGGACCAGCGATGAAACAGTCTCTGAAGGGTCTGGGCAGGTGGTCATGGCATGCCATGGGAGGAAGCTCTCCAGACATTTGGAGAGTGCCTCTCTCCAGTCCAGACCGGAGATGTCTGGGAGCTTCCTCGAGTCGACCCTCTTAGCCCCTAACCGGTAGCACGCCTTGATCGTCTCGTCGCTCAAGGTGCAGGTGACAGCAAGGAGACAAAACCTCTCTGTGTAGTCAAACAGATCACGGCTACCTTGAGCCACCGCCGCGATCTGTCCAGCGAGTTCCCAGCTCATTTTCTTGGTCGGTCAATCTGTCACGGTGTAGGCTTGGAGATGAAGGAGGCAGACGAATCACTACATCAAAATCAAAGGTTTTAATTTCCAGAAGGCAAAATACAACAAAGAGCTCCACACAGAGAGCGTATGCTCAAACATTGACCGACAAACACTGAATAAGGAACAGGAACTAAATACACAGATGAAAATGGGTGACGACAGGTGACGGTGATGAAAAAGATTGACTAATTAACAAAACACAGGTGACTAAACTGAGGACAAACGAGGAGCGGGAAAACTAAATAGGACTAAACCAAAACACTGAAGAAAACGGGGAAAACAGAGAGTCAAACTGTGACAAATATATAATAATAATAATAATAACTTTATTTTTATATAGCGCCTTTAAAGAAGCTTCTCAAGGTGCTTTACATAATAGAACAAACAAATGAAAATACAACACACAGTCAGGTAAAAGCTAACCTAAAAAATGAGATTTAAAAATACTTAAGAGTCTGTGCATCTCTAATATTTGGAGGGAGTGCATTCCAACGCCTCAGAACATAGGATGAAAAAGCCCTGTCCCCTACAGTACACAACAGAGTCTGTCTTTTCTATTTGGCTTCAATTTATTTTTATTTCAGATTTTAGTACTTTAGCTAATTTTCGGTTTAAGTTTTTTTTAAGTTGTTCATGATATATTTATATTTTAGTTCAGCTTTATTTCATTGAATGGAAACTATTATTAATAGTTTTAGGAATCTATAACAACACTGACAGGATCTGGAATGACGCAAGCCAGACTTCAACCACGAGCTAGATAACCACTTGGCCATGGCTCCAACCAAACCTGTTCTTTTAAAAAAAACAGCAACCCTGCTGTCACTCACCTTCATTAGTCCTGGATACTCATTGGACGGGAGGCCGTAAATGTCATATTCCCCTTCTTTCGGCTCCATCTGTATAAAACATGGAAAACGTTGGCTGACACTATAGGTGCCTGGGATCTTCTCCTTCCAGTAGCATACATTAATCTTTACAACCTGCACAAAAATAAATGACCCATATTACAGATAAAAAACAGCATGTAAATTAAAAATGAATATAAACACTGATATTGAGCTCACATCAGGATAAATGTATGTAATAAGGAGTGATGATTCGGTAGCTCAGAATATTCCAGCCTGTCTTCTCATTCAGAGACCATAAAAATTCACCAGTGCAAAAATTCATTGCTCATATATTGTCGTGCTCACCCAAGCGCAGACTTTCAAGCCTGTGCTATCCTGAAAAATGCAATTCCAATTCTAGGTCCAATTCGGAGTTTAACTAAAACAGAGTACTTTTTCCATCACTTCTCTCGTGGCGTGTGACACATAAGAGATCTCTGTGGACTGGAGACTCTGGGAGCTGTTTATAGGATTGGGAGGTGAGTATAAGGTGGTTTCTGTACATTCACAAATAACTCACTTTTCATTCTGCCCAGGGGTGTAATCCAGATCAATCTATATGTGGCTGTGTGTGTTTCACAAGCTATGGCTGGTAGTCAATATGCTTTATATATTGCCACGCTCACATTTTTCAGAACTTGTTTTCCAAACCCAGACATTTCACACTGATATATTGTTCCATGATGCCTTTAAAGAAAGAAAGAAAGAAAGAAATTTTAGGTGAGAAAAATTAAATGATTGATGGATGGATGGAAGAAAGGAAAAAGGTGAATGAACAGATAGATTGAGAAAATGAATGATTGAACAGATGAAACAGAGGGTTAGTAGGTGAAGAAAGAAATATAACAACTGGATGGATGAAAAGATGAAAAAATAATGTGTTTAGATGAGTAATTGAAAGAAACAAAGAAAAAAATGATGTTGGTGAGAAATATTTAATGAAATGGCTGGATGGGTGGATGGACGGACGGACGGAAGAAAAAAGGTGAGAAAATGATTGAATGGATGAAGGGATGTAAAAAGAAGATAAATTAAAGAAAGAATAAATGAACTGACAAAGTAAAGATGGTAAGTAGGAAAAAAAATATGACAAAAGAATGGAGGAATTAATCAAAGATGTAATGTTACTAGCTGAGTAATTAATCACATAAGAAAGAAAGAAAGAATAATAAAAAATAAATTATGAGGGTGAGAAAAATTAAATGGATGGATAGTGAGTAAACGAGAGAATGAATGAATGAACAGGTTAAATAAAGAGGGTGAAGATAGAAATATAACAAATAGATGGACAGATAAAAAAGAAAGAAAAAGAAAAAAGGTGAGAAAATAAATGGATGGATGATGGAAAAGCAAATAAATGAAAGAATGAATAAATTAATTATCAAAATAAAGAGGGTAAGTAAGTTAAGAAAGAAATTTAAGAAACTGATGGATGAAAGATGTAATTAATTCATTTAATAATTCATGGATGCATGAAAAATGAATGAAAGGTGAATGGTTGAAATAAAAAAGAAAGTAGGTGAGTGAAAGAAAGAAAGAAAGAAAGATGAGTAAATAAAAGAATGAATGGATGGACAAAATAAAAGGTAGGTAGGCGGGTAAATGAATTAATGAATGCAAGGGTGAGTAAATGAAAGAAAGTATCTGAATGAATGAATGAATTAATTGCAAGGGTGAGTAAATGAAAGAAAGTATCTGAATGAATGAATGAATGAAAGGGTGAGTAAATGAAAGAAAGTATCAGAATGAATGAATGAATGAATTGCAAGGGTGAGTAAATGAAAGAAAGTATCTGAATGAATGAATGAATGAATGAAAGGGTGAGTAAATGAAAGAAAGTATCAGAATGAATGAATGAATGAATTGCAAGGGTGAGTAAATGAAAGAAAGTATCTGAATGAATGAAAGGGTGAGTAAATGAAAGAAAGTCTCTGAATGAATGAATGAATGAATGAATGAAAGCAGGAAGATGACTGTGTGTAGAGTATGCACCTTGAGTGGCAGCTGCAGTCCAGTGTGTGTCAGGAGTCTGTTTGCCCAGGGTCCAGCTGTGATCACCAGGCTTCTCCCTCTGTACACTCCAGAGCCTGTGGTTACAGTGACCACAGCGCCAGGTGTAACGTCAATCACTCTCTCCCCGTCCTTTATCACACCCTCACTGGACTGAAAGAGTCTCTGAGAGAACACACACAGACAAACACGAAACGCCACATGCAGAAGCAGATTAAAGCGTTTCAGTCTGACTACAGGATGTTCAATTTCACTGCATAGACGAAACTTCTTCAAAACAGCTCAGCTAAGACAGAAAACCCTAATAAGAGCAGTGAGGAGGGCCTGGTTAAAATGTAACAGCGGCTGAGTTCGACACAGAGAGATGTCAACGGGGATCAGTTAAAACTGGAAAAATCTGGTCAGATTCGGGCAAGAGATAATGGAGTTTCCTTAGTGAGAGCCAAAAGGGAGCTTATCACTGCACTCTGTAGCTGCTGTAGGCAGAGCTTATTCAATCCAGAGAGGCATTGTGTATAAAAGTGCATGGCCATATTCCCTAGATAGGGTGTAAGGAGCCTTTAACAAGCAAGTTTCGCAGCCATATCTTATCTTCGAGAGCTTTAAAAAGCACAGTGAAGGCGACACTGAAGTACAGTTATGTACATAAAGAACATTTCTCACAGTGAAAGTTTAGGAGTCTCACACACTAAGAGATTTATTTCCACAGTACACTGAATTTATTTCACACCACTTGAATTGCTTTAACAGAGCTGAGCACTCTTATCCGGCAACCAAAATAACAATTTGAATAATAATAACAGCATTTATCATAAAAGGAGAATATAACATGTCAAATAAAAAGTCTACTCTTGAAATTATACCCGAAAGTCATATCATGTTATTCTTTTTCAGTCTGCATGCCTCTTTGCCAACTGCTACAGTGAGCTAAAACGGATTTCGTGGCTCCCATGAGAAGAACATTTCAGTGATACTTCTATAAGGATGTGATAAAACACTATCGGTCCAAAGCGGGGTTTTGGAATGGTAGCAAATGTATTCATTTCGCATACATAATTAGATGAGCATCTGATAGCTTTGAGCTGCCAAGCTAAATATGAGATTGACGTGTGACATTCCAACAGCCTCCTAGAGATTTTCGAAATAAATATTTTAATAATATGATTCACTGAAACAAGAAAAAAAAAAAAAATCTAATTTTACACTACCGTTCAAACGTCTGGGATCACTAAGATTTTTATGCTTTTGATAGAAGATTTTTACGTGCAAGAATACTTTATTCAATGAAAATACTGTCAAACACTGTAATTTAATGAAAGTCATATAATGAAATATTAATGTATTGTATTTGAATATATTTTACTTTTTTTTCTTTTTCTGTGATAGCAAAGCTGAATTTTCAGCATCATTACTCCAGTCTTCAGTGTCACATGATCCTTCATCATTCTAATGTTGATTTAGTGCTCAAGAAACATTTCTTATGATCAATATCGAAAATAGTCATGATATCATAGAAAGTCAAAAAGAACATTTCTTTGAAATAAAAATCTTTTGTAACATTATAAATGATATACTGTCACTTGTGATCAATTTAATGTGTGCTTACTGATTACAAGTATAAATTTCTAGCAAAAATTTTTTACAGACCCTGAACTTTTGTACAGTAGTGTATATGATCAGCTGACCTGTACAGCTCGGAGGGCTCTGTCCGCATACAGCACCCCAGCAAGGGTGTCTATCAGGGCTCCGTTCCCGTCGGTGAGATTCACATTGGGAAAGTGCTGGGTGAACTCCTGCTTCTCCAAAACCACTCTGGGAATCTGGTGGCTTTGCATCGTGGCCTGTAGGCGTGAGAAACCCTCGCTGTTCTCCGGACCCATAACCAGTAGGCCTGTGCGCCTGCGAAGGGAAGTGCATAAGATGACTTACGTGTCCATGTTGAACAGCTGCACCTTGATTTAGGTGGAAGTGCTCTGAGGCATGTGTAAATTGTGCAAAGTGCCGTATGCGCCTGCTTGTGATGCAGGTGTCTTAATGTGAGGAGTTATGGCACTATGGATGAGAGGTTGGGAACACAGGTTTTAAATCAACAATGTGTGATAGATGGTCGTGCTGTTTTCTGTGGATACTGTTTTTCAAGGCCTACTTCATCTGCCAGGCATCATGATGCATGGGCAGCACGAGTTCACAGGCCCAAGTCATTCATCAGAGATTTTTATGACTGAATCCCCCACTGCTGGAGTGCGTGTTTGATTTGGGACACTGAAAGAAGGATTTGTCAATGCCCTTGTCCCTAATAGCAGAAGGGGCAGGTCACATAATCGTGGGGCAAGATCCTTTCTGAGGTAAATTAGTGTTTCAAAGATGTATTTTTAATTTGTCATTTTAATACTGCCCGAATCAAACATGCATAGAATAATTTCCTTACACAACCTTAAAATTGCCTGCTGTTTTAACTACCTCTAATCCTGTCTAGTTAGGAACGTCTGTAATGGCAGAATCCTCATTTATTTTGACCTTCGTTGCACACTTTAACTAAAGCTAAATCTATCATTGTTCTGTCTGTCACAGCTTTATTATGAATTTTGACCTTTTTGGCAGCTCTCTGGGTAAAATAACAGTTGGTGGTTTAAGTTGTTGGAATCCCATCTATTGTAAAAAGAAAATGAATCATAAATAAGAGTCAGAACAGCCACTGTAAGAGTGTCAGAGATGAAACAGCCTATAGGCAAAGTGGGGTTTTGCATAATTTCAGCATAAATCTATATAATTTTGTGAGGTACTGATAATGGACAACACAAACTACTGTATATTTCAATAATGAATTCAATACATACTATGACTAGGACTATTTATAATAAAGCATCTCTAAACTGTGTTCTAATTGGTCTGTTTATCAAACTGTAAAGCTATAAAGGTGTGCTGATATTAATCAATACAGAAAAAACAACTGATTTTGATGTGTATACTAGTCAAAATTTTGGGGTCAGTAAGATTTTATACTGTTATTCAACAAGGTTAATGATTAAAAGTGAAAGTAAAAACATTTATAATGTTACAAGATTTCCATTTCAAATAAATTCAGTTCTTTGGAATTTTCTATTCGTCAATGAATCCTGAAAACGTACCACAGTTTGCGCAAAAGTATTCAACGGTTTTCAACATTGATAATAATAATAAATATATTTTTAAGCAGCAAATCAGCATATTAAATTGATTTCTGAAGGATCATGTCATGTGACAATTATCAAAATATATTAGCATAAAAACGCTTCACAATATTACTGTTTTTACTGTATTTTTGTATCATATAAATGCAGCCTTAGTGAAAATAAGATACTTCTTTCAAAAAGATGAAAAAATCGTATTGACCCCAAACGTTGAAATGGTAGTGAGTATTTCCATTTAGGATAATGTTGCCATATGCATTAAAAAAGACAATCATTAATGCTGGTCTTAAATGATAATCGCAAGCCACTTTGTCACATTTACTCCAAGAAATGATACAGAATTATTATCCAAAACCCTACTTTGCTTAAAAGTGTTTTTAAACTTTTGGAAGGCACTGAATGTTTATTCCAATGGGTTTTGTGACAGACGCATCCAGCGTAAACGTCTTTGCATAACTCCCACATTCACACAACAGACACTTCCAACTGTGTGAAAACTAGTCCTGACCAAACCAGTAATAACAACTGCCACTCATTTGGAAAGCATGTGCCATCTAAATAGTGCAAATATCTATATAGGAAGAAAAGAACAGAACAAATCCAGCATTCTTCAAAACCTTCCACACATTTTTCAGTCCCTGCCCAGCAGTCTCTGGGATGCTCAAGGACACAGGTGGCCTCTCATCAGGACACATCTGTCAGAGAGCTGAGATGGATAGCGGCGACTGATTCTGCATCAAGGCTGAGTGGGCTTGATCCACTTGTGATACATTAGACCTCTCCGACACTGGAAAAAAAAGTGTGCCCCACGGTCTGTGGATGATGCGCAGGGACTAGATTGAAAATGCACCATAAAGATATGGTGAGTTCTATGACAAGTTTTGAAGTACTTTACACGCTGTACATCGAAACCTGGCATAGCACTCACCATAACTTTAAAGGAGTATTTTTATTCTAGTCCCTTATCATCATCATTCTCAAACTGTGGGGCACACTTGTTTTTCCAGTGTCTACATGTTGCATAGGAGTTAGAAAATGTTATTATTCTTCCTTAGATGCTTACACGCACTCACCTGTACAGTTCAACACCTGCTTCTTCCTCAAGCTGAGCCCAGAGCTCATAGCTTTCCTGCATCATCTGTATGTAGAAATATTCCTCATAGGCTTTCCGTATGATCCTGGTCTGGCCATGAGAGCTCCCTCTGGAGTGGGGCAGAACAAACTGGGGAAAAGGGGGAATTCGAAGAACACTATAATACTTCTGGATGTGCATTATCTTGTTTCAATAATAACAATAATGTAAAAAAAAAAAAAAAAGACCTTAATGCTGTCTATAAATTTTCTTACTGCTTTGGGTGAGTATTCTGACTTGAAATTATAAAATAGGTACTTTTCTAACATTTGTTTAATGCTGTAATTTGGGAACGAATAAGTCTGCAAATCATGCTGTAACCGACCTGCTCCAGCAGTAGAGTTTTCTGCTGGTTTTTGGCCAGCTGATAGGCAGTGCAGGACCCCTGGATCCCTGCGCCAATGACGATACAGTCGTACACTTCAGACGACATTTCCAGCTTTAGTTCTCTCTCGTGAGATTCTTCTGGACACACAAACACGATGAAATTGCCGTGACCTACTTTTCGTATTAGTTCAAAGTTCTCCGGTTTCACTTATGTAACCATGATCAGCTGAATGTAAGAACCGCCTTCTGGGTTTATAGCACACACAATTTTTAGTGAATGTTTTTTCACCAAAAACATAATTCAAAGATAGAAGGACCGGTGTACGTCATGACGTATTGACGCCTATTACATCGCGACGTAAAACTTTTCCAATATTATATTTGGATTGGGAAAATGTTTACATACGCAAGGAGAAATGGTCTGAAGGATCCAAGCCAAATTTAATGCATTTCCTCTTGGAGACCAAGGACTGCAGGATCTGTTTGGAGAACATTTTGTCAATAAAAAGCAATATATATATATATATATTATTATTATTATTATTATTTATTTTTTTTTAAAACAAATTTATAATAGTTTTTGATTAATGAACTGATGTACACTCTGGGATTTTTGTAAATATGTTGAATACCGCTGTATACTTTGTTCTATTAAAAGAGGTTGCACTTGTAAGCATATGTTTTTATTAGAATCAGAATCAGAATGAGAATTTATGTTTACACAAGGAATTTGTCTTGATAATAATGATGTTTATTGTAATTCCAGTTTGTTTAAACTGATTTAACTAATAAAAACTAAATAATTTAGAACCTAAACATAATTATAGCCTACATAATGCAACAAATGTATTATTGGCTGAAATTGTTTTGCAGGTTTTAATAAAATGTTATTTATTTAAACCAACTATTCTGTATGATTGTTGAAAACAGTATCATAATCTTAATCATTTCGTCAACATATTTCCAGTAGATTAACTACCAAGTTCATTCCAAGACAGTTATGTTATTATCAGCTCACTCACTCGCATATCAAGTTGGGCTTGACTTGAGATGCGCACGCATCTCAAACAGTTTTTGAATCAGTTCAACAGATTCATTGAAAAGAACGATTCGTTAATGATCCGGACACTGTACTGTACGTGGGTTCGCAGTTAGTTACTGCATGCTCGTAGTAGGCTACCTGCTGTGATTCGTTATTAGGATGTATTTTCTGTGTTCTAAATTATGAGAGCGCTGAACTGAAGTGAGTTTATCTAGTAGTGCGATAATCAGACATTGGAAAGCCAGTGTCTCCATCTTTTGTGTTTGCTTTCGTTCGTAGCAGGTTTTTCCTTAACAGTGAAACGGAAAACCTGGAGTGAAGTTTTTGCAGAACACATAGGGAATACCTTTTGTCGCTCAGTTCCATACTCCGTTCCACATTTTCCAGCGTAACGGTTTGGATTATTTGTCTGAAAGGTAATCTTACTCTAATTAATTAAATAATTAGTCATTAAATTGACTCTATATTTATGTATTTAAGTTGACTTTTTACATTAAACTGTTGTATAAAACAAAAGATTAAACTGTGTTAAGCAATATATACAAGTCATATGGGAATTAACGTTATATTAATTGTTCACTTTTATAACGTTTTGACCAGTAGCGTTAGAATGATTTTACAAAGCTAATTGTTACTTTATACCTTTTTAACAATGTTTTAATATGCTTCAGACAGGACGAATATATTGATTTATGGTTTACTTGTCCAAGAAAAATTTAAATAGCAGTTTATTGTGAGTTGTTTGTTGTGACAAACTGACCACAAACCTGTGTTGAGAAACGTGGTAAACTGACTGTTAGTAGACTAACGTTATATTGAATGTGTAATGCATGTTTTTTTTTTAAAGTCAGGTCAACAAAAGAGAGATGAGTAACAGGACAGAAGGGACAGGTGACATGGAGGTGAGTTAGAGATAAATATGAATGGGTCATTCCTGTTATACTGTACATTTAGTTTGTTTTAGGAGTTTTGATTAATATATGAGAACAGGCCGAAGCAAAGAGAGAGTACTGTGCCTGGCAGGGTTGTGACTGGGTTCCAATGTGTGTAACATGGTAGTGTGGAGTCAGTTGCAGGCTGAGCAGATGGATCCTGTGGATGGTCAGGTCTGGAGAGGGTCAGATGGTCTTGCCCCCTGCCGCCGAGGCCTGTCATGGACAGATGTAGACTGATCTTCCCCACAGACATGCTGGTAGAGTGCCTTTTGTGTTTACTATGCAAATAGGTCTACTGAAGATAAAATATTTTGATTTCAATAGTTACGAATCTGTCTGTGGCATTATAAAAACGACAACCAGTATGACTGGTTCTGATGGAGGTATGGCAAATGCTTTTCCTTGCCAATACAACAATGATTGACTTATGTATATAATCAGATCAGATTTGATTTCCAAATATTACAAATAATTATTTAGCTTACTGGAAACTCGTGGCAGAACATGCATCTGACAGAGAGCTATTGTGTTGGTACGCCGTCTCGGTATGATCAAGAAACCCCCTCAGTCTCATTCATTTTTAGTTGGTTCTGTTCACTCTCCAGCTTTTGAAGGACAGCTCCAACATGCCAATTAACCCCTCTCTTCCCCCCCAGCTTGTTAGGCTGGATTTGTGCTCCATCAGAATGGTACTCTCGCCGAGATGTATCAGCCTTCCGAGACATATCTGGAAGCTTATTGATTTTGGCATATTATTTTATGAGTGGGAGTTGGGAGGCTGTAAATGGTGAACAGGCTGTTTCGTTGTTTGAGCTGCTAAGCTGCTGTATAATTACATCGGTGACCGTAAAGCCTTCTGACTGGGCCCACATCTGGGCAAAAACACAGCTAGTGAAATAAGACAGTGCCTTGTGCTCTTTATGAGCCAAGGCCTTTCTGGGACCCCAGAATCACCATCTGTAGATAGTGAAAGTTTATTTCCTTTTGTGGCATGGGCACATACTGTCTCCCCGTGACATGATGTATGACAGGCTTCTTAAGCATTTTAAGGGTTTACTGCCTGGCAGCAGTGTTTAAACTGCAGTGTCAGGACAATCTCATGAACATCACCATGTCTCAACATCAATAACTATTTGAGTGGAGAAAATGATGCTGCAAAGATTTTACTGCCTGTGGGATAAAAGTGCTGTCACACCACTTCTTGCGATGCAGACTCATCAGGGAATTGCAGTATTTTCTTAGCTCAGTGGAAAGGTAAAATCGAATTCCACACAGGGATAGGAAAATATTTGTTGACCAAAACTAAATAGTGATATAGGATGTGTTATTTGGCACAGATCTGTATTTTTTATCCATGTGTAATCAATAACAGTGTAACAGTGACTTCACACTTTTTAAAGTATTTTGCCCATTCATTTTTCTCATAGCAATTTTAAAAGGGTCTTTGTTAAAGAGTTATAGAGTCATGAACCAAACCAAATACACACACACATTATTTTATATTTAAAGGGATAGTTCTCCTAAAAATTAAAATTACACCATGATTTATTCACCCTCAAGCCATCCTGGGTGTATATGACTTTCTTCTTTCAGACGAATACAATCGGAGATATATTCAAAAATATCCTGGCTCTTCCAAGCTTTATAATGGCAGTGGATGGAGGATGAGATTTTTAAAGCCCCAAAAAAGTGCATTCATCCATTATAAAAGTAATTCACACGGCTCTGTGGGATTAATAAAGGCATTCTGAAGCGAAGCGATGCGTCTGTGTAAAATATTCACATTTAAAACATTATAAACTAAAATAACTAGCCTTCCTGCAGACGGCAGTACGCATTGATTTACGGCGAAAGAGTAACCTTTGACCTGACGCATGACATATTGACGAACGAGGAAGCGCAGTGGATAGAGCAAAACAAAACACCAGTCACAAATTAGAAATTAAAGAGAAATGTCTGAGGATTTGGATATAAGAGAAGAGAAGAGGAGCTTGAGTTTGCTGCCCAGCCCTATTTGTTTGAACTTCGAGAGGTGTCAAAGCTTACGATACTCCTACATCCTACGTCTTATATCGCTTCAGGGCTTACTCTTTTGGCGTAAGTCGACTTGCTTAGGCATATGCCAGAAGCTAGTTATTTTAGTTTTAAATATGGATATTTTTCTTACAAAAACCCATCGCTTTGCTTCAGAAGGCCTTTATTAACCCCCTGGAGTCGAATGGATTACTTTTATAATGAATGAATGCCCTTTTTTGGACTTCAAAATCAGGACCACGTTTCACTACCATTATAAAGCTTGGAAGAGCAATGATATTTTTAAATATAACTCAGATTGTGTTTGTCTGAAAGAAGAAAGTCATTATACACATAGGATGGCTTGAGGGAGAGTAAATCATGGGATAATTAAAATTTTTGTCTGAACTATCCCTTTAAGTATTTTGACTCAATTACGTTATTTGCAAACTCTCCAGCCACTTTATTAGGTGCACCTGTTCAACTGCTTGTTAACGCTAATCACATAGCAGGAACTCAATGCGTATAGGCATGTAGACAAGACGATCTCAAACTGAGCAAGATGGGGAAGAAAGGTGATTTAAGTGACTTTAAATGGCATGGTTGTTGGTGGTCTGAGTATTTCAGAAAGTGCTGATCTACTGGGATTTTCACGCAGATCAATCTTTTGGGTTTACAGACAATGGTCATAAAAACTGCAAATATCCAGTGAGCAGCAGTTCTGTGGGTGAAAATGCATGGTTGATTCCAGAGTTTAGAAGAAAGTCAGTGGCCAGTGGTTCAAGCTGAAAGAAAGGCAATGGTAACTTCTAACCACTCATTACAACCGAGGTCTGCAGAAGAGCATCTCTGAGTCTGAACACACAACACGTCAAACCTTGAAGCAGATGACCTACTACAGCTGCAGAAGACACATCAGTGCCACTCCTGTCAGCTAAGAACAGGAAACTGAGGCTACAATTCACACAGGCTCACCATTATTGGACAAGCAACTGCGCAATGCTATCATGTCAATTTGGACCAAAATCTCAGATTTCCAGCACCTTTGAATCTACGCCGGAGAATTCTGAGGCCAAGGGGTACGAGCAAGGTGTAGCTTATAAAGTGGCCGGTGAGTGTATATGGCCTATTACATTACATTTCTTTTTTTTTTTACATTTTCAACTTTCTTTTTGTTTGTCAAGTTGCTGTTTGTGCATGAAAAAGGTCTGCAAAGTTACAAGCACAAAGTCCACTCCAAAGGGAGTTAGAGGATTCTCCATATCTGTAAGCAGTTTCTGAACTCCCTGAAATGCTATGGTATCCATAGAAGGTGTCTGTGAAATTTCAGTTCAAAATACCCCCCATATAATTTATTATAGCTTGTCAAATTTCCCCCATTTTATGTGTGTCCCTTTGAATGTAAATAAGCTGCTGTTCCCCACCTCAGTTCAGAAGACTGCCGATCTTCGGATACAATAACAAAACACGATAATTTCACTCATCCAAAATCTCAGAAATAACCAGTAGCGGAGTGTGAGCCTTAAGCCTATTTTATGCTTCTGCGTCGAATCGACGGCGTACCCCCGCAGACCCCTCTGCGTCGCCGCGAACCCCTCTCCGACCCCTACGCCGTAGCTCGACGTGCATCTCCAAAAAATTTTAACTACGCGTCGAGGCGACGCAGACCGCAAGGGCTGTGATTGGTCAGATTCAACGCGATGCAACGCAACCTGACGCAGAACCATAAAACGGCCACGACGTCGTAGGGGTTACGGCGTAGCTACGCCGTGGAGTTGACGCAGAAGCATAATGAGGCCTTTACGGATAGACTCAGGACGAGGTTGCAACTTTTAGACTGCACTTGGATGTTGAATGGTTAGTGGATACATTTATTTAGTTGTTGTGGAGTTACTTTGATTAATCTCCTCGACTTGCATATACCATCATGTTTAACTTTTACACAAGTTGACAGGTGAGGTCTTCATAAGATATATTTATAAGACGGCTGTGACATTTTTTTTGGTCAAAATACCACAAGGGTAAAGCCTGAGATTGCGTTTTAACTGGTTACACTGTTGTTGCTTAAAAAAAAAAAAAAAAAAAAAACGACTGCGGCGCCGTGGGTGGAAACCATAGACAGTAAAACGTGCAGATTAAGGGGCGGTAATATTATAATAAGATCCCCTTTCTATGTCTGAAGAGGAGCGAAATATGATCGGCTCTTTTTTTTTTACATGCTTGCAGAGAAAGGCTACCAAAACAAAGTTATGGGTTGTAACCTTTTTACAGTCTATGGTTGTAACTTTTCACATTTTCTGGGTTGGTAGATGCACAGAGGAGAGGACCCGATAACTTTTAAAAAACACTTAAACACTCAAGGCCAAAAAATGGGCAAGGCCTGTTGTTCGTTGAAACTCATGGTTGTTGGCCCTGTCCCAAATGGAACCCTAAGCACTCGCGGTCTTCCTCTGAGTCCGCACTTTCGTGACGTAATGCCGATTTGACTGTCGGGAAGAAGTCTGCTGCGGAGCCCGTGTCAGTGCGGGCTCGGCAAAAGTGGGCATCAAGGGCGCAAATCGACCACTTGGGGGCGCTCGCGAGCACCCTTCTGAGATCTAAAAATGACAAATGGGACACACTGCGGTCTCATGGACGTAACGGACACGCGCACGCGGCAGCCATTGTAAGTCCACAAGACCGAAAGTGCTCATGAAGTGTGCGATTTGGGACTGGGCCATGGTAAGGGGGGAGACATTTCCTAAACACACTCGAAGATGTAGACCAATCAAAGCACACTGTGCTTTTTGGAAGAAGACTTCAGTTCATAGAGACCGGGGCTGCGTTCCAGTCCAAAATTGTCATGCCCTTCACTCGCTAACTTCCCTCCGTCTCGTTCACTCGGATGTACGTCATTGCTTACGTTGCACTAGTGCCCACTACTGGCGGAAACCGCAATGAGCTGAACTGGAACGCCCTAAGCCCTTGATCACTTTGAATCAGCTATGAGCTGATTTATTATTTACTTTTTTTTTTCCTTTAAGAATTTGTTTAATGCAGCATCCACATGTATATAGGTGTGTTTGGGTTGTTTTAAATAAATAAATTATAATTAATATATCATAGAGTGGTTTGTTGTGGTGGTGATTAGACGATCTGTGGTTACGTCACAATCGTACTGCATTGTGGGACATATAGATGCCTGAAGTGTACATATGAAGTAGACTCGCTCCCTCTGTCTAAATCGAGGTAACAAGTGTCTGTCCATATAAACTGACCTCGTCCACTTCACAAAGTGGAACGCACTTCAAAATGGCGGCAGGGATTTCCCTGAGGGGAAGTGCTTAGGGAAGTTCGCAAGTGCGTGTCTAAAAGTGGACTGGAATGCAGCCCGGCTAAACAGAGGGTGCTTCTCAATATCCCTCCTCGCTCCTACGTCCTCCAACCTATGACCCGGAAACCGATCGAGCTCAGCCATCTTGAAAGATGTCGCACCGCGAGGATTCGAGGATCGAGGAGGAGGAGGCTTACTGAGGAGCGAGGAGCGACAAGCGAGGATACCACAGGTGTATCCTATGCGGAAGTGTTCTATCGACTTAAAGGTCCCGTTCTATGCCCCTTTTCACAAGATGTAAAATGAGTCTCTGATGTCCCCAGAGTGTGTCTGTGAAGTTTCAGCTCAAAATACCCAACAGATCATTTTTTACAGCATGTTTAAATTGTCTTTTTTGAGGACTCAGAAAAACGCGCTGTTTTAGTGTGTGCCCTTTAAATGCAAATAAGCTCCTGCTGCACGACACAGGGGGCGGAGCTTCAAGAGCTCGCACTCAGACTCTTAGGACAATTTCATCTCATGGAATAATGATAACATCAGCAACTCTCAGTAACGGTGTTCATTTCGAGTCGGACAATAATGCCTACAGAGTCAGAGGGCTGTATAGAGATGGAACAGGTATAGTTTAGTAGTTTAATTACGGTTATTATAACGTATTTGTCATCTGCTTGTATGTGTCCATTATTTATTAATAGCCTACAAGTCTGCTGTGTCAGACCAGGTTCGAATGATGATCAAACATATACTGATGAGTTTAATAAAGTTTATTGTACATCACACAAAAGATGAAGCGTCAGTTTTACTTCAGAAAATCACCGTAAGAGCTGAGTAAACACAGTAAGTTATAAGAAGTGGGCGAGTTGAGGGAGTTGAGGGAGCATTCCCGTGGGCGGAGGTTAGTCAGAGAGCTGTTCTACTGACGTCATTAAAAACGGAAGTAGAGCGATGTAGTCCAAACGAGCCGTTCACTGTAGGCGACTTCTGTTAAATAAAATATCTCGCTTGGCATTGAACTTTGAGCTTTATAATTTTACAGATATTATTTATACTCTAACAACAACATTACACACTAACTTAAGTTTGAAACATGGGATCACGAAGAACGGGACCTTTAACGTGACGCACGTATTCTCCTCCCCCTTTACATCAGTCACAATAATGTATTTATACTTTACATTTGCAGTTTAAATAAACCACACATCTCACATATTTCAACAGGGTATCTTCTTGCTTTATTATTATTTATTATTAATTTCTTAAATAACCAAACTTTATCAACATAAGGGCAGATCCTTTGAGCGCTGCTGATGACGCTGTGAAGTGACGCTCGAGTGATCAAGTATTCCAATGTATAAAAAAGCTTTAATTCGATTCCTCCGTCCTCATTTTCTTCCCTTGCAGCCTTCCCTCGCATTCTACTGGGGGTGGAGCTGAGACGCGAGGAAAGGAAACGAGGATGCACAAATAAGAATTGAGAAGCACCCAATGTCTTACTGACAGACTGAAGAGAGGGGATGCAACAATGTAAAAAATAATGTGTTTTTGAACATTCAAGAATGAAACCATATTCTAGTAAACCCCCAAAACAAAATCAAGGCATCATGTCCTCCTTTAAGGTTTGTAGCTGTTAAAATAAAATTTCTCTATGAAGAAAATGTATTGGATTTTTTTTAACTTTCGGTATCCGACTTTTGCACTCTTTAAAGATAAGGTAATCTTTCCATTATTTTTGGACATTGACTTGGCTAACATGTGGACCTCTGGCCTGAGCCTGTTACTGTTTGACTGTGGAGAAATAACTCCTGGGTCTGCTCGTTTTTTATTCATAATTTTATTTATGAATGTATTTTTTTTTTTTTTACTCCCAAAGTGTTTCAAAAACCAAGAGAAAGTAGCAATTTTGCAATGGAAAGGTCATGCTTTAGAATAACAGGCATTGGCAAGCAGCAGCACACTGTAACTAACGTGCTGTGCTATTTACTTGGCATTTACTTGCAGCGATTTATTCCACGCCATGTTTAAATATCAAGTCTCCCTTGTTAATATTCATGGTCTTCCACACCTACAGTATGGGATGGTGCCCAGTCTTGTCTAATGAATAACTTAAGACCTATAAATAATGCATTAAGAGTGGCTGCATTACTGTGGATGCTTCAGGTTTTCTAAGTCTTCTTTGGAGAATAAACCGAATTGAATTTGGAGTTCTTGTGTGGTAGATCGAAGTCACGAGATGTAATGTTTCTCTGAGCTCTTGCTGCCGTTTGTAATTGGCTTCCCCGCTGTTAACGCAGAGCTAATGACTTCATTTGACTGTGTGCTGTGTATGAATTGGTGTTGGATTAAACAATTTAATCTCTCTGTGGCCTCATTGGTGGCCATTTAAAAAGGCTGTGCCGCGTTGCAAGAAAATGTTGTGCCACCGGTGATCTCCCAGGGAGAACGGGATTAACCGAATTCTCTCTCTATTTTTGTGTGCACCGAATTCTCTCTCTCTTTTTGTGTGCACCGAATTCTCTCTCTCTTTTTGTGTGCATAGATAGATATAGATAGATAAAGAGAGGTATGTAAATATAATAAATATTAGAGTTAAAGTTTTTACAATTTCACAAATTATATTTTATGTAAAATAAATGTGTAGGCCTATATTGTGTGATGGTCATGGATTGACCGCACATTTAACGGCAACGTGCAAAATCATAAAATCCTAACCCAAATTAGACATTAATATCTCTCCTTTTTATTCGTTTTATGTTATTTCATTTATTTTATTGTAAAAAAAATATTGTATAGGCCTTACATGTAACCTTGGAAACGGTGGTCCCAGCTCTTTTCAGGTCACTGACCAGCACCTGCCGTGTATTTCTGGGCTGATTTCTCACCTTTTTTAGGATCATTGAGACCCCACGAGGTGAGATCTTGCATGGAGCCCCAGTCCGAGGGAGATTGACAGCCATGTTTAGCTTCTTCCATTTTCTAATGATTGCTCCAACAGTGGACCTTTTTTCACCAAGCTGCTTGGCAATTTCCCCGTAGCCCTTTCCAGCCTTGTGGAGGTGTACAATTTTGTCTCTAGTGTCTTTGGACAGCTCTTTGGTCTTGGCCATGTTAGTAGTTGGATTCTTACTGATTGTATGGGGTGGACAGGGGTCTTTATGCAGCTAACGAACTCAAACAGGTGCATCTCTAATTTAAGATAATAAATGGAGTGGAGGTGGACATTTGAAAGCTGCTGTCTGTAACTTTTTTTAAGTTAAAAATAATCCAAAATAATTATTTAAAAAAAAAAACATCTTCAGCCAGTCTTCAAATCTATCTGCTTGCCATAGCTAGATTCAAAACTGTTAGCTTGTAATAATGATTTTAATTCCAGTGGTACTGGTGGGTTTCTGCGGGAAATTAGAGCATGTCTTTGCGTCATTACGTCACACCCGTACACATAAAGAAGGTGTTTCGGCTAGCTGGCTATACCGCGCGTGAGGAGATGTAGAGATGTAGAGAATGAGATGTAGAGATGTAAAGATGTAGAGGCTTTTCTCGCAGCACTTTACATAATTAAACTTATGGCGGATCCAGAAAGATCCAAACAACAATCATTAGTGTCAACTGGAGATTCACCAGTTATAAAACCCAAAAGACTTCGTACTTCGGATTTAAGGTGGCTAGAGAAAGAGAAAGAAACCGTCTCATGCGAACACAAGGATAAACATCGCCAGGACTTTTGAAGGTGCGTGAACTTGTTTTGAAGGGGTTCGAAACGGAAGAAGAGACTACTTTTTTCTGCTTAACGAGACATTTCAATAGTTCAATCGTGTAACAGTACGTTTTCTTAATTCATACAGTTATGGAGTTTCCTTTGTGACTTTCTCGTTTAGCTATTATGGAGAATATGAATTCTGAACTACACAGGTAACCATAAAACACATTAAATGCAACGTTAGTCACTATAGGGCTGCATGATTTGGGGAAAATGTCATATTGCGATTATTGAGGTCAATATTGCGATATGCGATTGCGATATAATAAACAAATGGTTTCATGAGTCAACTTGCTTGGTTCTAAAGCAAAATGCGCACACAGATTAGTGATACTTCTGTGTATTAATGTGTGTTTCTCCACTCAAACTAGCAATAACAACTAAATGATTGATAACACCTTTAATGATCAATAAACCATTGATGTCTGGATAAAAATGTCATTACAAGTGAAAGCTAATATAAAAAAATAAATAATTTATTAGGCTTCAAAAATTATAACAGCTTTTAATTTAAGTGAACTTAAAACAATCCTCACATAAACCCATAATAAATGTCATTTACCTGTGCCCTTCCTGATGTCTGACAGGTAGGGCATACAGAAATTGAATAAAGTTATCAAACAGTCTGCATAAATTATATATAAACTAGGCCCTAATCCTTATTAAAGCTACAAAAGTTCTTTAGTCAAGAGCACCGAGTAATTTTATCTGTTCAATTTGTTCTGTGATTAACTTTACTGACAGAAAGCTTTATTGGATGCTGGCCCTTTAAGAAAAGCCGTTGCTGAGACGCGGATCTCACACGCACCTCATTCTCTCAAAACTCTTTACGTCCGTCATAAGACTGCTCTTATGTTATGAAGATACTCGACAAAATGATATTTTGGCATAATTGTGTGTGTAATTGTTCTTTCAAGCGTGAAAGAGAACTGTATTCTGGCGCACGTTCTGTGTATGCGCATGATACTGGCCGCGCGCGTCTTTCTGTGAGTCACAGTCAGGACATTCACAGACAGCGCGCTCTTTTTTTTTTTACTTGTCGTGCAAGGTTTAAAGGCATTCGCACGAATAAGAGCAGGATGACGTAACACTAGCCAAAGGATGACAAAAAAATAACAGATGCTGCGTTAACAGGCCTAATTTGTTTATTTCATATAAAATCGCAGCATTTTGCATCATATAATCGCAGAGGTTTGACATCGTGATTGCGATATGATTAATCGTGCAGCACTATTAGTCACGCAATGCTGATGTTGTTAACATGAACAATTTGAGAACAAAGTAGGCTATAATTTGCACGGTTGCTGTAAATCGCGTTGATTAAATCTAACGATCGCTTGTTATGTCGAATGCTTTTTCCCCCTTAGTTGATCAGAACAAAAATGGATGTTACTTACTTGTTCAGAAGATATTTTCCAGTGAAAATTCTTATGTTGGTCAAACTTTCAAAAAGTGTATCTGTGAATCTGAATGACAGTATCTACACAGCGCGGTTATTGACAGCAGCACTCGCCTCAAAACATTGTGTTCATCCGCGCTGTTTCATGCCGATTTACAACCCACGTAAAGTTGATAATTCCACGAATAACTGCAATTGTAGATTTCGAACAGAGATGGTGACAAAGAGGAAAAGCTGCGGACTGCAGCTTTAAAGGCAGACTAACAGGTCTTTGAGGGTCAGAATTCTAGCTGATAGATAGGTGTTCAAATACTTATTTGCAGCTGTATCTTACAAATAAATAGTTAAAAAATCATACGTTGTGATTTCTGGACTTTTTTTTTAGATTATGTCTCTCACAGTGGACATGCTCCTACGATGACAATTTCAGACCCCTCCATGATTTGCAAGTGGGAGAACTTGCAAAATAGCAGGGTGTTCAAATACTTATTTTCTTCACTGTATATGGACAAATACACAAAATTATGGCAAAATGCCACCGTATTGCTGAGTATTCATGTAAACACAGTCAGTTATGTCTTAAGTGGAATAAAGAGTGGAAAGAAATCACGTGTGTAACAATTTATTGGATCCGTGCAGCTCTTGAATTGACAGTAGCCTAATAAACCTGCTTCATTCTGTCTGCTTAATGTTAATAAAACAACAGGCACAATCTGCTCACTGCTCTTGACTGAATAGCTTTTGTAGCTTTAATAAGAATCTGTGTATATATATACATATACATATTTGATTATTCAATTTTCAGTTTTTAAATATATTTAAATATAATGAACATTATTTTACACACTTAAAGCAATATATCGCATATTGAATATCGTATTATTTAACTAATTATTTTATTTATTACTTCACATTTTTCTTAAATATCATGCAGCCCTAATATTTTCAGCTTCAGTGGGTCAGTCTACTACCAGGGGCCAGAGGCTACTTTTCGGGGGCTGTCCCAAGCTCTGTCTTCTGTAGAATATGACCATAACATCGGCTGAGCAGTGAAAGAGTGTCTGGTTCCTTCACCCCACAGCACTCCTATCTGCTCTGATGAGCGTTGCTCTTTAACTTTTGATGTGAGGTTTATGTGTCTTGGTGCATTGCCGGATACAGTGTAAGGAGCTTAGGGTCACTATCTACTCACAGATGTATTGCTTGAATAAATAGGGACTCAGAGAAAAAGCAAAATATAGTCTTCTGACAGTTCAAGTCTGATGGGTTGAGAAATAAAAATTTTGCCTGAATTCATTACTCTCAAATATTCATACACTGAAATTTCTAAAAAGAAATCTGCTTAATGTTGTTTTAGGCAGGTTCAAAGTGGCAGATCTTTTTGTGAAGCTTTTGAGTTCTAAGACAGATAAAGGGATTTTCAGAAGCATGATCTGTTTCTGCTTGGCGAAGCAAGTTTAGGAATTAATATATAGACTTCAGTAAAACACATGCGTTAGTGCTCTGAAGTTGCAGGTTCAGTGATTTTTTTTTTTTGGTCTCCATTTAATTTCCTACTTGCAGTTTTTTTGTTGGTCTTTTTAAAAAAAAAAAGTGGTCAGAAACACAGAAATGCCACTTGCAACAATTTTTCTTTAGGACAGATGTCACCATGGTGCAAGGCTTTCATTTCCCCTCAAGCTAAATGCTTTATGCTTGCCCCTGCATTTATGTGTGAGACCAAGCACGCAGGTGGACTGTTTGATAGATCCCTGCCCAGTGGGGCTGAATGGCCGCTGGGTCTGTGGGTTCTTTGTAGCGTGAAAACCAAGGCTCCACAGACTGTCTAAGCTACGGTGACTGGTCAAGCCACAGTCTGTGCTGTCTGACATGGACACTCACTGCGACAGAGCACTGGGGGAATTACCAGAGAGCACAGAATGCTTCTTAAGGATGATGAGGTTGTTTAGATGTGCTGCTGAGCCCTTAGGACATATACAGTGAGGCCTTGAAACCTTTAACCATGTTAATATGATTTGGTCTTTTATGTCCTATAGTGTATACTTCCATTCAAAAGTTTGGGGGTGGTAAGAATTTTTTGTTTTTGAAAGTAGGGTACGTTTGTGATGTACTAAAAATAGTTTTGAAACCCGGTTTCAAAAGTTTTCGTTTTCAGGCCCCCAAAATGGTATTGTGTAAATGAACAGCCAAAACGCATAAAAAGTTTTTGGTTTTTAGCTGAAAATAGTCATGTGAGTGCCCCCTTACGCTCACCAATAAGAGTGCATGTACTTGCTCAAATGATAAAATTTTTTTAAATAATAATACATATTTCTTTTTTTTTTCTAAAGCATTATTACAATTAAACAAAATGTTTTCTATACTTTAATATTTTAAAATGCAATTTATTCCTATGATGGCAAAGTTTCCAGTCTTCATTCATTGTCACGTGATCCTTCAGAAATCACTCTAATATGATGATTTGGTACTCTAGAAACATTTCTTATTATTATCAATGTTGAAAACAGATGTGCTGCTTCATATTTTTGTTGAATATTTTTCAGGATTCTGAAGTTAAAACATTTTTTATTATCTTTACTGTCAGTTTTAATCAATTTAATGCATATCTGCTGATTAAAAGTAATTAAAAAAAATTTAAAACGTAATTTGAGTTTCACAGATTCATTCATTCTAGTCTAATGTAAGATGAATTTATGTCCTCGAGATTTTTTTTTTTTTTTTTTTTACATAAAGATTTAAGGTACAGTGCCTTTTAAATAAAAAAAATGTTTTAACTTCATAAGTCTCAAAACAAAATTATACATTTTAGTTATCCAGTATACATATTTAGATATAGCCACTGGAATGATTGTTTCCATATGTTTTGGATGTGAGTCCAGCCTCAGAATCCACAAGACAATAAATGTAGTTTACAGAATGCAGATGCACTCAGGCTTGTATCTCATAAACAATGAGAAAGGCCATTTTCTCATGGCATAAAGAAAGAACAAATATTCAAAGAATCACACTGTGTATTACAATGCACAAAACAAGGTCTTGAATTGCAAGGTTGTTGTTTGTATTTGGTTTTGTGGGATTTGCCAGATGGCTTGTGCGGGAAGAATTACCTCATCAAGAACAAGCTTGCAATCGGCTCAGTTTGTGGTAAAGACACTAGAAACTGAGAAAGAAAAGCTTTTTGCATGAAATAAACTGAAAGAGTTTGAAGACACATATTTTAAATAATTGAAATAGCTCAGTGACTTCCGACAGAAAGATCCGGTGGTCAGGCTTGATGAGAGTTGATTGCTCTGTGAACGAAGACGTTTGGCGATATTGGGATTGTGTTAAACCATAGTGCATTAACAGTTTAAGATCCTTTTCTCAATTATTGTGGTGAGGTCAGAAACACAGATTTCATTACGATTGAAGTAGAAAGTACATTATTGTCTTTCTCAGCCCGGATGATAAAAAGATGATTGAGGTTTTGTTTTTTTGCAGCATGTCGAGACAAGCTTTGTTGATCCGGAACGAACACTATCTATGCCAGAGTATCTCTCGAGTTATTCTCTAAATAAAGTGATTACATCTTTTGTAATGTGTGTGTATATATATTTGTTTTAATCTGGGATTTTAGATATTTACAGTTCAGAGAAAAAGGGAATTGTCAAGTGTTTCTCATTCCTTTTGCGTTGGCTCATCTCCTTTGCAAACAGTGGTAGGTGTCTCAGCTGTATTCAGCCTTGGCCCTGAATGACAGGGTGATTGACAGGTGATGAGCAGGCAGGAAATGAGGCCCACATCCTATCTGGGGTGGCTCAGCAGCGTAGAAAAGACTCTTATTAAACTCGTTTAAACCCTGAACTCTCCAATTTGTTTAGCTATAATCTCGAAATGCAAGCAAATTCTATTTCAAGGGAAGATACAGACTGCCCATATTAGTTTGCACATTTGATGAGTAACTTTCTATCCTGATAAAGCTGACAGACACTAGCATAAATCCACCATTCAACAGTTACGACTAAATGTAAACCTCCAGACTTCCATAAAGCTTGACCCCCTTCTTGTCTTCCAGCTGCGTGAGGACACAGAATTGCTTCCCTTTGATGACCTTAATATTTAATTTGCATGCATTATTGTCCAAAGTGGAGATTAGTGTGGGTGTGTTTGACTTCTGACTTAATTTAAATTCAAAATGTTGTTGCTTGTGATTTATAGCAGGAGATGAAATATTAATTAATAGGCCTTGCTTTTAAATAGTTTTCATTGAATGGAACCCAGAGCTCAGCTGCAGAGCCACCTATCGACACATACATAGGTGGTTTTCATTTTTCAGCACAACTTACCATAGCAAATCATATAAATTAAATACTACATATAAATTAAATACTACATTGATACTACTTTTATTTGAATAGAACATGTAAAAAATTCTTACTGCTAAAATTTATCTTGCAGTTCTGACAGAATTATTTAGATAATTTTATGTGTATGGTAAAATCTTGTGTCGTGGCGATTCTTATGTTTTTATAGTATGTCTTTTTAATATCTTTGCAGTAATGCTGAATTATCTGTGCACCTGCATCTGAATATTCCTACTGCCCTACTACTACTGTAGCACTCTTAGGCCTGGTTTCACAGACAGGGCTTAGATTAAGCCAGGATTAGGCACCTTAGTTCAATTAGGACACTTAAGTAGCTTTTGTAAATGTGGCTTAGAAAAAAACATTACTTATGTGCATCTTGAGACAACAATGGCACTGACATATTTTAAGATATATCAGTGCCAGTTGTTTTCAGTTAAAACAGCACAAACATGCATTTTAGTCTGGGTCTAGGCTTAAGCCTTGTCTGTTAACTTAGTTTATTGTTCATTGACTACTATCAGTATGCCATGCATGGGTATATCTCCCCCAAAAGTGTAAACATTGAGCCTCCCAGGCACCATCAAAACATTGAGATCCGGTCAGATCCGTCAATCTTTCCAGCTCAATTTATCCACTTTTTTTCCTGATTGTGGAAGTATTGGCGACTCACAGCAGAATTATCCTTTACAATGTCCTCAATATAATAAGAGCGCACATTTACCTTTTATGGGGAGTATTTTACAAGGTTGTTTTCTCATGTCAGTCTGTGCATAAAGTGCAGGCATATGGCGTCGTATACGGACATTCTTTTCAGATTTGCTGGTGCTCAAAAAACACGGACTTTCCAGGAATTTCTTCAGTTTATTGTTGTTGTGGCAGTCAACAACAGCAGAGCTTAACCCTGCGCTCATTTTTTTTTTTTAGGAATGTTCAAAAAGTTTCTTTTTAATTAATGCTGCCATAATTTTTATCCCGTTTTAACAATGGTTTCCTTTGGAGACTTGAGCAGGACAGCATCCAAATGGAAGTTAGAATCCATCTTGGCGGCGCTCACCGTTTGCTCAGGAAAAAGGTGTATAATGAAAAATTGGGGTACTACTGTAGCAGGCGGAGCAAGAGGGTGTTTAGCGCTGAGGGACCATGACTGACACGTTACATGAGAAAAGTCAAGTCACCTTTATTAATAAAGCCCTTTTTACAATACAGATTGTTTGAATGCAGCTTTTTCAGAGATAACAGGAAAATAATGCAACAAAGTTTGTTTCTAGAAGAAAATAGCGTCACAGTCCAGCTTAAGCAAGTTCAGTGATGGTTAATTTTTGTTGTCAAAAGTTATTCATTTAGTTAATTTATATATAGGAACACCTGTTCAATTTCTCATTAATGCAATTATCTAATCAACCAATCACATGGCAGTTGCTTCAATGCATTTAGGGGTGTGGTCCTGGTCAAGACAATCTCCTGAACTCCAAACTGAATGTCAGAATGGTAATGAAAGGTGATTTAAGCAATTTTGAGAGTGGCATGGTTGTTGGTGCCAGACGGGCCGGTCTGAGTATTTCACAATCTGCTCAGTTACTGGGATTTTCACGCACAACCATTTCTAGGGTTTACAAAGAATGGTGTGAAAAGGGAAAAACATCCAGTATGCGGCAGTCCTGTGGGCGAAAATGCCTTGTTGATGCTAGAGGTCAGAGGAGAATGGACCGACTGATTCAAGCTGATAGAAGAGCAACTTAGACTGAAATAACCACTCGTTAAAACCGAGGCATGCAGCAAAGCATTTGTGAAGCCACAACACGCACAACCTTGAGGCGGGTGGGCTACAACAGCAGAAGACCCCACCGGGTACCACTCATCTCCACTACAAATAGGAAAAAGAGGCTACAATTTGCAAGAGCTCACCAAAATTGGACAGTTAAAGACTGGAAAAATGTTGCCTGGTCTGATGAGTCTCGATTTCTGTTGAGACATTCAGACGGTAGAGTCAGAATTTGGCGTAAACAGAATGAGAACATGGATCCATCATGCCTTGTTACCACTGTGCAGGCTGGTGGTGGTGGTGTAATGGTGTGAGGGATGTTTTCTTGGCACACTTTAGGCCCCTTAGTGCCAATTGGGCATCGTTTAAATGCCACGGCCTACCTGAGCATTGTTTCTGACCATGTCTATCCCTTTATGGCCACCATGTACCCATCCTCTGATGGCTACTTCCAGCAGGATAATGCACCATGTCACAACAAGCTCGAATCGTTTCAAATTGGTTTCTTGAACATGACAATGAGTTCACTGTACTAAAATGGCCCCCACAGTCACCAGATCTCAACCCAATAGAGCATCTTTGAGATGTGGTGGAACGGGAGCTTCGTGCCCTGGATGTGCATCCGACAAATCTCCATCAACTGCAAGATGCTATCCTATCAATATGGGCCAACATTTCTAAAGAATGCTTTCAGCACCTTGTTGAATCAATGCCACATAGAATTAAGGCAGTTCTGAAGGCGAAAGGGGGTCAAACACAGTATTAGTATGGTGTTCCTAATAGGGCTGTCACTTTACGTTCGAAAATCGATTGCACAATCGATCGGACCAACCAACACAAGTTTTTTAAACCAAAAATGTGCTTTAGGTGGACAGATCAATACAGTACACAGAACATGTAAGTTAGGAGGATATTGGAAAATAACAATGTCTTTTCTGTTAACCAAATGCTTTTTAATATTCACAATACTTCAATGCAAGTGAACAAGCGCGCCGTTATTTGTTGCTTAGTGACGTGTGTGTTCAAGCAAGCCAGAAATGCACAGGTTCTGCGCAATACGCTGTATTTAATATATCAAGAGGACTCACGAGTTGCGTATTTGCGCTAAATCCGCGCAGCTTTGGCTACTCGAACTTCCCCAGCAAAGTGAGTAAACATAGAAACACTCGTGATTTGACAGCGTTACCCCCCAAAGTTCATTTTGGCGGGTGTTAATTTCAATCCCTGACGGTTGCACTACTGTTTGTCATTATGCACGAAAGTTCATGCCAATAAATCATCAGAAATATTTCTTACTTGTGCGCGTCTCAAGCGCCCTCTTTACGCTCGTTCTAATAATGCCTGTTAGTTGTCCGTGGATTTGCCTATATTTAGTGTTGAAAATGGAAACGTCTTTAGACATGGAAAATCGGTTTTACAATCGATTCAATCAACACTTATGTCTCAAAAATCGAACAGGATTTTTTCACAAAAGTGACAGCCCTAGTTCCTAATAATCCTTTAGGTGAGTGTGTGTATATATATAGCCGTTCTGGAGAAAACCGGGATGTCTTCGTCCAGCTCAGTTCAGTTCTCATATAATGGTGTCAATGCAGGCAGATCAATAATATTGTTGAATATTAAATTAAATGTCCCCAACTAAGCAAACCAAAGGCGAAACAAGCGACAGTGGCAAGGAACCAAAACTCCATCGGGTGACAGAATAGAGAAAAACGAACGGTGTATGATTATGATTCAGGCAGCATTATAGGTCAGAAGTCAGATTGGATTGGAACATTCAGAATATTATCCAGTTCCATCTGGTTGAAGATCGGAGCCACGGGTTTGTTGAGGATCAGTGTCGATGGCTGTCGTGTCGATGAGGCCTTCACAGGGGAGAGTCTAGTTGACACAATCTCTGCTGACACTTCAGGGATACGTTGTGGTTGTGTCTAGGCGCAGGTCCACCATCTGATCTGGATACGGCCCGGATACGGCTTATGAGAAAAGACATTCAGCATCGGTTACAGAAGTGCAAGCCAAAATTGGCTTTCACTTCAAAAATTAAACATCATGAACACGTCAAAGCGAACAGGGCTACAATGGACGCTTCAATACCGTACAGCATTATCATGCACTGGTTCAAAAAGACAAATTGTAAGGGTCAGACGGGTCAATTTAGCTCAGAGGGAATTAATTCATTTATTGGGAATTCGAAAGAATCCCTTATTACAGCTGAGCAAATGACTTGTCCAGCGTTCATTTGAATGGGCCGTAACTATTAGCGGATATATATATCCAAACTAGTGTATAATAACTAGGAATAATATCCAAAAACACTATTTATTAGCAAGGTAACTTATGCCGAGTTCAGACTGCACGATTTTAGCCCCGATTTTGGCTCGCCGACAGGTTTTGAGAAATCGGCGACAAATGCCCGAAATCACAGGCAAATCGGTGCTCGTTCACGCGAGTGACAATCACGCAGTGTGAATGAGCAAAGACGCGATCTGAGAGAATCGCCGACGAGTCGCCGACGCCCGTGAGATATTTGGCATGCTAAATATCTGGACCTGTCGGCGATTCACAATCCTGCTGTGTGAAAGTGTTCTGACTGAAAACTACATCGGCGATGACCGACAGCCAATGAGAGAGCAAGATACAGGACAGCAGGATGTTCGGGGAGGAGTTATAGACCAGTATCAGTATTTTAATAGATAGGTCTATATTTACAATTATATCAAACAGAAACAAAGCACAAACATTTGCATGACCACCAGCAACAGCAGGACATTTGCAAAATTATTTATTTATCCCCAACTCTCTTTGCAAAACACAGTCCTTGCTCCCCTCGTCTTCCCAACCATTTCCTCCTGCATAAACTGTTTATTTTTCTAATTTTCGCTACAAATCAGCGCACAGATCATTTGGATCGCAATCTTCTTGTAGGCTATCATTTTTAATAACAAATTCAGTGTCGCGCGAGAACTCTGGTCTCACGCACGCGTGATCTTCCGCTATTTCCTTATCACTTCTCGCGTTTGTTTGGTTGTGAAACGTAGTTTGCGGACCAGGCAGAAGTTGTCGATTCTTTCTTTTGTAAAGTCATGCAGTGTGAAACCTCCTGTCGCCGATCCATCGTGCAGTGTGAACACACCAGCAACTGAATGTTACCCCAGATAGTCATGCAGTGTGAAAACAACAGTGACCCGATTATTTTGAAAATCGTGCAGTCTGAACTCGGCATAAGATCAGCAGTTTAAGACTTTAAATTTGTAAGTACATACATAACACAAGAACACTTATCTTTAAAATACAAACAATACTTTATTGATTATTCTAACACATAAAGCTAATATCTAACACAAACACACGTGCACACACACATTCATACAAGTTGCAGAAAGAAAGAGAGTGAGGAAAGAATGAGTTTTAAGAGTGAGATGATGAAATCCCAAGTTTCTATATGCACTTACAAGACATGACCTGAACGGTCCATCAATCATTAATTTAACCCTTCTGTCGTTTCTTAGGCGGGGTTATTAAATATTATATCAAAGCACCAGTTCAGCTAAGAGTCTGGAGGCTCTTTGGGAATTCCTTTTGTCAGTGTAACGGGGTTGCTGGCGGTCTCCTCATGTCTGGATAGATGTCTTGGGCGGCCAGTCACGTGGTGTGCTGGTGGAAGGATGGAAAGTCTTTGAAGTTGGAAGCGGGCTTTGCAGTCGAATCGTAGAACCGAGACTCTAAACGGAAAATAAAAGAAAACTAAGTAGGAGAAAGAAAAATGTGACGGGAGTAGTTAGATGGCTTAAATGAAGCTGTTTAACCCATATTCTTCTGATCTTGATTTGGGTTCTTTTGTCTGCTTGTTTAATGGGGAAGCCATGACAGAGTAACCAGACAGACGAGTAACTAACCATACTCGTCTGTCTGGTTACTCTGTCATAGCTTCCCCATGATCGTCTGTAAATCTCTTGAAATATTGTTAAAATTGTAATTGTTGTTGATTTACATGTGAACACTTTTTTTAATAAAATAGCAAAAAATATATTTACAAGGCAGATGTAAGAAAATCTTAATAGGTCAATATAAGCCTTCTCAAATTAATTATTATTGTGTTTTATTAGTGACACATTTGGGGAGAGGATATATTCCAAAACTTTATTAAAAACATTTTAAACGCACAGTTTCAGTTACCCGTCATGTAATTACCACAATATATTATGAATAAGTTAGGCCGTACGTAATTGGTACGTCATGTGTTAGATGAGAACCCTGCTGTCACATTTATTTATGTATGTATTTAGTCAATTATCAAAACCTGTCATCCGGTGATGACTGGACTTCTGATGCTTGTCAGGGGCAGGATGCGCAACACTTACGCCCGTGTCACACTTACGCCCGTGTCACACTTAGCCCGTTTCACACATACTCCGTTTGCAGTGCGTATGTGGTGCGTATTGATTTCCGTACCCATGTTAACAGGTTAGAGCTTTCACACTGCACGCGGATGCGGTCCGGCGATCCGTTCCAGGTGCGATGCGTATACAGCAGGGCAGCGATCGTTTCTGCACCAAGTCTATTTTTGCAGTGCTGCACGCGCTGAATTAAAGTGACAGCGCATAGTTCAAGGTCAAAATGAACACAAATTGACATGAAAATTTTGTAATTTCATCATAAATGCATTTAAATTAAAGTAAAAAGATAACTGTAGAAAAGAATAGTAGTATTTCATTAAATGCATTTATGGTGAGATTACTAAATTAGTAATCTCACCATAAATGCATTTAATTAAATACTACTATTCTTTTCTACAGTCATCCTTTTACGTTAAGACCGGGGTAAAGCAAGGAAATTACAATTTACTTAAACAAGACGACTAATGAGCGACACGTTTCATTCGTGGAGGTGGAAAAAAAGTTATTTGTGACATGCAAGATTTATTGTGAAAAGGTATGAGTCTGCTGTTTTTGTCAATTTGAAGTTTTAATTTAAATTGTTTGCTATTTTAATGTAAGTACATGGTTAAATATGTTACCACTTGCTTGAGCAACTTAATATATAATCTATATAGAAGTAATGCATTAAATAATACGATGTTAAGTGTGTTTTGACGTGAATAAGTCTAGTAAAGAGTGTATATGTGTTCAAAGAGAATTGCACTGGTGACAACTTTTTAAAAAAATAAAAGTTGCTGATAACTTCTGGATTTGAAATACAAATAGTAAATGTGTTTGTGGTACAGCCGCGGATCAGTTGCGCACTGCAATCGCTGTCAGCATATGTGAAAGTACTATAGCGCGTGCTGCTCCTGTACCGCATACGCACTAGTGTGCACACGGAGTATGTGTGAAACGGCAACATGCCATCGTGGAAATAAGATAAATAACATATTACTTAAGGGCTATTTAGTTTGTTTAATAAAATAAATTGTAATCTGGGGCTATAAAGAAAATCAAACCAGATTTACTTGACCTTCAAGGGGGGCCGGGTGAGCCGTTAGGAGGGCGGGGTGCCCCCCTTATATAATGGTAGGGGAAACATTGGACATGATATGGAATTATGTAGTTGAACGATTTTTGATTATAAAAGTGTCAGGAATTGTTTTGGGATGATTTTGGCTCTGGAGTGTTGAGTTTTGCGTAGAATTATGTTTGAACGAATCATCTGGAAGATTCAGTTGTTTGGTTCACCCTTAAATCCCACAAAATATACCAGTTTATTGTTTACTTTGTGTCCAGTGTAGACAGCCTCAAATAGTTGTGGAATACTAAAAGTATTCTAATATGTTGGACCTTTTATTGAAAGTAGCCTAGTTTTACTTGAGACATGCCTTCACAAGCACCCGTAAGAGTTGTAGGCCTATTTGTGATGTTTGAGTAGAGGGAGGTGCGTTTTGCTAAAGGGATGGTTTGCAAGGTTGCACATGCAGTATTTTTGTAATTCCTCTAGTTGGCAGTGTCACAGAAACCACATACTTGACCTTTAAAAATAAAGGTTATTAACTGGCATCTATGGTTCCATAAAGAACCTTTAACATCTATGAAACGTTTCTATTCTAAAAAAAAACTAAACAGTTCTTCAGTTCACACTAAGAAAAAAAATGAGACCAAGGACTTGAACAGCTCTGAGTAGAACGTCACAGGTTATCTCATAATTACAGTAATTACAACATGGCATGAACGCAACATAAGACCATCTCTGGTGAAGTGACACAACTGTCATCATAAGTCACATTACAGTGACAACATGGCGTCTGAATTTCACTACACACATCTTATTAATATATAGAACTTACATTTTAAATGATGGCGAAGTAAGTTCTTGTAGTATCTATTTAGAGACTATGCAATTTCAGATTCAGCTTTTGTTTCTGGTTTTTACTGATTGTTGATTTAAAGGAGACGTATGTAAGATTGTGGCCAAAACTGGTACTGCAATCACTTTCAAATGACTGTAGAGCGGTGTCACTCAAGGTTGCCAGATAGGCTGCAGGATCCAACTTTTTTTTTTATCCGACACGTTGTTAGCTGCAGCTGTGGTAACTAGAGCAGAGCTGGCAATCCGGATGCTGCAACACTACTGACTTCGTGATTGGTAGATCGGTGGAGGGTGGAGCATCAGACCAAAACACAACATGACAACATCAACATCAGTTGAGGGCTGCAACTTCACTTTTTAAATGACAATATCCTAGCCGGGCTACTGTTGTCAGTGATATAAGTATTTGAAATGAACATGATTTCTTAATGTCTAGTGACATATTAGGGCCATTTTATGATTAATTGAAATACATTTCTTACATACAGCTCCTTTAATGGGATAGTTCACCCAACATTGAAAACCCTGTCTTGTCATTCAAAATCTGCATGGCTTTTATGGAACACAAAAGAAGATATTTAGAAAAATGTATGTATTTTTTTACTTTATTTTTGTTTTGCTTTTTGCATGAAATTAGTCAATGGTGTTTGATGTTACTTTGGACCC
Source organism: Semotilus atromaculatus (assembly GCA_031834385.1). Classification (NCBI taxonomy): domain Eukaryota; kingdom Metazoa; phylum Chordata; class Actinopteri; order Cypriniformes; family Leuciscidae; genus Semotilus; species Semotilus atromaculatus. Next base: position 12,920,131 of record JAULUF010000015.1, read on the forward strand.
TGTTGCCTGTCATTGTATCAAAATATCTTCCTTTGTGTTCCACAGAAGATAGAAAGTCATACAGGTTTGGAATGAAATGAGGATGATTAAATAATGACAGATTTGTAATTTTTGGTTGTAATATCCCTTTAAGCACTGACACGCAGAGATGATTTAACCTCAGGATACTGACTGCTGGTAGGCACAGGCAACCTTAATGCTTCAGTGAACCCCGGCCCAGTCTAGCTTCAGGGGAATAACCCCGTTCTTGTGGAACATATGTATTCAAACAGACATAAAACAGTGTAGCTGGTAAAGGCTGCACAACTTCAATCAAGAGATCAGTCATTTTCTCCTTGTTAAGTTTGTCTAAACAGGTTGTAATTTCAGCATTCTTACTTTTGCAGTGTGTAATCATAATTACCAATTTCAGCCTCGCCACTGAGCTTGGAATAGTAATTATTACACCGACAGACAGAGAACATTTCCACATAAACATGAGCGGGCTCTGAGGGAAATACAGTGAAATGAAAAGGTGATGATGGCTTCCTATAATTCCAATAATGGCCAGCAGATGAGGACTGCATTAACATTTGGTGCTTAACGTTCATAACTCTTCTCTCTGCGGCATCACTTAACATTTCTATATTATTGCCACAAAGTCCTCTGTCTCACCTCATGTATATTTCATGAGTGTTGCTCTTTTCCTTACCATTTAGTTCTTTGTGGAGTGCAAATACTGGGAACTGATGAGCGGGTCATTGTATGGGTAATTTTTAGGAGAGGTATGTTTTCAGATTTTCACTTTTCCTTTAAACTATCACTATAAATGGTGGCAGTTTGCTAATTAGATGTTTTTATTTACCAAAATAACCCATTCCAGAGGGAAAGAATGCAGCAAAACAACAACAACAAATAGATCTTAACAGAGGCTCTGTTGCAAATAGCAGTGATATTGCTGTAATTGGAAAGTTATTGTTTAGAGACAGGTGTAACAGGATGTGTAGCCATCAGGTATAAGGTATTAAAATACTTTTCTTACACTTTGAGTAATTGTTTTTAAGCATGAGTCATGAACATCAGATGCTTTCTTGGAATTACTTCATTTTACCTAAACAAAATGGCTTTTCATCGAAAGGTCAAAATATCTGGATTTTTGAGGGTTGAAAATAACATGAACATGATGTTTTTTGTAGAATTACAGTATGGGGTGTACACTGCCCTTCATATATATATTTTTTTATGTTTTCACAAAGGCCACATTTATTTAACCCAAAATTGTGAAATATTACACTTTAAAATCGCTGGTTTCTTTTTGAATATATATTTTTAAGGGGTCATGACCGATTTTTATTCTTCTTCTAATATGTACCTTGAGGTTCACTTATGTAAATATTTTTTTTTTTCACACAAAAAAATCCTAATATATATGTGAAAGAACAATTATTTTCCAACCTCATTCTGACCCAGTTTTTTAATAAGCGGCAGCAAATGCCACTTTTATGATTGGCTAAAGTTTTTTAATAGAAAACACTATCAACGCCCAATCGCTATTGCACATGAGTAAGTGTTTTGAAAACATTATCCACATAAAATCAGTTTACAGACAAAGCATTATGAAATAATTTACTTGCAGTTTGCGATTTTGCTCCAATTCAGCTAAATGATTCATCTGTCAACAAAAGTTTATTTGCAATCTCTCCATTACACTGTGCCTCATTTACAACTTAATCTGCAGTCAAATTCACTGAACAAACATATAATCCTCAGACGCGATCCAGGACACCATTGAAAACAAACCATCCACTTGTTCCTGATGCTGCATCCTTTTGAAGTCTCTACTGTAATGAGCAAATGAGCTGTTTAAACCGGACTCATGTTCCTTTATGCATGTACTTGACCATTTGTCATATTGTTGGCAGACTCAAGACTTCTGTATACTGGATCCAGTGTAGACAGTGTCAGTCATAGGTTCTGATTTATGTTTCTTCCGGTGGTGTCTCCACAATCCACACTCCATGATAAATGAGCTAAGGTGACACATATGCAATAATGACTCTTAAAACATTTTAACATTACTCCATTATTAATTATACTTAGTGTGAGTTTTTCATGAGTTCTGTCTTTCTCTCCGTGCAGTGGTGTGCTTGATGAATTAATTTACACAAAAGTTGTTTGTGTCTCGTGGAGAAAAACACCGACTGCACATTACGAATCAAACTAAAACATATTTTGTTGATATAACTGAATATTTTTAGTTAAGTAAAATGCAATTTATCATTGTGCAAAAAAAACGGATAGGTTATAATGTGTTCTATTTGCTTTTACGTGACTCTCACATCCGGTGTTGGCAAGTGCAAGCGGCGGGGCCTATTTTGTGATAAAGTAAAACTATTTGTTGATGTCTTGCTCTGGAGGCAGGCATAGCCTATATGCAAATGTATTTTGCCTGTGTGACATCATAAATCCCACAATATCTAAACCAGCTGTTTTTGTATCTTGATTAAAAAGAGGACGTTTTAAGTTATTAAGCTTGAAGGAAATTTGAATGGTCCAAAGACCTCTTATATGTCAAAAGAACAAGGCAAACTTGATTTCTCGTGTCATGACTCATTTTGTTCCTGATTGCAAAGATGAATTTTCAGCATCATTACTCCAGTTTTCAGTGTCGCATGATCCTTCAGAAATCATTCTAATTTGATGATTTGCTGCTCAAGAAACATTTATTATTATCAATGTAGAAAAAAGTTGTACTTTTTTTTTTCCTGGATTTTTTTTTTCATTTATTTTTACTGAGCCCAAACTTTTGAATGGTAGAAGTTTGTGTTTGTTTATTTATTTATTTATAAAACATAATGATACGATGTACATAAGTATTTTCATGTTGGCTATGCAACACTAACTTTGATTTGGCAGACAAAAGTTTCTAAGCATTAATATTTTGAAACATTTTTGTTTTTATAAAAAAATGATGATATGATCCTATTATGATATATGATATCATATATCAGCCTTTTTTTATCAGATGCTTTTCTTTTTTCAATCTCTGCAGTTATACAAATACATTTTACTCTACAACCCACAAAATATATCAGAATGACTTTTAATACAGAAACAAAAACATGTTTAGTATGAATTTTATTTGGGTGAATTTTATTATTATTATTATATATATATATTTTTAAATGAATAGAGCAAAAATAGGCACTCTAGATAGGCGTAACCTGTTTAATCCGTGCACTTTCATCTTGTAGAGCACGGTCGACCACATCTTCCTTTCGCCTCAGTTAGCAGTTGAAATGAAATACAAATGGCAATACTCGAGCCATTTAATCGAGGGCACTATTAGATTATGTACGGTACAAACTTTGCGAGAAGCCTGAAGTTGTTCCAGTAGCTGACGCTAGGAGCTGTCCGCGGTACTGAAACGGCTCGACTCAGTCTGAGAGGTGCTGACAGAAATTGAACATTCTCTGGCTCTCCGCCGTTCACAATTATAAATCTGATCAGAGCTCCCGTCTCGCGCAGCGACCTCGTTCCTCACGGCGCGTGCGGCGGAGGTCTCGCGGAACGTTTGTGTCCTGCTCCTCTTTAAATATTCGGAAAGTGTTTTAACACAAGGACATATTCTGTGATAGGAACCCACTGCCGCGAGCATGAACTCGACAAGAAATTACAAACCAAGCATGGTCATTCTTATTCTGGCCGTATTTGCTGGCTTGGGTATGGCACGAGGGCAAGGTAAGAATTTATATTTAAAATTCTAAACATTAGAAATACTTGTTCTGCTTTCCACGCGATTAGCGGATTGGATACGCGCAGCTCCACAGAGCCCGACGTGTAGATGATGCGAGCGCGAGATCCATTTCTCACTGTATTATACCTTTGTTTGCGGAGAAAAAAAACTCCGGGTTGAGAAACATATTTGCGCCGAGGAGGCTATTTAAGATGTTTCACTAGTACTTTGGTTGCACGCGAGAATCACACATTGCACAACATGATGGACTCGTAAGTCACAAAGTCATCGGCGTAATTATGATAAAGCACGCATAGGATTGACAGCACAGCGCGTGACAGTGTATCTTTTATTTGCTCTATGCTCTGACTTCATATTTTTTTAAAAGCACTGCATAAATTTTATACGAGTCAGAGTATGTTTCATTCTCTCGGTTTTCATTTTTCATGTGTAATAGCTGTTTGTTCTCTGTATACAGTATTTATATGACGTAAAGTTACACATTCACAGATCATTGTTTGGAGATTTATCTCAGTAAATTAAATGTGATTGTGTAAAACAAGGTGAAAACTTTGAGGTTCAACAGGTTTTTAATTTGGGGATCACAGCATGACATTTATCTACACTGATTTAGAAGTGAAACATACTTTCAGTGATAATAAAGATTGGATCCTCACCTTCATTTTTTCACTGTAACTGTCACTGTAAATTGCATTTTACTTAAAGGAAATATTCCATTCACAGTAAACTTATTTAAATATCTGAGACTATGATTGTATTTTATTGTGGTAGAGAAAAGGAAAGATGTTAAACAAAAGCACAAATGTTTGAAATGAGTATTATGTAGTTATAATATAAACTGTAGGCCTATTTCAGATAGTTCCTTTACACCACACTATTGATAGAATAAGTGAGTGACCTCTTCTGTACAGTTTACATGTTTCATTTCTAGTAATTGTCACTTAAATGAGGGGGCTATAACAATATAACAAACTATAACACACACTTTGACATGGGCGTCTCACAATTTGCATGCAATTTGAAGGTTATACCTAGTGCCTGATTAGTGCATGTTCATCTTTAAAACATTGATTTAAATTCACACAATATATATACAGAATAATATTAAATGCTGTAGCTCTGCAGTTTGGTCTATAGCTCACTGAAACCTGCTACAGTAATTTCTCAGGCACAGTGTAGTCCATGTTGCACTTCATTTTCACTCAAAGCTGTTGTACACCACTACCTCAGAGCTCTGTGTTTTTAGCTTTTGTCTGACAATTCCCCTCACTCTTTTTGTCTTACTGTAAAAGCTCGGCGAGCAATACAAGGGATAATCCTGTGTTATTTGTCAAGAGCAGCTCCATGCAGTATACTTTTGAGAGATGCAGCACTATTTTCTCTGTAAAAAATCCTTTAAGAACGTAAGAAACAGGAATTTGATTGCATGTCAACCAAGTTATGTTTTTAAATGAATGCATAATTTCCGTCTTGAAGTTCTTCCAAATCAAGAGTACTTTTACATTTGTACTCACCTGTCAACTGCTGTTGAGAGACTTGCAAAGCAATCAACGTAAAATCTCCTCATCATTAGAGAAGAATCTTTCATTCGCAAATGTGATAAGCTTCCTAGTTTTAGGCGGCAGCATATAAATTGCTCGTCGTAGTTGAGACTGATTGAAAGAATCTGAGCTTTCTCATCCTGTCTCTTGTTTCAGACTCATTTTGTCTGCCTTAACTAATTACGTCGTGTGCTGTATTGATTATATATCGGTGATTGGAACATTGACCTTTTTGCTATGAGTGTATGAGTCAGTGTTTTCCGATCAGTCACCTTCAGGACGGTGTGATGAGGCTTCAGGGCTGCGCGCTGAATGGCTCTTACCTTGAAAAGCACTCTGACTAATGCACAGCTCCATCATTCCACACTGAGCATAGACAGCAGGGTAAAAGCAGGGCCCACCACTCACAAATGGATGATGGGCTATACAAGAAGCGCAGGAAGGTCAGGGGGTCAATTTGCTCAGGTCTGCGCTGTCCTGCTGTGATAGACGCAGATGTAAATACATATTATTTAGTGCCTGCGCACCAGGAAAGCACGCTGGAAAAGACTAATGTTAATGTGTAAAAAAAATATGTGACTCATGTTACGGATGTTTTGAACAAAGCAAAGGTGCCAGTACAAATGTTTTAAACGGCTCCCTAATGGCATTGTGAGCAAATGCTATAGCAATGGTTAAATTTGTAATCTAGAACTGTTTCTACAGTACATACAGTAGCTCATCTAAGCATATGGTGCATTTACAAAGACTTTAATGCAGCATTGATTTGCATGCAAAATGAATGGAAAACTATGGTGTGATTGTCATGACAGAGCTTCTTGTGTATGGTGTTGGAACCTTTACCAGCTTTACCAGCGGCTTCACTGTAATGCAGTGTTAAGATTGCAATGGAGCTCCATTCTAGAATCTTTGCTGCAGAATGGCATCTCTCATTTACAGCAAATGTACACTTTGACAGAAATCTCTTAACTAAAATATTGGAACAGAGTGAAGGAAAAGCACAATGAAGATATAAATTAGGGACGCACAATGTATCTGTACCTTTATTTTGATTAAAATATGCTCTGTGGTTAACATTACTTTAAGGGACTTTCATTTGTTTTGTTCTACAAAATAAATTCATACTGTACCTCCTACATGGTGTTGCTATATAGGGACTACAACAGTTTTCTCTTTCATCAAACATTCTTGTGGTAGCTGTAGTCTATATTCATATTGGTTATTGATCGCTATTCAATATTTTCTTTCCCTCCAAAATGTGTTGTTATTGGTCAGTATTGGATATTTAATTGTGCATGCTCATTTCCCTCATTTTAAAATTTAGATTACCCTTACCATCATCTTACGCTAAAAATCTTTTGCAAATCTCAACAGTACAAAATGGATATCCATTTTTCATACTGTATATTATAATGTTGTGATGACTACATTCACTTTTTGCATTTAAAATGCATTTTATTTTTAATTAATTTTATTCGACAAAATAGTGTTGAATTGTAACATTGGCCATTTATTGGTCATTGGCCTTAACATTAAAATAATTATTGGCTTATTGGTATCAGTCAGTATTGAATTTATGAATTTTTGCATTTCTAATAATATTATTAATAAAAAGAAGGCTATATTGCCCAACATTGTTCAAGTAACAAGACTGAAATAGTATTTTCTTATAAATCAAACTCCAATAATTTTTTTTGTACAACTTTGATTTTTTTTTTTTTTTACTGTGTATAAGTCCTACAATGTTTGTCTCATTCATCAAGCATGTAAACTCACATCCTTGTGGTGGCTGTAGTCCATATTTAGCCACTTGTTAGCAAACAGAGCAGCATTAAAATCCACATTTGAGGGATGACTGTCGTGCCGAATGGTCTCAAAGCAGCCCAAGAAACTAACGCAGTCGTCTGAGCTGCTGTCTGTGCTCTGGCAGTGTGTAAGATCAGACATCCCAGGTCTCCACTGAGAGAATAAGAGTGTCAGTGATGGGTGGACTTGTAGTCAACCCAGCCAAGATCGGCCCTCGAGGTGGGTGAGTGCCACAGCCTGACTCCATTACCTGAAGCACCAGGGGGAGGGTTCGGAGACACTTCCTCCCAACGCAGCTCATCCTGCTCCGAGAAGCCATTAGGCTCGCACCCTGTCTTTTAGGATCAAGCAATATCACTCAATCAGCAATTTATCAGCGCCCTGTGTCGTCCCAGGCAGTGCTGGAGAAGGATGGAGGAGGGAGTGATAGTCAGCTTGACCCCTTTACTCCCCCACGCACACTCGGTTCAGCAGGAGCTATGAGGTTGAGCGTCTGCTCTCCGAGTCTTTATTACGACCCTGATAAATGAGTCGGCCGCCGGGCTGGATGGCCTCCTACGGCCACACTGGCAGACCTGCCACTCCTGTAATGCTGATGAATGGTCAGCTGGGACAGCACTCAGCAGACAGTACTGCTGGGAGAAATCTGGACGCTGCCAGGGTGCCCAGCCTCCCACTGTCAGCACAACTGGCGCATACGCACCATGGCCATTGAGGCAAGAGAGGCAGTGCCTTCTTAAAAATTGAGATATCTACAGTACAAATATAAAACAATGCAAATATTATGAAATATGCTATTAAAAAGTAGATAAGCAAGAGTGACACTGTCCAACAGCAACATAACATAAACAATGTACCTGTACTTCCTTTGGGTTTGGTGGAGAATGAATGGATAAACGTCACGTGAAAGGAAGCAATGCCTCCATTGCGCTGTGATTGGCCTATTGCGCTGTTCACGTGATAAAGCGTGATTTTCATGCGTTTTCCACATCCCCACATCGGTCTAAATGAATAAATATAATAATGGTGTTAATGGGAAGACTAAATATAAAGTAAACAACTCATTCACAGAGATATCACGGCTTTGTCACATCAAAATCAAACTTGAAATGACTTGAAAACGCAACCTCTAAGGTTTTTTTTAGTGAGCAATCAGCTTTTCTAAAGTTGTGTTTGTCCTTCATGACACCTGCAGTGTTTACTGAGCTTTGATTGACTGATGATCCAAAAATAAGTTGAATGTTAAAAAGAACAGCTGAACAATAGTATATAATATATATAAAATACATGAAATTAGAAATTTGTTACTGTGTTTTATAGTTATTATTTTGAAATGAATGTAAAAATGCTTAAAAATACTAACTTGGTGAGAAAACATCCATTCCATTGAAAATGCACAAATTTATTTTTGGAAAGTGCAAGTTAAAATAACTGGAACATTAATTTACATTGTATTAAAATACCACGCATAAAAACCAGTGAGGACTTTGCCTCCTCCACACCACTGCATGCCATTGATATGCACACACAATACTTCCTGTGCTCCCACTTAAAGAGCATTTGAAGTTCTTTTGTAGCGGCTACATCTGAACATCTGCGCAACCGAGATGATCAATGACTTTGTCAGGCTTCCAAAGGCCAGATGGTAAAGATGGAATAGTAGGGAGTTCAGATGTAGAGGCGGGATTGAAATAACGCGATTGCCTTACTGAACTCGTCGTACTATAATAGATCTGGGCTATATACGGATGAGAAGAAGGCATAATGTGGCCCAGGAGTCTGACAGGCTTGAGTCTAATTATAAAACGCGTATTTTTGCAGTCTAGTCTTTATGTTTGCTCTTGACCTAAATATGCCATAGTCTATATCCTTTCCAAATGATTCCCGTGCTGTTTTTTAGTGCAACATTGCGCTCGCACACACATCGTGCTTGCTTGACTTTAAAAAGGATTGAAAATGTTGTTGCCCATTTGTGCTGTTTTCTTCATTCGCCCTGATAAAAAGGGGAGCCCTTGCTGTGGCTCTCTCGTCCTTTAAGTCACACTGTATGTGTGTTTGTTTTTACAGCCCGTTTTAATCTCTGGCCGTGGCAGGAGCATGGGGTGTAATGGTGCTTTATGGGCTTGTCCTGCCCCTTCCATAACTCAGCCCGCCACGCGTTTTTACATCACGTTCTACGGTATTCTAGGAAGCACATTATGGTTTACAATTTAATTCAGTCATGTCCTTCTCCAGAAAATGAATGGGTGCAAATTGCCGATGAGAGCATGTTTTATAGATTAAACCTCTTATTAAATAAATCCAGAGTCTTATTCGTAGCTGATTGAATTCCGGGATCCCCTCCCCCTGCTTTTATTATACACACACGGTTATATGTCAAGGGTGGTGAGATTATGTTTGTATAGATTAACCGCAGATGGCGAATGTATTATGAGACAGATGAGGACAGATTTCAACTGAAATAAATCTGATACTTTAAACTTAAATAGTTTTTGCAATGCCATATTAGATATCATGTTAGGTAACAAATACGCTGCCGTTTGTATTTATGCAGAAAAATCTGTACAGCAGCGCTCCAGACTGCGACAAATATTTCTTTTCATCAAGATATCATCATGTGCATGAGCCACGGTGAACAAATTACTTTTTCACGAGTCAGTCAAAAAGTTTCACAAAACAAAAAGCCTTTATTTAGTGATTTGAATCAGACTAGCTTGGTGAATTATTCAGAGTTGTTCATAGCTGAGTCATTTTTATATTATGTCCGATCCTTGAAAAAACGAATCTTACAAGCCAGTTTTTTTTAATGAGTCAGTCAAAAAGTTTTATGAAACAGCTTTTAGTTAGCGGTTTGAATCAGACTTGTTTTGTGAACCACGAGTCATTTGTTGGTTAAGTCCGATTCGAAATGAACCAGGAACCATTTATTTTGATGTTTACTTAAGGTTTTAGTGAGTTCTTTTTAAATTACAGTGTATAAATAAAGATCGATATTCACAGCAGATTTCTGTTGAATAAAGTAATAATGATATTTTGATATTCATATTTTTATAGACAAATATTGGTTATTTTTAGTTCATAAGATCCGATTGTAAGTTTGAATCTGCTGTAAGGGAGACAATTTGAAGTATTAATACTTTTTGTAAAAACAGGCCGAATGAATAACCATCTTTATTGAGTGAATCTGTAATTTGGCTCCTAAACGTAAAAAAAAAAAAAAAGACTATGGAGTCATTGGCTTCTAAAATTAGTCTAGAGCCGTATAAAATATATACTGTATTTCGAACACGTTCAGATACTTCAGTTTGTGTAATATCCAGTATTTCCTCTCTTTTTGAAAAGTGACCTTTGAGTGTGTTTGGGCTTTAGACATAAAATATGTCTTCTTTACTGCTATTCCAAAACCTAGCTGAAGGGCCCCCAAATGTTTTGAGCCGCTGATAAACGACAAACTCCCTCTATCCCCCCCATAACCCCCACCTCTGCCTGTCTCTTCTGCCGAGGAAAAGCAATTTGCTCTTGGTGATCCGATGCAATCAGTTGTGCTTCATGGCTTTCAAAAAAAAAAGGCTGGAAAAAAGGAAAAAATAAACAGAAGGGAAGGAAAAAAAAAAAACTTTAGAGAGAGGGACATCACTATTAATTAAACCACACGCTCCCGAGTTCTGATGATCATGTGCAGGAGCTGCAAATATTCAACACCTGTTTTTTGATTACCAGTGATTAACCTATTGCAGTGTGCCTCAGACTCTCATCAAGAGCCATTCAGTGCATGAAGACCCTCCTTAAACACTCCTTTTCACAGCGCTCACATGAAAATGAGTGTTATTGTGCCTGTGCGTCTGCCCCTCCTTCAGGACAGAAGTTGTGAATCAGGCTTTGACAGTTTCCAGGTGCCGGGGCGATGGGAAAGCTTTAACACGCGCTCTCTCTCTTTCTTTTTCCCTGGCATAACAGTCTCTGAGGCATGGCTGACGGTTCCACAGCCTTGTGAAGTGTGTATCCCAATTGCTTTTTTCCCCAGCGCCGCTTCTCTCGGGTTGTGTTAGTTTGCTTCAGAAGCCCTTTTGCGTTTTGCCATGTGTGTGTATATATGCCTTTTCCCCTTTCGCTCTTGCTCCTCATCTCACTCAAGAGCTTGTCTGATGCGCTAAACATCTGCCGCGCTCAAAAGCACCTGCATGCCCGCTCAGCCTCTGTATTCTGACAAGCTTCCACTTCATTTGATCTCCACTTCCACTGTTTTTTTTTAACAGCCCAAACTGTATATTATTGAACCAGCAGCTCACGTTGTGAAATGATTACACTTCTCCAGTAGGGCGGGTTATGAATGGCCACCTCCCTATCTGTGGCAGTCTTGATAGCAGGCAGAACGCCATCTCTGTGACAATACCGCTTTTCAGGGCCGCTGCTATCCTTTCATTTAGATTTCTTCCCTTGTCCAGCTAGATTCACAGCTGGGGTCCCACCAAAGCCACCGGTGACGCCTGTAAGGGGACTGTGGGACATTAGCGGGACGCTAACAATTTGTAACTCCACAATAAAGGCTTTCAACCCACTTGAGGGGAGGAAGGAAAGCTGGTGGATATTCATTACAAATCAATGAGCCAATCTCCCACGCCATCGGCTGTTGTCCACCGCTCTATTTTTCGGCCCATCTGCGTTTGGCTTAGGCTGGTGATGTATTGCGCTCATAAATTATGTGGTTCTTTTCTTCTAGGTTTTATGTTAGCAGTATTGATGGATAGACGGTGAGTCCGCTGATCTCCTCACTATCTGAGAAATTGATCCAGACCTTTGTTTTACCTCTCTCCTTCTCTCCCCTTGTGCAAAAGTACATTTTAGCAATACTTATTATGGAAATAACATACTTTGAAAGAATATACTGAAGTGCGATCTGAATGTAATGTTTTTGGACACTTCATTTCATGTTAGGTACGATAAAATGAAAAGGGTTTATATTGTAGTTTAAAGGGTTTTGGACCCACTTAAGTAAGACTTAAGTACATCCTTTTTATGTAATTTCATAATACTTCTATTGTCTTAGAAATATGGTTAAAGTGTACAGCCGAATATACTGACAAGCATTCATGGTAAACTAAAATATACTTCAATGTCAATTATATTGTCATGAAATACACATTTCATTGTAAGGATGAAGTTTCAATACATTTAATTTATTTAATAACACACTACAGTTAAATTATAATCAATACTTTGCAGGGGCTTTAGCATATTAGTCCACACATCAACATGAGTGTACTTTAAAGCATGACAAAAGATTATTAAAACAAAATACTTCAAAAGTGTTAAATTTGACGTTATTCAAAGTGTACTTAAGTGTGTTAAAAAACATGAAAGTGCACTCTTAAGTAAGCTTAGATTGCCTTTTAATTCATTTATATTATCTGCAACTTTTAATTTAAAATTATAAAGTGCACTTTTTACTTAAGTGCATTAAGAAACATTAATGTACTTTTTATTACAATTAAGTGATTTTGATCAAACTTTAGATTAGAGTCCAATTCTCACTATTAACTAACTACAACTTTTTCCTCAATAGACACCACTACTTATTAATAGAAAGTGAAGTTGTTGTTAAGTTTAAGTATTGGGTAGGAATTTGGTAGGATTAAGGGATGTAGAATATGGTCATACAGAATATGGCATTAATATGCTTTGTAAGTACTAATAAACAGCCAATATCCTAGTAATATCTATGCTAATAAGAAACTAGTTAATAGTGAGAACTGAACCCTAAACTAAACTGTTACCGCATTTTTATTCCATTAGTATTATATTATCTGAAAGTGCAGTTTTTAAAAATATACTTAGTATTTAAAGTATACTCAGTACATCTTCAGTAACACTTATTTTTCACAAGGGTCATCACTGCAATTATTTCTGAATGAGGCTGTGCATCTGGCTGAAGTGAGAGGAGGTACCCCCCACCCCCCCCAACAAAAAAAACGGAAAAAAGGTATAACATGCATGTGGATGCCGTCAGGTGGTGCGCCAGCCTCTCCACCGCACATATGTCTCTCATGCCCTGTCTCCGTATCGATCCATTAGTCAGAGGAGAGCAAACGGCGGATCAGCTGCTTATTGTCCCTCATGGATTGGCAGACTGTGTACGCCTGGTTAATTGGGCCTGGCGTCTGTGGCACATGCAGAACCACAGGCTCTCCGCTACAATTAAGTCTCCGACAACCTTCCCGTCCCTTCCCTCCGTTTGAAGTGCCAGCTCCCATCTAGAAGCTACTTCATCTAGAGCGTTCCCCAGCAGGGTGCAGCAGTTAGGGAGACGGCAGGTAATCACTGGAGGAACATTTGGAGCGGAGCAGGAGTGCATCCTTGCTTTCTCCGCATCAAAGCATTGAACAGAACGTGACTTAACATACGGCCTATTTATGTGGACACTGTTGTAGGTAACTGGTCGAGACTATAGAAGTAGTGATCATCAAACTTTTTGATGTCAAAGGGAGGTCCTTCCTAAAATATGTAGGCAGCTAGTGTCCAGTATATTGCTATACGGTATAGCCATTCAGAACTTTAGGGTGGTTTATTTTTTAATGTTCTTGAAAAATGCCTCTTAAACTCACCATAAAAAGTCATTTATTCATGTGATGGTAGAGCTGATTTTCAGTCTTCAGTGTTTCTTCAGAAATCATTCTGATTTGGTGCTTAAGAAATATTTATTTTAATTTTAATGTTTAAACATTTGTGCTGCTTAAAATCTTTCTCTGAAACTGTAACTTTTTTCAAAAGAGCTTTTTATTTGAAATAGAAATCTTTTGCTATAATATAAATTTAGTTACTGTCACTTTTGATTAATTTAATACACCCTTACTAAATAAAAGAATATCTTATTTTAAAAAGAGGTCAGTAAATGACAGATTTTTTTTCTGCCCTAAATGAACATGATACATTTTGTGTCTCTAAAAATCTTTTCTTTTCTTTTGTTATTTTTTTTACAAATTGAATTACTAATGCGATGACCAATAGAAAGCTGCACAAACAGCAAATTTTTGTGAGGGCATTTATAGTCTGCCAAACTTGCATAGAAAGGAGGTGTGTTAGTGTTGAAAAGAATAACAAAAATGTAATTTAAATGCATAATGGCATTATTGGTTAGGCTGAATGACGGATGATTTGGTAAATAAGACCCAGGTTTCTGTGCTGAAAAAATGTACATAAAAACTGTTCAGTAAATCCACTCCGAAATATCTGTAAATACTTAAGTTGCCACTCACTGGGATCTAAAATGTTGGATCATCTATGCGGCACAAATGATATGTCATTAGTTGTGTCTTTCTACGGAGAGGAAGAGGGAAAGAGAGGGATTTGATCTAAGCTAGCATGGGTGACGACAAACCTCAAAGTAATTTCCCTCCCATCACATTTAGCATTTACCATAAAGTCCCTCATTCCCCATAAAGGACTGATTGATGGCTTGCCAGGGATTGTGCCTAGCATGCACCCCTAGTGCTTAAGGATATTCAGATCGCTTTGTGCCCTTGCTCTCACAGGCCTCGCACTAGCAGGATGATTTAAAGGTGGTAACAAGATGTGCTCCAGGGTGCAAAATATTGAACACCATCAACGATGCAGCGACTGAACAAAATGCCTGTCAGTTAAAACAAGCTATTAGATCACAGACGAAACTGCTCTTCTCTTGCATATAAATCCTGCCCTCTGCTCCCAAATCTATCACGCAGATGAAGCAAATCCACGAATGCACTACTTTTTTTTTCAGCATTAATGTGTATTTACTTAAAAGATAGAAAACATATTGTGTGCTAGGAAAATGCAGAGATGATTCGTCCCTCTAAACTCTTTAAAATATAAACACCTTGCAAGGTCTATTTTCATTTCTCTATATAGTCCTTTTCTTTAGACTAACATAATGAGCATCCTGCCGTAGGTTGGGAATAGAGCTCGTCCTGCGGAGCTCGAGCTAATGAACTTCGTTTATGTGCCGAGACCAGTGTCGGGCCCTTAAGAGTCCCAGACATTTCCATAATAAAGATAAATCATGCAAATCTGGGGTGTTTGCACAGGACTGTGTCGCTCGCTGTGAATCACTTCGCTCATTATTTACCTTTACTATGTTGTCGGGAACAATGCCACATCGCACCGAAAGCTAAATAGATGGATTTCGAGTGACTAAAGTAAGACAAATTTCCTACTGTTTTAACACGTACTTTTTTTTGCACATAAACACACCTAGGTTTAAAGGCATTCAAGGCAAACCGAAAAGCAAAATGTTGAAGGATAGACTGGACCAAGGCTTCAAGTGGCTTTAATCTGACAGTTCTTCAGTGATTTTTTTTCTTCCACTGCGCTACCGTTAGCAGGAAACACTGGAGCAGAAGCACTAATAGCCTTGGTTGCAGCATTCTGGCTGCCATTTATGATTCTAATGATTACAGCTGAACACATCTTTTGTTTGCAAGTGTCATAAGTTTTTTGGAGGCAACACAGTATTGAGCATACTAGGAATAGCAAGGTTTTTATATTATGTAGGAGATAGCAGGAAACAGGAGATGGGTGAATGGCGTTATTTGCCCCTTACCGAGGCCATATTAACTCTGCAGGCAGTGCAGTCTGTGAAGTAGCAGATGTGAGACTGGAATAGAGCAAATGCTCTGCACTGTACAACCAGCTGCGGCGTGGTGAGCCCTGATTGGAGCCTTTTCTGCTTTAGAGCACTTATTCATTGATTGATTGATGCATTCAAACCCAGCCGTTCATTATGGGCACTTTTTCTGCTTCCCCTGTGACTGATATTCAAAAGGGATGTGCGGTTCCTGAAATCGATCGTTGAATTTTCTGGCAGTGAGAAGGGGACAGAATTGGACACAGTCAGTGTGGGAAATCGTTTGCCAATTAAATGTTTGTTAATGAGCTTATCAGTGGTTTTGATATATCCATTTTGTCCCTGATCTATACAGATAAATAATATCTTCTCAAATAGACAATGTATGTGCATATTTAATACTGATGTTTTAAGGAGGGGACATTGTATTGCTTTTATTTAAATTTGAATGCATTTCTCAATGGCATCTTAATATTGAACTGCAAGTAAAGCCAGGGACACACCAAATGACTGTAAGGCTGATTATGAATGTAATTTGATAATTATCTGATCCAGTCATTGGAAACAGTCTGTAGGTGTGTTCAGTCTTAGAATGTTTCAGCTAGTCGTTAAATGTGTCCCCAGCATAAGCCATTTATAGGTTGTTTCTTCCTAAAATCACTATGCTATCCCGACAGGTTTGGGGCGGGACTATCTGTTGTTAGAACGCAGTAATTAAGCATGTTTGGTGGGAAATCTCAAAGAATTTCACACTTTACATTACAATGCTGTGAGGCTTTAATTCACGTTTAAACCGATTCATTTATTTCAGATTTCTAAGTTTTTATATATATGTTTAGTTCGACAATATTATTATTGTCTTGTACTGGTTTTTGGCCATAAGATGAAAATAATTGTCACCTGTAAGTGCTAGAATTTTAAAGGTCCCCTAGAATGTGTTAAAATAATATTTTAATTTTGTCTCTGATATCTACATAGGGGGTATGTGGCTTATTTAAGGGCATTTAAATGTCCAGATATGGTTTTACAGGTCCAACTCTAGAAATTGTCCCTATGTGAAATGGTCTGTTTTTACCTTATTTGGAAGGGTCATGAATAGTAATGAGGAGTTCTGCTCTGATTGGCTGTTTCACTGCGGGCTCAGTACAGTAGCTCAGAGTGACAACAAACAGGTCCAGCGTGACAATGGTTGAGAACTTGAGATTAGGCATTTTTGAGCCTGTTTCAGATGAAGACGGCGATTTTGAGGAACGACCAGTTGTTTTAAGATTGCTTCTTCTCATGGACGCTTCTGAGTAGTAAGTTTATTTTCAGTAAGAACTTAACGGTCACGTCAACTAGCATATAGCATTAACTTTACACGTTAACTCATAACGTCAGCAGTCACAATTTTATTTTTAACATGGTAAAAACATGTAAATGATTATAATGTAACCATATAAATTTACAATGATAGGTTTTTCACGTTGAATCAAGAACAAAAAACAGCGAACTGTGTAGCGCGTGAATGTGTTGTTTGGAAATTTTTGGAGGCGTAACGTTACATATTAATGAATCCCGACTGTTGCGTCACAGTCGGTGTTATGTGGAGATTCACTTTTTTTCAAGGGTGTTTTTCAAAAACGAGATTTAAATAAGGAGGAGAAAACAATGGTGTTTCAGACTCACTGTGTGTCATGTCCATGTACTGAACTCTTGTTATTTAACTATACCAAGATAAATTCAATTTCACATTCTAGGGCACCTTTAATAATGATATATCTCTACTGAAGATATCAAAATAGATTTAGAAAATTTGGTAGAATGGCCTCTTTAACAGTTTAGAAAACTGCAGACTCTTGTTCCGTGCTGACAGATTTGGAGTACAGAGTGAATATCACAGCTCCTATTGGCTTTTAATGAGTTGAGGGAGACAAGTGATGGTCACATTGATTACCTTTTTCGGCCCATGCTGTTCATTTCTTATTGTGTTAGTGGCCAGCAGCTCTGGGTTTTGATCTCACATGTAATGACTTACAGTTTGAAGGTTTGCCAGCCTCTATTTACGAGTAGCGAGACACTCCAATCAATGTTTTCACACAGCTGTTCCAGACCTAGCATTATGAAGACATTTTGTTGTTCAGAAACTGTAAAATGCCAGTTGGTACAGCGGCAGGATGAAGTGACATTGACAGTAATGACTACATTAATATTAATCCTGGTGTTTGCCATTTATTTGTCATTTTTGGTTTGGCAAAAGTGTAATAAATGACTCACTGAGGAACAGCAGGCTGTGGTTGGTATTTCCTGTGGGTGTAGTTGCCCTTCTGTGGGAGCCAGTCATGTTCCACAGAAATCTCAGCTGTTTAGCCTTTGGGATGTTCAGTCTAGATGCAGCCCTATAGATACTGCATATTGATGAACTTGACAACGGCTCTGGGTTGTGTAAGTGTAGTGCATCTGAAGTTGCTGATCAGATTATGCTGTATCAGTAGAGTTTTCACAAAAGCATCAATATCCAAAGTACATATAATCCAGTAAATGTAGTATGAATGGTTTGGGTTCTAAATAAGAAAGGCCTTGATGGAATTAAGGGAGCAAAAAAAGTTGAACAGAGGGGGTTAGCCAGTCACACTTCGTTTTGTGTTTGCTGATGCAATAATATTGAACAGTGTGCAATGTATCAGGATGACAGCAATCAGAGGGAACCGCTTAGTTCTGGTGACACTGCACTTAATAAAATCTGTGAGGGTGATGCATCTTTTCGCATAATATGCCACACTGGCACAAACAAATGCAGAGAGACACTATTAAAAATGACAATATTAAAAAATAAAGACTGCGCAACCAGGAGAGAGGAAGAAATTGTTTTTATTTTGTTTTTGAAATGTCCTTGAGCCCTTGTGCTTTGGGGATTTTTTGTTTTGTCTCTTCTTCGGAGTCGGAGAACTTTTTAATTAGTCTCTGTTGTGAAAAAGTCTTCAGACTCAAAAAAAATTGTTGTCTTAGATTTCTTTGAAATGGAAATGTGACCAGTGAAATATTGATCCGGTTAAAGTATTCATTCTGTTTGTTTCAACCTGACTCTCACGTTTACCTGATGTGTTGTATTGAGTATTTTTTGTTTTCATGGACATACAGTATAGATGGGGGGAAAAAATGTCAAGAACATTTATGGGTTATATTTAACCTAAAAATGACAACATTTTAGGACCATTGGGATTTTTTGCAAATTGTTTTTATTTTTTCTCTACTGTAATGTGAAAAAAATATTATTAAAGAAATTATTCATAGTACCATAGTTGTGTTTTTTGAGAATCCCCATTGAGAATAGTGGGAATTAATAAGAAAAAAAAACCAATTAAAAATCACTTAAAAGTAAAACATCCTTAGCCATTACGGTAATTAGAATTTGGGGTGGATGTTCTTAATTGTCATGAAATTTTTATTTTATTTTATTTGTGAAATGCTTTGAGAGATTCACCCATGTATCTCTCTATATTCACTTACACTGCTGTGGCTAATTGCTGTTATGCTGGATATTGTGTGCAATTCTCCCATATTCTTTTGCTTATTTGAATGTTACCTCATATTTTTTTTGAAGGAAGATGTCTGACAAGTTTCATTCCTGATTGACAACTCCCTGTGTCTGAATAAATCAGCCATATTCAAGAAGTCTTATGTATTTTGACTGACATGCCATCACTCATAGGTAAAAAAGGAAGACTTTCAGGGTATGATGGCAGTATGTAGATCACTGTGTGTTATGTGCGCCCCCCCTCCCCACCACCGCCACCACCACCCTCTGCCTCCTTTCTTCCACATCATGACGCTGCATCGGATGGGGATGTTTTCATATTAACATTAACGAGATGCCCAAGATATTCAATGCATGAACAAGTACGGTTCATGTCTGGAGCGCCTCACTGCTGTTTTGTGTGTTTAAAAAAAAAAAAAATCCTATTACTGTCGGGTACGGCTTTTTTCATACGTCAGCTTAAATATGACTCACTTTGACAGCGTGCCATAGCGAAAATGGAGAAATCATTACAGCACAAAGCGGTTGATGAAAACCCTCAGATTGGAGGGGTATAATGTGTGTGTGATTTGAGTTTGTAGATATGTTGCACTGGGCTTGTAACATTGTTGTACGCTGGGAGTAAAGGAGGCTTGGAGCTGACCCCGGGCAGCCTTTGGAAATGCAGGGGCTGAACAGTTCAGCTCACAGGGAAATTGGCCGGCTCGCTGCAGACCCCCCAGGCCTGCCCCAGTAAAACCTCCATTAAACAATGTGTCCGTTGTCAACCCTTAGCCATCTCTGCCGTGACCCCCGCCAAACCCAATCGTATTGGCTTAACCAGTAAGAACAGGGGGCGGCTGATGCTGTAGGGTTGTCGTTCACTCTGCTCTTCGGTACAGTGGATGATTTTTTTAAGTCTTGTCAGTTTTGTGGTTGAGATTATTGCCACAGTTAGCTTTATTGCTGTCTGGAGGGTTTGTTCTGGCAGATGTGGTTCGCTAAATGTCATGCTGACCGATCTGGACTGTCTAAATTGATGTCTAGACTGTACGCGAAGTATTAAATTGGCCATTACAACAGGCCATTGAACAGTTTGTGCCCACGGAATTCCACGAAAAGCTCAGCAGATTTCCACAGAAATTGAGCGGCCATCCATCACGAAGTCCCGCGTATCTTCCATCCTTTTTTTTTTTTCATTTATGAAATATTTTTTGCTTATTTGACAATACTTAGGCCTATAAGCTAAAATAAGAATGTATCATTTAGTTTTTGTTGATTTTCTCTTAGAAAATGTCAGGAAAATATGTACATGTTCTGTGTATCTTCCATCCTTTTTTTTTTTTTTTCATTTATGAAATATTTTTTGCTTATTTGACAATACTTAGGCCTATAAGCTAAAATAAGAATGTATCATTTAGTTTTTGTTGATTTTCTCTTAGAAAATGTCAGGAAAATATGTACATGTTCTGTGTGGGCTTAGCCATGACAGTTTCTGCTTTCTCTCCTGGTTTCTCTTCCTCTCTTTGTTTCTCGGCTGCTGTAATGAGAAGAGAGAATGGAGTTCTTCAGAATGTGCAGAGGGTCTGTAAAGCTCTGAGACTCAGGAGAACAGGCCAGTACTGTAGGATAACAGTATGGCTGGATCTGAGGATTAATTTGAGATTAGACCAGAGCCGAGATCAGGGAGAACTGGAATAAAGCTGTGCCAAATGCATGAGACAGGCCTATGAGAGAGATGGAATTTATTTCAACAGTAAATCAAACACTAAATCTCTAAACTGGTGCTAATATATAAAGAAACTAGTACAGTTTGGGGACAGAATTTACACAGAATGCGGTTTTCCATTCCACTGCTCTACTTTTCCATAATTTTTCTATGTAAACATGCACTAGACTCTGCGTACTACAGAATTACCATTAAAGAATGCTGTGGCACTACCAGTATTTGCAGACTTGGTTACTAGTTTACTGCCATGTTACTATTAGATTTGGTGTTAGTTAAAGGTAGGGTAGGCAATTTTTGTTATACTGGTTGAAACTCTCTTCACATCCGGATTGCAATCAATAATAGAAGTGGTCTAAATATCTAAAAATGTACATATATATTTTGTGGAAGTCTCAGGACCAGAAAATGTTTGTCCAATCATACGATGCCTTACCTGCCGGTCAACATACTTATTTCCATACCTTCTCGCACAGTT
Organism: Semotilus atromaculatus; assembly: GCA_031834385.1. NCBI lineage: Eukaryota > Metazoa > Chordata > Actinopteri > Cypriniformes > Leuciscidae > Semotilus > Semotilus atromaculatus. Next base: position 12,941,513 of record JAULUF010000015.1, read on the forward strand.
AGCGTCTGGACGTACGGACAACCTTAAGACGCAATATGCGTAATTTCCGATTCTTCTTCCTGTAACCAAAGACGACAACAACAGCAGCATGCGGATAATGAATAGTTCGGGGCAGATAGCGATCGCCTTTGTTTGCGCTTTGATGCTGGGAACGTTACTGACCTCGCTCCAAACGTATGCTGTGCTGCGTCTCGCCATGTTTACTTCTGGTATACTGCACGCTATGGGGATATCCGGAATATGAGCATATTTGGGTTTTTGCCGGTGTTTACATGGCCGTTCGCGACCGGGTTATTGCTAATATCCCGGTTTTGAACGGGTTATTGGCAGCATGTAAACGCAGTCACTGTTATGTTTAAGGACAATTTACAATTAAATACAATCGTTGCCAAGTCTGCAGTCTGAACATTTTACCTCAGAGCGTCCGTTAACTGAATGAATTGAGAATATCACCTGAAAATCCGATAACATCAGCAATTTCCATTCAAGCAGCTGATTTAATATTCAGAACTAAATGTATATTGCAGCACACGGTGAAGTCAGTATGTACATTAACGACGATTTGAGACAAATAAATGTAAATTTATATAAAACGATGTAAATGGCGCTCTGTGGCGCGGCAGGATTTTGAACAAGGTCCTGAGCCGTTGCTGGGCGCCACGGACAGACGCTGAATGGCGCCGCCGGTGTGTGTACACTCATAGAGAATAATCTGTTTGAATTTTAAACATGTGGCGCTGCGCTTCTCGTCCGATGTGCGAAGCCCTATAGGAGTGCTAGAAATCAGTAAACAAAATATAGTATGAAGTAGCCTTAGCTTGGGTGTCAATGAGTGAAAAAAAACAACGTTATTGCCACCTACTGTCGTTGTAGCCTATATAACTACCAGAACTACTACCAGTGCAAGTCGTATATTACCACTGTTGTTATTAAATAAAAATTTGCAAATATTTCTTATACACGAGTGTAAACTTTGCTGTGGCTCTTTTGAAAAATTTCTCGAATTTTTTTTTTTTGTTTGGCTCTTCTTGGTAAAAAGGTTCCCGACCCCTGCGTTAGGCTATGCAGAGTTGTAGACAGACAGTCATCGAGCAGAAACAATCAGCAGCCCCGTTTTACAGTTCCTCCTAAACCAAAACAACGAGCTTAGCTACGTTCACGCCATGTCATAACCGTAATTGCGAGATGGCAACCCGTGACGTTCTACCAAGAGCTATTCACGTCCTCAGACTAATTTTTGCGTTTCTATGCCAACAATATCAACGGCAAAATGAATAAGCAGCAATCAGGTGATAAGAGCTCTGTAAGTAACAAATTATTGTAATGTTATGTGCTTTGAGACATGAGGTAATTTAACGTCGTCTCTCGTGACGGTTTACAGACTCACCTCTGGCTGTGCACGCATGTCTTTTGGAGGAGGCGTGGCTTTGGAGAGCGCTCTGATGGGCATTGCTTCAAAGCTTGCTTGCTATCGCTAGCCTCTCCGAAATTACCTACCCTACCTTTAATTGACAGTTCTAATATACTGCATTTTAATAGCGTAAAAATAAAATTTGCTGTTTACCCGAGGTATCCAACACTACACCCCCATAACAGGCTTAGTTCTTCAGTATAACAGAACAACATAGGTTCACAACCCTTCTTGCTGCACTCAAACGAATGAGTCACAGAAAGCAAGTGAAAAATACTGCTTTTCTCTAAATATTTGATATATTTTGCCTTCTGCACTGTCCTCACATGCACACCGGCTGTGCCTGGTTACCTGCCGCTCGGCATTGGTGAGGCTGAGTGGGCCAGGCTGTGTTTAAAAGCACTCAGAAGCTGTCACTTAGTGTTTTGTCTTTGTACTTGCACATATTTGCTTGTGTGTAGCGTCCCCGCAGTGCGCTGCGTCCTTGTACCTGTGAGAGGATGAGACAAAGCTTGTCTTTCACATAGAGTGATGCTCTGAGGATCTGGAGCACATGGCTTTGAATGGGCTAGAATGAATGAGAGGACATGAGGTGACCCTTAAGTTTGTTCACTGGCCCAGAACTCCTGAATCGTGACTAATATATAATGTCTCTTCCCTGACTGTCTTGTTTTGCCTGGTGTTTTAAAGCTTTACATTGTGTTTTGCAACCAGACATGATACATAAATCCATCTATGAGAAATGTGTCTGTCCACACACAAAAAAAAGCCGCATGATGTGATGCAATCAGGGATGCACAGTATATCTGTATCAGATTATTATCTGTTTTTTAACCTATTTTTACATTTCGATTAACACTGCTGTTATCTAACACTAAACTATTTTATTTAATAACACTAATTTTTAACCAATCTCAAAATGAATATCCATTTTCCATACCGTTACATTATAATGTTGTGATGCTGAAATTCACTTGTAGCAATTGTTGTAGCAGTTGTTTTAAAACAATTGATTTTAGTTGTTAGTGTTTTATTTTTAAATTTGTTTTAACTAAATATTATTGCATTTTAATATAAGCCATAATTATTGGCCTTAACATGAGAACAATTATCAGCTAATCACATTGGTCAAAATTTAAATATCAGTGCATTCCTAAACACAATCACAGCCAATTAGGAGATATTTCATGGTTAAATGTACAATTATGTGGAGAAGAATTTTGGACCAATCAGATTCCAGGGAGGATGGGGCTACACAGCATAACTCCAAAGAAAAGGGAAAAAAAAATCAACATAACGACAAAATCTGGTTAGGACACTTCTAATTATAAATAACAATAAACACGCATCATGAGGCCTTTTTCAGTGTACACATAATATTATCGTAAAAGACTATAAAATGCTACAGTAAAAACCTAGTTCTGGTAACCTAAATGGTTACTGTATACAATGAAAAACTCTAATAGATGGGACATTTCATGTAATTTTACAGTGAAAAATGTAAATTAAATTCCGTGTGACACTTTATTTATTTAAATGATCATGTTTTATTTTTATATCAGTTTCGCAAATTAGGGTTTTATATACAGTACATCAAGTTGTATGACTTTGGTATTGACATTATACCAGGTAATGAAATAAGTTCCGCTGAAACTGTTTTTAAATATATGCTTGCGTAATTGTTAAATGTCTTAAAAATATGATTTTAACATATGTTTAACAGCTTTTAAAATCAAAACAATACCAAACCCCAATTAAATTATAGAATTTCTCCCATCACAGTGTTCTGTATTGTAAAGCATGGGAAAACTGCCAGACTGCCCTTCTTGAGTGGGCAGGTTTTAATCAATTTGTGAAAGGCCAAAAGCAATCTTACTGAGGAGAATGAGGCAGTGCCTCCTACATAGAAGGTCAGCAAAAAAAAAAAGAAAAAAAGAAAGAAAGAATGAGCTGAATGTATTTCTCAGGCAACTTTTTTGCAGCTCATCTCAGTAGTTGCTTCCATAAAATCGCCCTCGCTCTATTGTTTGTGGGGCAGATTAAAGAGACAATCATTGAGCGCGAGACGACCCAGAAACTGACCCACTATGCCGCTCTGCTCGCCCTCAGCCTTCACAGACTTGTTTTGATTTACTGTACGCTTCATTTTAAAATACTCCAGTGTTTTACTCGCTGGAGGGATTTGTCGGTGAATGGCTTGGGCCACGGAGCAGCCTTATTGGACGTCAGCCTTTCACATTTAATTAACAACCTTGTAAGTTTGACATAACTGCCATTTTTACAAAACTCATTACAAGAAGGCTGACACTTGCTCTTTTAATGCTCTCTCTCTTTTGCTCACTGTCACTTTCTCTTGCCATCTCACCTCATACAGTATATGCATACTTGTCTCTTTATTTAGATGGACTGTATGCTGTTGGGACTTATGTATTAGTGCCGCATTGTCAAATTGTCATACAACACATAGCAAAACATTATCCAAAATTCATTAAAATCTATAGCTGGGTTCTTTGTCAGCTGAGCTGAGGCGAATGGGTGTGCTCATGAGAGATAAGTGAGCTTGATGAAGTGTACGCTACCTGCTGAGCTGCTCTTGGCCCTGGACCAGCAGCCTCTTGTTTTTCTGCTGGGAGCTTTAGGTGAAGGCAGAAGAGACAGCTGTGTGTTGGGCTCCTGAACTCTGTTGCTCGCGTGCTCTCTGTCTCTTTGTATCTTTTTTTCCCCTGCCCTCCATGAGCTCTTTTCAGACAGGGAGAGTACAAATCTTCTCAGCTTGGCTTAATCCAGCAGTGTTGACAGTCTGAGTAAATAAAAAATATATGTTCAGCACACCCAGCATATTGCTTTTTAAGCTTTGTGTACTCTTTAGTATGAAACCTTCAGAGAATCATCCTGTTTAGTCTATCTATCTATCTACCATTCTATCTATAACAAAATATTAGTATTTTTCTATTTTAATATTTCTTATTAAAGGTCAAGTCCGTAACTTTTATGGGTTAAAAATTATCCAAAATAAGTACATAACCAGCCAGTGTTCAAAATTATCTGCTTGCCTTAGCTCGATTCTAAACGGTAAGCTTGTAATAACGTTTTTAATTCCAGTGGTACTGGTGGATTTCCGTGGGAAATTCAAGCATGTCTTTGCGTCATTACGTCACATCTGTACACATAAAGGAGGAGTCTCGGCTAGTAGGCTATATTGCGGGTGAGGATGTTGGAGGTGGAGATGCCTTTTCTCACAGCACTTGATATAATTAAACTTATCAATTTGATGGCGGATCCAGAAAAGTTCAAACGACAATCACCAGTGACAACTGTAGATTCACCCGTTGCAAAATGCAAAAGACTTTTGACTTCGGAGTGGCTGCAGAAAAAAAGAGACTGCAACCGGGCCCATGCAAAAACAAGGATCAATATCTGAAGGGCATTAGACACGCAATGCTGATGGTGTTAACATGAACAATTTGAGAACAAAGTATAATTTGCGCGGTTTGACGTGATATGATTAACAATCGATAACCTCAATTGCAGATTTCAAACAGAGATGGCGACAAAGAGGAAAAACTACGGACTGCAGCTTTAATATTATTTATGATTATTTTTTCATTATTATGTGGATTCTATGGGTTGTGCATCCACAGGATTTTTGTGTTTATTGTGCAAACACGCTTGTGGTATTTCAATATTACAATATTGAAAGTATCCAAATATAATACAACACTGAATATTTGTACGTTAAAAAATGTCATTGCCACATTTTTTTTAATGAAATTATAGTGGAAGTCTTTTCTGCAATGAGCAAGTTTCTCTTTAACTCCTGACCTTAACTTCTCCATCTCCTCCTCTTGACTTCTTCACCTCTCTTCTCTAGCCTTGAAATGCAAGCATCTGGAGCAGCAGAAAATTTGGGGCGGTATTAGCAGTTCCCTGGCCCTTGGCCTAGCCTTTCTGGCCTAAAGCTTGTGTAGTCCAGGCAGTATTGGTTCCTCCTCTAGCCCTGCCTCTGCACCCTACACAACCATTTCACCCTCTGACCCCACTCAGAGTGGAGGATTATCACAGTGCGTGGGGGGAATACTTGAGCGAGCTGCTGACCTTGTGTGCGAAACTTTTTCACACTCCATATTGTGGCTTGCATTTGACGCTGGTGTGGGTACGTTTTTTCTTTTTTTTAAAGCCTGAGAAACAGTTAATATTCTGAAGGCCAACAGCTGCCAGAGATGCGGATTAGAGGTTCTTTGTTGAGCTGTAGTTTATCCCATCCTGACAGTGGTCCAGTCCCATGGAGCTCTATCCCTGCTGTGGTGCACGCTGTCTTTTCTAACAATGGACAGTAGATATGTCTAACACAGGGGGTTTAGGCTGTAGATAAACCACAAGATTTCGAAGTAGCTTGATTGTTAAGCTAGGATGAGACTTTAATACAGAAGCACATCTTTTTTCTCTTCTTCAGCTCTAAAAGCACTTCATAATGAAAGAGAAAAGCGTGCAACGCTTACTCAGCGTGCCAACGCTGTCCTCATAACGTCATTGAAATTAATGGCTTCCTGCTGAATTAAGGTAGCAATGTCAAGAGTCTCCAAACATCGCAGGTTAGTATGTATACCGGTTAGCCAGACAGTGTCCAGGGTATTTTATGTTTAAATAAATCTCAGACCTTCACACCTTAGGCATTTGCCCGGTTGTAAATGAAAAGAAAGCTTGAAAGCTTGAAAAGAAAATACATAGCTTGAGGAATACTGCTCATAGTGGGCAAAAAGTGAGGAGGAGAAAGCTAGGAACTCTTTCAAAGTATATCTTCTGCCAAAATATTTACTAGAATATAATAAAATGTGGTAGCATTTTACAATAAGGACTCATTTGTTAACATTAATTTAACTAACATGAACTAACAATGAGCAATACATTTATTACAGTATTTGTTCATCTTTTTTATTGTTAGTTAATACAAATCCAGCTGTTCATGTTGGTTCACAGTCCATTAACTAATACTAAATGCAACATTTGATTTTAACAGCGTATTAGTAAATGTTTAAATTAACATTAACTAAGATTAATAAAATCTGTTGAAGTATTAATTCTAAGTTAATGTTAACTAAAGTAGTTACTATGTTAATAAATGTAACCTTATTGTAGTGTTACCTAAACTGTTTATAATAATATATAAAATATTTTTGTATATGTTTTAATATTTTGAAATATTATTTATTAAATTTCTTAATTTATTTAATTTTATATTATGATTTAAATGTCGCTTACAAAAAATACAGCTACTTCTGAATGATCGTTAATGTAGAAAGAGCCTTTTTTCGAGTATCTAACCAAGTAAAACTTGACTAAAAAGAGGACCATTTTAAAAGTGCCACTGACGTTACAAAAGATGCTCTTGCATAGAGAGGGGGTCGCCATTATGCAGTCCATGAGAGTCAAATGCTGCGATGTTCACGTTCCCGAGTGGGAGCATCATCATAATAGAACAATGGAAAGGCACATGAAACTAATGAACTGAGGGTCTGTGTTATTGTCTGGCACTTCTTATCCTCCTGTGAACTGTAGCTAAGAATGCTTCTGTATTATCAGCAGTTTCTCACAACTAGCGCCCATGCCTGACCTTTAAGCCGGTGCTGAGCGGCTGTTAATTCCATCGGTGTGTCAGAGAGCCAAAGGAGCCGGCCACAAAGAGGAAGTTAACCTGAGGCCCAGAGAGCACTGACTCCATTATTTTAGCAATTACCAGGAGCTGTTAATTTTAAAAAGGACGGGATTCAGCTGTGATTAGATTCGGCTGCTGCCTCTGGCAGAGGAAATGTATTTACACATTATATGCGACATACGCAGTAGAGCTGTCGCAATTTTTTGATCTAATCACGATATTTGTGATAGCCACGATTATTGTGTACTTTCAATTTCAGCCACATATCGCCATCCAAATAAGAGAAGAATGTTAAGAGCTCCAAATGAAATTGGATGCTTGAAAAAAAGTTAAACGGTAACACTTTACAATAAGGTTTCTTTTGTTTAGTTAACATGAAGTAACAATAAACAATATTTCTACAGCATTTATTTATCTTTGTTAATGCTAATCTCAACATTTACTAATCCTTTTTAAATAATTTAAGCAAAAACATAAAACTTCACAATTGCATAACAAAGGATAAAAAGAAATGTAATCATGTGAGTAATAACCATATACTATCCAAATTTAATGTCAATTTAAATAACTGCATGCTAAGGTGTACGTGTATTAAGCTTGGTGCTCTGCGTGTTTGTCAAATGGGGCATTTAGGGGATTTTACGGTGCTAAATTATATTTACGCTGTATTTATAATCCATTTATTCACTTTTTGAAATCTTGAATTCTTGAAATCTTTTCATGTCGTAAATCTTGAATGCTTTAGAGCACAGACTTAAGTTTGTCTCTTTTCAAAGACGACACTTGGCAGAAAAAGTTTTAAAAAGTGAATCTTACTTTTATTGTTATTTAAATTTTTTACATGAAATCTATATTTTCAAAAACATGTTTTACTCTAAAACTGTGAGAACATCAAAGCCATAAATCTAAGCAACTTAGAAAAAAAGAGCACCAAAGGGTTTAACACTGTAAGTGAAATGAACAAAAGAGATTCATAACAATTTATTTGACATTTAATCTTCAGCCAAAATGGGTCACAACAGCCCTACTAGACACAAAGACTCTCTCGTCCAAAAATGATCACGTTATGTCATGAACACAAACCCACAAGCATTCTTCTCAACTCTGAAACAGGTTCTGCTTTACTTTGGTCTTTCCGGTGGCTGATTGTGGAGTCCATCTTGCGGTGTTTACCCTGTGACTCTGCTTTTGTTTACAGTGGCTGTAATAATAGTATGAAAACAGCTTGAGTCTCCATAAGTATGAAATGCACAGGCAGGATTTTTTACATTAAAACAACAGTGAGTTTCCCGCCTGCCACCAGCCTATAAATATATGGTCCCCAGAGTACTCCATATGCAAAGCACAGAACAGGTATTTTGTCAAGCCTGGTAGAAATCTGCAAATTGGACATGGGAAAGCATGCGAGTCTAGGAGTGCTGATGCGAAGTGGAATTCTTCATGCTTTCTAGTGTTTGCCATAGAAGAATAAATATTAATCTACTTCAATATCTGTGAAAAAAAAACGTGTTTGGACAGATTGCGGTTTCCACGTCTATTATCAACAGTCTTTAAGATGTTCAGGGTCGAAAACGCAAGCTTTCAATCCATTTATAACACAGACTCGCGTCATGTGGGCACCTTTGATGCTACGCTTCTCTCAATGCTCGTGAGTTTGAAAAGCTGCTTGCATAAAATATCATGGTGTGTAAAAACTTTTTTTTTTTTTTTTTGACAAAATGCATGTAAACCTGTCTGGAAATGAAATGTTTGTAGAATATTGGTTTGACAAAACTGTTCTTTCTGTTGACTTGTATATTGTGGTATGAAATTTGGGATGCATGCCTCTGTTACATAATGTTCTGAATGACTGAGGATGCGACATGGGCGAGGCTAGCCCCTTTTTTTTTTTTTCATACCCTCATTGGGGGCTGAGCCCCCCTAAAATGAAAATCCTAGAATCGCCCCATCATAATTTTAGAATGACTAAGAAAATGTTCCTGTTTAACAAAAACATTATGAAGCTTATGTCCGTCTTAAGGGAGATGTCTTATGTTTGTCTTTTGGTTCGTCTGAGGGATGAAGGCCAAGTTGTCTTTGTATTTCATGCTACATTTCTTGTCATCTGGCACACGGCACATTTAACCCTCAGCTCAGTGCTGAAGGGAGGACGGAGCGGAATAATGGCTGTTTTTACACACTTGCATCCAAACGGCAATTAGCCTGCATTTCACGCCACATTGGCTCCGTGCTTATATGAGGGTGGAGGGCTCTAAGAACATGTACTCCACCCAGATTGGGGGGACAAACAGCTCCATCAATTCGCCATTACAAAGTCATTTGTCCGAAAATGCTACTCGTATCACTTTCTTTTCATCTGTTACACCTAACAAGGAAATGGAAGGGCAGCCCTCGCTGTAGTCTGCTATAATGTTTTCTTTCATATGGTCTGATACTCCCTCAGACATCATTTGCTGTCATTTTGTTGTTTTATTCTGAACAAATTGACCAGTTTTAGACTCACATCTTGTACTACATTCAATTGAGTGAATTTTTTTGTTGTTGCGATTTTGTGTAAGAAACCCCACTGCAGAAACATCCTCAATTCCTGATCAAAAACAAAAAGCATGTTCTAGCCAATGAATCAAAAGAGTATTTCTTAACCAGTTAAAACCCAAAGAAAGAAAAATGTTTAATTTGACCTTTTTTTTTTTTGCTTTCATATTATAATGTGATATGTAATTCAGAACTAGCTAGGTTAAGCTGTTATCTTCCTAATAAAGGCTAACTGGAAACACAGAGATTCTACCTTTTGGTAATATGACTTGATATGTGAAAGGTAATTTAAATGGCTAATCTGTTAGCTTGCTAATCAAACGTTAACTTAAACACAGGAAAAGGAAAATGTTTAATTTGACCATTTTTAACTTTCATAATATAACGTGGTATGTAATTCAAAATGCTAAGCTTGGCTAAACTATTAGCTTGCTAACTGAAAACAATGAAAGGGACATGTTTAATTTGACTATTCTTGATTATATAATGTGATATGCAGTTTAATTTAAAGGCTAAGTTAGGCTAACCTGTTAGCTTGCTAATCTGAAGCACAAATAAAGGGACATGCTTAATTTGACCATTTCAGGGCTGACAATTGAGTTCAGCTTGGAGTGGGAATTATTCCTGCGGGGGGATTATGATTCATAAGCTTGCAATTCAATATGATTAATTTGGATATGTTCGTAAATATAGAGTAGGGTATGTGTTTTTTTCAAAAAAAAAAAAAAATCTTTCTCAGATTTTAAAAAGATTTGACCTACTGAAAATTAACAACTGATTTGTACACAATCGTGTACACAAACCATTTTTTTTATAATAATAAAGGTATAACAAACAATACACTAATAGAGTAAAAATATAATGAATATGTACTATAGTGCATGCATATGTAATAGTTTTTTTTGTTGCAAAAAGCTTCTCTAGAGTACATTTTTCTTGCTGTAGTTTATGGACACTGATTGCCTTTTCTGAGATAAATGTAAGGTTACATGACATTGTTTTCAAGCTGTTTTATTGATGTCTTTAACACTGGTTGGGCGATTACATAAGACATGATACATTTCAGTTAGTTGTACTGTTTCAACATACCCTTGGATATTCATTCATGTTTATTTTGTACTATAACTAGTAGTAAAAAGGAAGTGATGCGGTCCCACCTCGCTTGAACTGAGCCACTATAGCAATCCGTCATGCTACTTTAAAGTGCCTTGAAACGCATAGCGTTATTCAATGTGTTGACATAATTTCTCCTGAAACAGGAAGACAGGGTGGGACATATTGAGCAGCTCCTCCCCTTTTTTTAAATAGCCAATAGCATTTCATTTATATCACAGCTCGGCCAGAGCCGTTGAGCTTGGCAAAGCCGCATTTGACAGCTAATGACAGCCACAGTCTAATAGATTCCCCTTTTCTTCCCTATATAGTGCTTTATGTACCATTCACAATATAGAAAATAGTAATTATGTGAAAAAGTGACTGATTTCAGCCACTGCTTCAGCGTCTATTTATAGTGTGGGTGGTGTGATGCTTTAGATCCTAGAGAGCATTTGATTGGACAGAAAATCTTATGAGAACCTGAAGTGGATCCATTGCTTCATTGATCCATTGTGAGACTGTACGTTTTGAAAGCTTACTGTATATCTTCTTAATGTGAATTTTGTCATTGTTTTTGAGCACACTAGCTTATAGATAACCTTAAAGGGGCTATATGGAACTTTTTCCCCAAAATAAATGTAACAATAGCCTTTTTATTTGACCATTTATGACTCAAACATCTCCTGGTGAGCATACTGACACCTTGTCCGCTCACAGTGGGTGCACCTATAAGCCTGTATCCTATTTTTCCTATTTTCTGTCGGGTCGGATTTTTCCCGCGCTGTCTGCGGATGTGACGTCGAGCGCGTTCAAGTTAAACGTTTCAGATCACTCTGCCACCACCGCTAGTCAGCAAGTAGCCTACACTCGCAAGCAGTGCAATGGAATATATGTATTTGACTGTTCTTACCTCTGTAAACATAATGTTGACCTCCTTGGAGCAGATGACTTGTGAAGTGTGCACGTACGAGCGCGCTGCGAGAGCGAGCAGAAAGGAAGAGCAGTTCGGTTTTTTGGCCACAGGTGTCAGTCGCGAGTTTAAATTTCAGAAAAACGCATATAGCCTCTTTAAGGCTAACATATTCATACAATTAGAAAAAAACTTAGATTTTGATTTCATGGGTACATTAAAGAATGCACAACCGTATTTATCATTTGAATTTCGTAATAAAACGTACAAAATTTGAAAGCTGAGCTCTTTGTTCCGTGATATTTTTTTTTAACTGTGTAAAAAAAAAAATGGATGTGTGGCATGAGAGTGTGAGAACAGCGTCAATTGTCTGACTGAATGTGTGAGAGTTTGGCAGCCCTGCCATTTTAAACTTTGTAGTATAACATGATATGGGTACATTGAAAAGGTAAAGCTTAACTAAGCTGTTAGCTTGCTAACAGAAAGCTATATGTTTAATTGGACTATTTTTTAGCTTCGGTAATATTCCCCCGGTTTCACAGACAAGTCTTAAGCCTAGTCTCAGACTAAAATGCATGTTTGAGCTGGTTTAAGTGAAAGCAACTTGCACTGACATATCTTAAAAGAACATTTATAAAAGCTACGTAAATGTAGCTACTAATTAAAGGCCTAATCCTGGCTTATTCTTAGCCCTGTCTGTGATACCAGGCCATTATATGCTAAGGCTAGGCTAAACTGTTGCTAACTGAAAAATATGAAGACATTTTATTTTTATTTTTTTATTTATATGTAAAAATTTAATTAAATTTTTTTCTGATTACAAATAAATGCACCATGCCTAGTGTTTTTTCAAGGGCTTTGTTGAGGAGGGTAGCAGATGGGTAGATAGGATCTTGAATGACACTGCTATCTCAAGGTTGTCAATACAGTGTTAACTCTCCATGGCTGTCAGCGTATTACATTTTAAATCCTGGTTATTATTTATCAGCCTTAGAACAAATAGCCGAACTGTCTGTCCTTTCAGATTTAAATGAGCGTATTTGGAGGAAAAGGTCCAAAGGAACAGATCAGGTCTTATCAAAGTGAGCAGAGCAGTCTCGATGGCTCCTGTGCTGGCTCAATGACTTTCAAGGTAAAGCTGACTCTTGATCTCCATTTGTGGTGCCGGCCCCACTGTGGAAAGATCAAGTTGGCCATTAGATCAAAGTGGCTGGTTTCAGAGCAGCTGTGGATTCAGAGACTGGAAAGGGGAGGACAGTCTGAGGGAGGGCAGAGAGACTGACATAGAAATGACTTCTTTGTATAACCCAACTCTTTGAACTGAAGCTTTACCCACAGCGCTGATCAAACAGAGGCAGCATGGTTCGCCGTGATCATACGCAATTTATTAAAGTGTTATTTGAGCATCAGGAATACGAGATGGGTCACCATTTAAGCTTGCCGACTGGACCCGTTCTGTTCCCCAGAGTCAGAAGCATCTGAATTATTTACTGTAGATTATGGAAGTGCTTATGGCTACAATTTAATGTATGAGGTGTGAAGTGATGGCACTGAATATATGAGACAGCTGACAGATTCATGGCAGCACCTGAGGTGCAGAGCGAGCCTGTCAACTGCAGCAATCAGCCAGTGCTCAACATTCCTACGTGGATCTTAAGTGATGTCGGTCCTCTGCAGGCTGCCCCCTCATGGCCTTCCTGTGACACTGCCAGTCTACAGGGACCTCATTTAATGTCTGACACTTATCGTGTGCTTGGCATGGATTTTAGACCCCTGAGTTGAGCTGCGGCCCTTAGGTGTGCAGCTGAACAGTTGTACGCTCACAGGCTCCTTTTTGTAAAACGAGCAACAACACAAAACAAGTTGGCTGACAACACTTTTAGGTTCCTGTTCTGTTCCACATTTGCATTTCTTTGGTTTTGAAATGTCTCTGTTTTTCTGTCTTCAGCTGAAAATGGTCAAGCAGTGTTTCTTGTGGGTTGAGATAACACATTTAGGCCTTGTCCACACGGACACGGGTATTTTTATATAACCGTGACAATTCTTACGCGGTTCGGCCGTTCGTCCACACGGAAACGCAGTATCAGGTCACTGAAACCGAACATTTTTTAAAACCCCTGCCAGGGTGAGTATTTTCTGAAACGCCGGTTGTAGTGTTGTCGTGTAGACAGTAAAACCGGAGTTTTTGCGCCGCTGACGGCTTCTGATTGGCCAACGTGGCTTTACGGTTAGGGTTATATTGCCGCCTGCTGGTGTTGCATGCTCTTGACAGCGCTTGATAGCGTGTTTTTGCGTTTTCATGTAGACTGAGTTTTTTTTAAAACGCAGGAGGAAAAACTCCGGTTGATATACCCGTGTCCGTGTGGACAAGGCCTTAGAAATGATTGTTAGAGATGTGGTGTTCTTTAGATTTTCAGATGGATCTATGAATTATGAAAAACTCACATTATAGTAATTCACTGTCCATGTCATCTGCTTTTAGAAAACTTTTATCTTGTCTCTGTAGATGGACATGGGGATAAATAACATGCAGTGCTTGCTTTATAAAATGTTTCTTGTTTTTATTGATAAATATATCTTTGCATTATTTTCAACGTACGTAGTACAATCAGTACTAGCTACTATTCAAAAGTTTGGGGTCAGTAAGATTTGTTTTTAAAAGAAAATAATAATTTTTATTCAGAATTAATTAAATTGTTCATTAGTGAAAGTAAAGGCTTTTACATTGTTTGAACTTTCTATTCTTAAGATAATATTAAGCAGAACTACGGTTTTCAACATTGATAATAAGAAAAGTTTCTTGAGCTTCAAATCAGCATATTAGAATGATTTCTGAAGGATCATGTGGCACTGAAGACTGGAGTAATGATGCTGAAAATACAGCTTTGACATCAAAATCACAAAATTACTTTTACTGTTTTTAGTTTTTGATTAAATAAATGCAAACTTGGTGAGCATAAGAAACTTACATAATACATAAATATGTATTATAGTGGACATTATTGCTAAATTAAATCATATCATAAAGGGTTTTGATCATTTAGGGCTTGGACTTATCTAATATCTAAAATGACAGATTGTCTGTTTCAATTACTTATTTTGTGTGTGTAAAAATATTCTTGTGCTGCTTTCCACTAATCTAGTCATTTTATATGGGATGAATTAAGTCATTTATCTGATTCCTTAAGCTTGCAATTAGAATGGAAAAATAACCAGATGCCGGATGGAAATTGATTCAAATTAATTTACGTAAATGGATGCACTCAAGCTATATATAATGGGGATGTAATTATACAGCATCATTCTGTTTAGACTTATAAATCTAAAACACTGTCAGTGAAATGTATAATTAAAAGGTCATTATTCTGCATGCCCACACTCTACTATGTAAACACTTTCATGAGTAGAGTTCATTAACTGACCTCAAGGATTTTTGTTTTTGACAGAACATCATTTCAATCTAGCTATCTCACTTTCTTTTGCAAAATTTAAATCTAAAATGAAATTGGATGTATGCGGCAGTTCTAGCATTCATTTGTGCAGATTTTAGCGCATTTAATTCTTTACATTAAATAATACAATTTAAATAATACATTTTTAACAGCAGTTCTGTCATATCTAGTATTTGTTTTAGACTACTTAAGCTACTACTGCAAACTCCACCACTAGATCCAGACAGATCCCGTCAAGCAAGAACCGATGCCATAGTTTTGGACATTAGCGTCCTAGAGCTAATTCAATCTGCTGCGGCTGAATGGACTGTGTTGACTGCACTCTCAGGAGTAAAGCGTTTGGAGTAAAACACACACTTGAGGAGAAATAAGGTGCACATACATTATCTTATTTTGGAAGAATGATTGCCACAGATCACTGAGCGTAGCGAAGAGCTGCTAGCGAAGCGCGATTGTGCTAATGTAGCAGGTTAATGTAGCATCACCTCTCTTAGCATAATATGTTTTTACTGCCCTTTTCTCCTCTCCGCTTTAGTGTTCAATGCACTTTTCAGTTCAGCATGTTTTGAGAAGACCGTAACACAACTGGAACGTTAACGTCGTCGAATAACCTCTTTATCGCTCCGAGAGAGCGGCAGTCTGGCTGATTGAAGTCAAGGTGCCCGTCTTAGCAAACAAGGGAGCTGGGCTTTTACCTCGCACTTTATCTATAATAGGAAAACCTTTTTAGAGGAAATGAGAGATGGAGATAAAATGGCCTTTATAATTCAATTAATGGGGAAAAAACTGAAAATCTAATTCACTTTGGTCAAGCTCGCTGACCACAGAAAATGATTGCTTATAGATTTGGATGTTGTTTTTTAATGTAAATGTAAAAGCGATAAAGTGCAAGATATGGAGAAAACGTTTTTGTTTTGTTTTGGTTTGCATTATTAAACATTGTCCTCAGTATATGAATTTATGTCTAATGCATAACAGTGGTTTTGTCCTTTGACAAAGAACGGAGCATTAATGCCATTAATGGCTGATTCTTAATATAGTACTGAACAGCATGATTACAGAGGAGAGGAGATATGGGCAATGACATCCTCGCAGCGTATTGTTTGTACCTTGTACCATGATCCAATGAACATGCGCTCTTGAATGTGCACATTGTATGGACAGTAAGGCCATCGTGGTTAATTAATGAGCTTCATAATTATGGTACAGCATCTGCAGATTTAATCTTCACTTACAGGTTGTATTGGCAGTTTAATGTTCTTGGCTGTTGCTAAAATGAGCCTTGTCCATTAACACAGCAGCACAAAATTGAATCCCAATGACGAGGAACGTTAATTTAATGTCAGGAATGCCAAAGGCCTCTGTTTACATCAATCATGCTATCATGAAAGCATACTCATGTCGCTTGTCAGCTAGTCTCCTCCTTGAGATGCCGTATGTCCACGTCTACACATGGAAAGTTGTGTCTGTTTTCAGAATGGCATACCAGCTCAGTGCTTCCTAAATACTGTATGCACTGCATACTGCCTACTGTTTTAAAAAATAGTATGCAATATGCACAAGAAAATATTTCAAACTATAGTATACTACATTGTTGTCACATGACAGAATCACATTGCATGTTTAGCATGATAAATGCGAAATAGAAGAGTTAACAAGGAGTTGTTTTTTTCACACATGATTCGTTAATCACAATGGAAATGTGGAAAGTTTAACTATATCCATAACTGAGTGCATTGCACTGTGGAATACAGTATATTATACCATTGATTTTTTTTTTTTATAACCAATACCGAAACTGTATTTTTTTTTGTGTGTGTGTGAGTGACTGATAACTGATATGCAATACCAACTTTTAGGTACACACACACACAAACATCGAACATAGTGGTAATAATCTAAGATTAATCTCTTGTAATGTGAAAAGAATTCATTACAGTTGGTAATCCATATTGAAAATTGCAAACAAAGTAAAAATTATATCTATAAATTTGCATCTATAGAGATCTATAGATGTACCAAATGATTCATTGATTACCATTTATGTTTAGGGTTAGTTACTTTACATGTGAATTAAATTATATGCTATTCTTTAGACCTGCCAGATGGATCTATTTTTGGTACATGATATTTAAGAATCCATATCCAAAGAATTGTGAACATCAGCAAAACAATTATTGGTCATTTATAATCTCTAAAACTCCATGTAGTGTTCTGTTCATTTAAAATGTGCTCGATTATCCAGGTTTTCCATGCACACAGAACATTTGCATAGTATGCACCGTATACATCCTACATACTGCAGTAAGTGTACAGTAAGAGTAATATGCTATTCTGGGCATCTGAGTTTGGCTTTGTGCTAGTGCTGCAAATGAAGCACTACTGTATGTACAAGGAGACACACAAACCTAAAGAGCCATTCTCATGAGTAGCAACATATCACACTTGAACTTGCAAATGTGATTCTTGAATTGAAAATGAGACTGATCCACTCCTCCTTCATAGCTCATACCTCAGAGTAATTTCTGTCTTATGGCTGTAATCATAGGCGTGGTACGATGCGGAGGAGACGTCCCCCCCCTCCCTCCCTCCCTCCCTCTCCGTCTTCACACAGATGTCTCTACACCCCCCTCGAGACAGACATGGTCTCTTGAGTCCCCTGCAGAGATTCGGATGCCCAGAGAACAGGCCGTTTATCAAAATGCCTTCAGTGGGCCACGTCCCACCGAGACTGCTTCTGGCAGTGAAGACACATCTGTGTTAGAGACGTTCATTCACACACATCCACATCCACACAGGCTTATAATTAGATTTTATTGCAGGGATCTGACACACTTACAGTAGAGTGTGGTATGCCACCCACTCCACCATGACAGCAGTGTGGCTACAACAGGGGAGTAGAGTCTTTTGTCTGGTTTTGTCTATGCAGCCACTACAAAGCAGGAAACCTTTACAAAAGCGTGCATGCGCCGTTATAAATATATCCGCAGAGATTAAGGGATTGTAGATAACTCAAGAAGCTCAGTAAGGGTTTTATTTGCAAATATTTAGAGATATTAATAAAAGTGAAAAGCACTGTAGTACCGACTGTGTTGTGTATAGATGTATGCTTTTCTATGCTGTACAGTACACTCTTAAGGCCAGTTCACACCGCACCGAAAGACACTTCGATAGACATATCGTCGGGTTTTGTTGGATCAGTGTGTTACCCTTGTCCCATGCTGAATCGGAGCTTGTCGGGTCGTAGAATGTTTGACGTACTGTTTTCTGGTGATTTCCAGCGAAGTGTCAATTGGCCTTCAGAAGAAAAATTTTATAAAGAACGTTGACGGGTTCTGCCAGCTTAATTTATTAGAATCTTTTAGGGGTTCTCATCATGTGATCATTTTATGGATTTAGTTTTAATGACTTAATTTTAATTTTAATGACTTAACAAATTAATTTTGCTTTGATTAATTTGTATGAATTAAACGGCTGATAAACATACTTTATCACTACAAAAAATATAAAATTACCCGCTAAACATGAAAGTATAATGCAATCATTTAAACCTTTCTCTTTATTATGATCCTTTTTTGCATAGAGGTTTTTTTGTGTGTGTCAAGAACCCTAGGGTTTTTCTGAGAGTGTAATGTTCATTGTCAGGCCATAAATAATAAAGAAAATATTTAATATTAATAATATTACTATAAACATTGTAATTCTGATACTGTAGCGATCATGAGTTTTTTTTAAATGGCACAGTTGGGTCATTTTAGGCTTTTCACAGATTAAACCTAATTGCAGTTTCACTAGAGTCATTATACTGCGAAAAAGCTAAGAGAGTCACAACAAACATAATTGCATTTCAGCACACAGCACGTATTTTATTCAAGCAATCCTGAGGATCTCATTTCACAAGGAGCAGCACATTTTTAATCAGCGACATCCTGATTATGATATGTTGAGCATAAGTAATGCTGCATATTTTCGGGGCATTTCATTAATAACTGCAGGGGGGTTCCAATTTGCGCTGAAGATGGTGAAT
This sequence comes from Semotilus atromaculatus, assembly GCA_031834385.1. Taxonomy (NCBI): domain Eukaryota; kingdom Metazoa; phylum Chordata; class Actinopteri; order Cypriniformes; family Leuciscidae; genus Semotilus; species Semotilus atromaculatus. The sequence goes on from JAULUF010000015.1 coordinate 12,960,596, forward strand.
ACTCCGCGACAGCACTGGTTTCTATCAGGGTGATACATGAGCGGCTCCAAGCTGGGACGTGCGCAAGAACCGAGTGAGGAATGAAGCCCTATTTTGCTTTCTCCACAGGCAATTAAAATGTTTTGCATGCTGTGGGTACTGTGGAAGAACAATTACTGAGACAGTGATTTGAATTGGATTTAAATTTGAAGATCTTTTGATATGAGAAAATTGTCCAAATCTAGCAGCATCCCTTTGCTTCTGAATGAAATCAAATGAACCGTATTAGATTTATTAGGCCACTTTAGTTGCGGTTTCTTCCAGATGGCTTTGGTTCTGAATGTTGATATGGATATGTTCTCCATCTAAAAAGTTATTCTTAATAACCTGATGGTCATATTGGCTTCCCTTCATTATGGACTTATTATCTCTTCTCCTTTAAAAGTAACTGAAAATCATTTTAAAATGATCAGCAAATAACAATTTTACACACACACACACACACACACACACACACACACACACACACACACACACACACACACACACACAATTAAAATTTCATTTAATTTAATAATTTTAATTGATTTATTATAATATATTATAATATAGTTTTGTGTGTGTATTACATCTATATAATAATAATAATTATAGATCTTGATTTTGTACTTTCTATAACATGGTTATATATTATAATATTTCATATATTTTATTTAGATTTAATATTGATTTAATTATATATATATATATATATATATTTAGTTGCAAGTTACCTTGAATGGATAGCGTTGTCAAAGATATTGTTCATAATCGTGAGGAGTGGAATTTTATAATCAAAAATAAAATATCACTATTCCTCCAATGGTGTATCAACAGAGGTTTTATTGAACGATTTCTCTCTTTTTATTCTCTAGTCCATTTGCACAGGCACGTATGCACAGGGCTGTCAGTTATAGACCTTGAGAGGAGGTTTAGAGGAGGGGAATCTCGTCTTAACCCTCTCTCGTGCGTTAGTTGGATCTGCCAGCTGAAGGTCAGATGTTTTCATTGCCCCTCTGAACAGGTCCTGACAGCTGCTTGGGAATTTGATGGGGGCCGTAGAAGGGGGTGGATGAGACTTCCAAGCGTGTCTGTATGGTAGAACTGAGCTGTCTGAATGCCCTGAGGAATGATGTATATCCCAGCCCATGCTTGATTAGAGGAAAGGGCATCTCCATTTAAACATGAGCTTGCTGTCTCCTCACATGTGATCTCTGTTTCTGAGGCTTTTAATAGTCTTCACAGAGGTCAACATCTGATTAGTCTTGCATGGCCAGACCTTTGACTGAACTTTGCTCTCCAGATCTAGTCCACATGGCAGCTTAAGAACCACCCACTTAGACAGGAAGAGCCATCTAATTGGTGTAAAGTGACCAACAGTTTATTTAATGTGCCATATGTGCCCCCACCCCCCCCTCCCCCTAATATCGTTTTCCAATATTCCAGATAAATACATTATGAACAATCTTTTGTTAATAAACAGAAAGCAAACTGAAACAATAGTTATTGGGGTAAAAACATTTGTTTAATTAAAGGCATACTATGCAGTTTCCATTTTGTCAAACAGTGACCGGAGTCGCTGTGGAGTATTTGTATTTAACGTTACTGTCGTGAATACCACTCACACTGAGCTTTTCCTCGACTCTTCCAACTGCGCTTTCTTCGTTTTCTTCGTCGACTCTGCCATGATTCACGTCTGAAATACGTGCTAGTGTCTTCCATAGAGGCTGCTTCATATGTTGTTGATGTATGTGACGTCGTGCTGTAAAGCAAGTTGTGATTCTCGTGAGATTTGGTGGGGCGCCACCTCTCAAACCTGCATTGCTGATTTTGCCAGTTATAAAAATTAAATTTTTGAATAAAACTAAATATATTGGAATGTTTTACAAGAAAATAGCGTTTTAGTCTTTTTATTTCAAAATTTTAAGTCTAATTCAGTGTGTTACTTGTCATTTCTTTGTAATTAATTGTGAAATTCACTAGCACACTAGCACTTTTCAGTGCCCTCCTCCTTGCGAACTCTAATCTGATTGGTTGATTTTAGGTAACTTTATATAAAATCAACCAATCAGATTAGAGCTTGCCAGATCAAGAAAACACTTTCCAGTTTTGTGTGCGTTACAAGACGGACTCGGACAGCACACCCATGGACCACCCACTGACCAAGACTAATATCTGATTCTCTCACATTCTCACATTTCCGGATCATTGTCACTGACACCAAAATCTCCCATCTGTATAGTCATGAGGGCAGCCGGATCCTGCTGGATTATCCTGAGGCTGAATAGGACTGTGAGGGGAAATAAGAAGAGCTAAAATCCTAATAGCCCTCAGGGAGATGGGGAAATGACTTAGCTGTATTCATAAAGTTTAAGAGATCTCTGCCTTATGCTTCGGTGTGAGCCGGCAAAGACCAGCCTCCCCGGGGAACCGCAGCCGGTTCCAGAGGTTGTTTAATTAAGGGAAATCATTGCCCAGCAGAGCGAGCCGGAAGTCTTTACTTAATGTTTTAGAGTATGATACCTCCTCTATCAAAGGTGTTTTAATCATTATTATAAACGTCCATCTGGGACAAAGAGGGATGCTTTCAGTCAGAAAGTAAGTCCTACAGATATGGAACATGAGGGTGAGTGAATCCAAATTTATTTTCTAAGTGAACTATCCCTTTAAATGATTTGCTAAAATGAATCTGCCCTCAGAGACGAGTAGTCACACATCCATACGCAAGCAGCACGCTTTAACACTGACATCTGCTGTCTAATGCATCTTTATGTTCAGTCTCTTCCCTCGACCGCTGAATTTAATCATCAGCGGAGGCTGACGATATGAGTAAGTCATCTTACCCCCCCGACCAGCAAAGCCGATTGAGAAATCTGCCTCTATTAAGAATATATCTCTGCCGGCCCACTTCTAATCTGCCTCTGTGGTGTCTCTCATGGTGAATAATGATAGAAAGCACCTCTGGAAAACAGAATTACAGTGAATTTCAGACTTCGACTACAGCCGGCTCCACTGACAGGCGACAACCTAATGATTAATCTTTTTTTTTTGGACAAAAGGACCTGAGCCGGGATAGAGCCCATTGAAATGTCAGCAGGATTAAGCTGCAGAAGGAGGCCAGTCGTGCCCAGGCTGGGTCGTAGTGCCTTTCTGCTAATCCCAGTGAGGAGTGGAGATGTCAGTGGGAGGCGTGAGCCCCATCTATCCCTGGGTCTTTGCTCTGAGAAGGCACGAAAATGGGGAATAATTCATCATCATCATCAATGCAGCTCTCCAGCAATGAGAGCACTAGTTTTAGCATACTGCTCTTACATGTTCATGCAGTCAGAAAGGGAGAAGTGTACAGCCAGGGCTCTTTGCTGTCTTATTTTTAAGCATGTTAGGCAAACAAATAGAGGGGGAAGTGGAACCCTGTAGCACTCGCTATATACATAATGAGATGAGACTCCACTGGAGCGGATATCCTGAAGTCATGCATTAATGCTTTAATTAGCATAGCCAAGCAGAGACGCCCAACAAGTTATTGCTCGGTGAAGCACAAACAGAAAATCCAATCATTTACACAGCTACTTATTGGACAGATAAAAAAAAGCCATAAGTACAGATATAATTTTTTTTGTGGAAAAGGGGATAGTTCACTTAGTTCACAAAAAGATCTGTTATAGTTTACTCAACCTTTCTCAAAAGAAGATATTGATTGTTTTGTTTTTGTCCATACAATGACAGTCAATGGGGTCCAAAAACAACAACTTTGAATGGACATAAAAACAGACTTTTTTCAAAATATCTTCTTTTGCATTCCACATGAGAAAGGCATACAGGTTTGGAACTAAATGTAAATGTAAAATGACAGTTATTAAATGATTGAATTATTCATTTTTGGTTGAACTATCCCTTTAAATTGATAATTGTAAAAACAATGAGTCATAAACCAGGAAAAAATCTCCCAGTGGTTTTCCTAATAACACAAATTTTGATTATAATTCAGTGAATGGCTGCAGTGCGCAAATAAAGCACACAGAATGATTGCAACCGTTTTTTTTTTTTTTTTTCTTGTCTGAAAGATTTCTCCTTTTTACCCTCATGGGATCTATGATGATGAATTATACTGTTCTAAAATTTACACTTCTGTAATGACTCATAATGATCATAATGTTGGCAACAAGCATATTGCTGGAAGTTAGCTTTTGGTTTAGGCAGCTCAAGTGAGCCTTTGCATGCAGCCAGAGTTTCATCGGTCGAGTCATTATCATTTGGGTCTTGCCGCAGGGGTGTGGAGGAGATTTGCAGTATCTGCCCCAGGAGGATAACCGTAAAATCCCATTAAGCCGCCTATATTTCCTGAGACAAAACACTTTCCTAACTCAATGCTTTGCTGTGTTTAGGCTCAGATCCTCCTTGTATTCACTGAGATGGCTAAAAGCCCTTACAGATGTGCCACCCAGCGTTACACATTGTGTATTCGAGCTGCTTGTGTGCTGACTGTCATTTAAAAGAGAAAAACAGGGCAGGCAATTTTTAGGCGGTTAATATTGTGTTTGTAGTGACTCTCTGAAGCATCATTTTAATGAACTGCATTTGTTTCACCTTAGTATGACAGGTCCAGCCCCGACTTGACAGACGCCTCAGATCTCATTATATGGAACAGGGTATTAAATTGACTGTTGACCTCAGATAGGTAGACCAACTATGTGACAGGAAGGCCCAAGTAGGGCGTAAGTGCAGTCTGCAATATTTGCCAAAACAGACAGTTATAATTGAAATAATTAGCTAAAGTGTAGGGGATATACTTTTGGGCTGTATATGATTCATACTTCAAATTCTTTTCCATTCTAGCACCATTCCCAGACTCCTCTGCTTTATCTCGGTCTCATACTTTTGTGTCTTCATCAGTTTTGAAGGCAAATCCTGTAGTTGTGTGGATTTGGAGCTGAAAGTCAGAAATTATAATTGTGAGGAAGTTGAAAGAGCCTGAATTTCCTCCCTCTTCAGAGGCTCTCAGCTAGTTTCAAACACAATCTGATAGTCTGTACAAACTGTGCCTTTATCTGGCGGCTCGTCTTTAAGGAAACACGTAGAACAAGTTCTGATTTGAAAATGAATGCGTTACCTTTATTGCTTAATCTTATGGAACCTAAAGTTCAGTCCATCTGTTTAAGAAGGCCCTTTGATCTGCTAGTTTATTAGACGTAATTAGGTCTCTTAGCTACTTTAGAACTGGACTTTAAATTTTTGATGAGTTTTGTAATCTTGATCTGGAATTCAGTCACTTTAAAAATCTCTAAATGCTTTTCCAATATAGATAAGGACTGGCCAGATCTCTGCTTTCTCTCTCTCTCTCTCTCTCTCTCTCTCACACATTTTTTCTTTTTAACATAAATAGTTAACAAAAGGAAGAAAGAATAAAGAATGTCATGAATGTTATGTTTGTTAAATATTTCTTTAAAAATGTCAGCTGTTTTCACACACACACACACACACACACACACACACACACACACACACACACACACACACACACATAAAATGTATTTTATGCATAACTAAGGCTGAATTTAAAATATAGTAAAATCAGTAATATTGTGAAATATGATTTCAAAGTACTAATATTTCTGTATACATTTTTCTATTTAATTAATATCTGTTCAAATGTCATTTATTCCTGTGATGGCAACGCTGAGTTTTATAAATGTCTTTACTGTCACACTTGATATATATAGTAAATGATTTGATGCAGCAGTTTAGTGATTCCGTCTCATGGAGCGTGTTTGTGTATATTTACTGTAAGCCAGGGCAAAAGACCTTATCCTATATTTCTTCTCCCACCGTGTCATTAACAGTGTAAACGGAGATTAAATAAGGCATACTGCTGTGGTGTCTGGACTTGTGCTGCTGAAAATAAAAATGTATGGACTGGATGAAATTGGAACTGCATTTAAGGAATCATTCCAGCTATGGGTCAAGCTAGAGATTAGAAAGTGCGAGTCTCTGAGGTATAAATTCATCACGTTTTTGCCCAGCTCTTGAGGATTTGGATTGCATTCATAATCATTTACAAATGAAAGCAATCTGCTTCCTTTTTTATGATTAATAAGCCTTTGGTGTCAAGTGCACTAGTTGGGACTATCATTCCTCATTGATAGAATTCCCCTTGATGCTTGTGTTGGCGTCGAGTGCGCTGCAGCGATCTGATAGACATCAGGAGGCATCTTGTGTATGCAGAGGGTGAACGGCACAAGGTCAGAGGTACAGCGGTGGGAGGAGATGTGGATAATCAAAGCCAGCAGTGTGGCGTCTCTGTGTGTCAGGTGCAAATGAAGTGGAGAGCCGCTCAGTGAAAATCTCTCTTTTAAAAGATTGCTTAGTTTATTTCGGCAGGGTGTCAGGGCTGCAGTGTGTGCAGCCATTACAGTTTTAGGAAATGCTTTTGAAATGTATACATATTCACCTGAAGCACTCTATAGTATCTAATCGATTTCATTCTCTCACAGTCCAAATGTGTGAAATGACAAGGTCAATGCAATCGACTGAGATGATTGCGGTGGGCTTTTGTGGGAAATCGTCCTGTGAAAATGAGTACTGAAAGTAAACCTCTTCTTATTGATGAATCTCAAACGCAAGACCACAGAAAAACTTAGAGAAATTAATGTAATCAACCTTTGAATCTCTATTTAGAATCAGACATGATGGTGTTTTTGTAGCCTCTGTCTTGATGCAATAAACCCTCTGAGATAATGTGATCCTCAAACAAAGGGAGTGGTAGAGAGCGAGCGGCTGTGAGGGAAGGCAGCGGGCTCACTATCTCACAAGCAGATTAGCACGCTGTCATCGATCACAGTGTGACTTCATACATTATCTCAGCCTGCATCACTGATCCCACTCTCAAACTTCACTGGATATGATGCACGTTACCACGGTGAGGCCTCGACAGCCCCGTAGACGCCTCAGTGCTATGGGGCTGTCCTTATATAGAGGATTAGGGCATTTAGTGCTAATGGGAGAATCTCCTCATCAACAAAAACAAGTAATCTAAGAATGTTTTTGTTAATGTTTTGGAAAGTCTCTTTTTTTGCTTGACAAGGCTGCATTTGTTTAATAAAAAATACAGTAAAACAGTGACATTGTGAAATAGGCTAATAACTAATATATTTTAAAATAGGATTTATTTCTGTGATGGCAAAGCTGGATTTTAAGCAGCCATTACTTCAGTCTTCATTATCACATGATCCTTCAGAAATCAAGTCAAGTCACCTTTATTCATATAGCGCTTTATACAAATTGGTTTCAAAGCAGCTTTACTGCGCATGATAACCGTAAAGTGATGCTGTTATTCAGTGTTGATTCAGTTCTGTTGTAAAGAGCATCAGTTATTAAATCAGTTCATTTCATCTATAAAGCAGTTCTGCAAAGAATTATGTCATCCAGCACAGTTGTTCTCATACAACAACAGCGTCAGTACAGTCAGATCAATAATATTGTTGAATTAATATGAACTCTTTCCCCACCAGCGTTTTTGAAAAACGTTGCATTTCATTCAGTGACATTAGGCAGTTTTGATTTATATGTTTAATGTTGATGATCACATTAATTTACATATGCATCTACTTACATATGCTATAATATGCTATAATATATGCATTTTTTTTTTCACCTGTGTTTTGATCAGTAGATTCAGTACTCTTTCAGAAGATGCGTAATTGCAGCCCCCTACCATGTAACAGTGAAAACACAAAAAGCCGGAAATTTACGCCAATGGCAGGGAAGCGTTGTCTTACAAATTACGGACATTTCTGTCAATGGCGGGGAAAGAGTTAAGAAATAATTCAAGAAATAGCTCAAGAAACATTTCTTATTATTATCATCAGTGTGATCAATTTAATGCATCCTTTTTCCTTTTCCTTTCTTTTTTTCTCTCTGGCCTGGAAAAATTATTTAAATTATAAAATCTTAAAAGCCATTGAAGTTTCTTTGACTAGAAAGGACTATTTGCAAATCCATTTTCTAAAAAATAAGGTGATGAATTATTTACCTTGGAATTCATTAGTCATCTATGTTTTACGTCCATTTATTTACTGATTTGCCAAGTATTCGTGTATTAAATGGGATGAAGTACAGTCAGCAGTCATTTTTGCTAAATAAACCGTTTCAGTATTATACAAACCCCCTTTGTTGGGGGTTGCTTTGTGATAATGACTATCTGACTGTACATTGTACCCTACTTAACTGCGTTGTACCTGACTCTCCAGTCAGTTGATGTTTCCTATAGATTCCTACAAAAATTTAATTATTAATTGGTTTGATAAAAAATTTTTTTTTTAAATGCCTTTAGCTCAAAAAGCAATGTCAGAAATGTCTGAATACCACAGTAGAGCAAATCAGATTGCATTGGTTCTGTGGGTGAACATTTGGGGCTCGATCCTTTATTTACAGCGGATTTACACACTGGCAGAGCTTCAGATCCCGTAACTCCACACACTTATGAAATGCTACATGGTAGAAGTCTGGTAATCTTCTGCACAGTCTGAGAGAAAGGGTCATATTTGCACCAGTGAATGGATGATCTGTGGTTGGAAGCAGCCAGGTGCTTGGCCTCAAAACTGTGTGACTCTTGTATTGTGGTTCAGCTCAGAAAAACTGGGGAATTTGCATTTAAAACCCCTAAGTAAACTTCCAAATGCTGGGATAGTGAAGGTTAGCTTGAGCAAATGAAGACGCCTATACAGGACTGTTTGAGTCTGTCACTGGAAATGATGATGAATATGACGTACTAGAGTGAGCAGGGCCATTACTCACTGTAATGCCTCCATTACCACCTCAGGGACGGCACCCTGGTTGGGGAGGGATAGTGTCACCCAAATGTATGCTTCCGATTTTAACTCGTATCCCTTGATGGACTCTGGAGACAAGGAATTTTAGAGCCTTAGTGATATTTTAGTAGAAACAGCACAGTGGAAAGGAGAGAAATATCTAAATTCTAACTCTGTCATGAAGTGGAGGGCAGTATAAATGACATTTTATGAGATCCATCTTCTACCATTAGCAGTGAAAAGGTTAAGTAAAGAAACAATTTGTCCTTGGTTATTGAATTTAATGGCATCTCCCCTAAGTTTATAATGACTTGAGTTTTGCAGTGACGTGAAGCCTCAGTGATTCACATAAGCGTAGAAATGGCAGAGGAACTACATGTTAATTAATTTCGCTTCTTGCAACGCTTCTTGCCTCTAGACCCACACAGCTGTCTCTGAGCCTTTACAGGGTGTGGGTTAATACGAAACATAATTGCTTCAAGCCAAGGAGAGGGAGTCTATTTACAAATCTTAGAGGAAAAATTTAAATCCTTAGAAGGGGTAAAGCGGCCGTAGTAGGTGAAGCTCCAGGTCACATCCTGAGCAAACAAACTAAGAGCGGAAAGTCATTGTTCTCTGTTTAGAATTGAAACAGCAATTCAGCAAATGCTCAAGCAGACTGATAGGATATCAGAACTGAATCACAACTGAAAAAGTAAAAAATAAAACATTAAAAATGTGAAGCCGGTTGTATAGACATTTTTCTGAGGATATTTGTATTTGGTTAAAAATTTAAGATTTTGCAGGTGCCTTTTTATATTTTTTATATATATATATTTTTTTTTTTTTAGTTTATATTTTAATTATTTTTTACTTTTTATATATATATATATATATATATATATATATATATATACTATATATAATTTTTATTTTACTTTAAGATCTGTAATAGATTGTTGTCAGTTTGAGGAGATTTTGCAGGTAGTTCTGTCTTTTCTCACGTTTTTATTTTATTGTACATTTTAATCTGTTTTGTTTTGTTTTGTTTTGTTTTGTTTTGTTTTGTTTTGTTTTGTTTTGTTTTGGTTTGTTTTGGTTTGTTTTGGTTTGTTTTGTTTTGGTTTTTGTTTTGTACTCTTTCATTTTTATTCAGCAGATTATCATTATATAGACTGAGTTCTGTTACTTATTTTTAAAGCATTTGAAGAAGGTTACAAGGGTGAATTATTTCCTGCCTGGCTGACAGGAGCTCTTAAGCACTCGAGCTGTTCTGGACAGTCAGTGTTTATTGGGGCCTCACTTTAAACGCATCAGAGGGAGAATGAAAAGCACATCTCAAATCTACTACACGCTGAAGTGGATGAGTAGGATGCTGAAATGATAAATCGTCTGACAAAAAAGATTTACATATATATATACTAGAAATGATTTCTGTTTTTATTGACAATTAAAACAAACAGTAGATGCTTGTTCTGATGCTATGCCTGAAATCTTAAAGAAGCACTGTCTCTAATCCCACAGTCCTGTTCAAGGTCCTCTAAACAGTCCATGTTCATATTGTTACTTGTTTGCTTCTAGACTGACTCAGTGTGTCGGGGTTGTTTTCATCAGGAACCTTGAAAATCCAATACGCTGGTTATCAAATCACATCACTCAAGGGCATCTGCCGGTCAGTGTATCTGGAGAATCGATCAGCTTATCAGTTCAGCTACTTTCATTTACTTCAAGCTTAACACATGAGGACTTCCTCAGGCTCCACGTCCGATTTTCAAGCCTGACAATAGAGCCTCACCACCTTATATGAGCCTTATCACATACTTTCTGGTTTCATCTCCCACTTTCAAATGTCACTGCCTAGTATTTTACCGTACAGTTAGTCCGAAGAAGATTTTCTGAAAAAATTATAATAATTGTGATTCCAGGTAACAATAACTATGTCTAAAAAGATATACATTCGCATTTAAAAGTTTAGGGCCCATAAAGCCATAATGTTTATGCTCACTAAGGCTACATTTGTTTGATCATAAATACAGGAAAAACTCAAATATTGTGAAATATTATTACATTATTATTTGTTATTTTAAAATAACTATATTCTATTAGAATATATATTAAAATGTAATTTATTTTTGTGATGGCAAATATCAAGTCTTCAGTTTAACATGGTCCTTCAGAAATGACAAAATATGCTGATTTGTTGCTCAAGAAACATTTTTTATTATCAATGTTGAAAACAGTTGAGTTGCAAAATATTTTTGTGGAAACCGTGATAAAAAAATCTTTGACGAATATAAAATGATTAATAGAGAGTATAAAGGAACAGCATTTATTTGAAATTTATTTTAAAGGGGTCATGACATGTTTTTTTATTTTATTTTATTATGTTCCCTTAGGTGCAATTATAGTATTACTATAGTTTTTTGTACAAAAAAACATACATTTAGTGATTTATGACCTTTTCCCTCCCTGTTTCTCACCTCTGATTCAAACAGTCTGTTTTGGGGGTGTTTCCCCTTTAAGAGTTCAGTGTTAACACCCACTGTTATGATTGGCTAACGTCAGTGCTGCTTATGCATACATTATTAACGTTAATCATTTTGTATCACATGTAGACTACACAATGCTCCACCACGTGAAACTTTGGTCTTCCAATCTTTTACCATCGTGTCAATTCTCAATTGATTTGGATTCATATGCGCGAGGGAGGGAGACAGAGAGAGAGAGAGAGAGAGCGCAAGACAGTTTAAAGGCGCGCGCGCGGCCGGGGCTCTCTCTCTCTCTGCTCGTTCTTTCAGTAACATGCCCTGTCACACTCTTCTGATCATTCACCGTTCAAATAAAGCTTTGGCGCGCTGCATATGCTGCAAATAAACTGCATCCGACTGCTTTCCCTGACGTCTGGATCGTTCGGCAGCGTATTCAAACACTCAAACAGGAACAGCACATCTGCGTGGCATCGCACTCATCTTGTAAACAGACCCACTCGCTGCCCGTCGACTGAACACGTGGGCGCGAGCCGCGTGACGATGCGAAATGAGGCGAAGTTGTCCTGCGCTGAAGGCGGTCATATGCAAACGACTGGTATGTCACTTCGTACCGTGACGTCACTAAGTTCAAAGCATCTAGAACGAGCTGTATTTAGAGCTTGATTAAATAAATGCTTCGTTTATAATGGGGAGGACTTCTTAAGCTATGAAACTTGCAGGAAGTTTTAATAGTACATAGATCTCTTATATGCCAAAAGATCAAGGCAAATTTGGTTTCTCATGTCATGACCCCTTTAATGCATCCCCGGTGAATAACAGTTGGGTTATTCTGTGTGAAATCAACCAAATTTCTGAAAGTTCCGCTTCTCAAATTTGTGATTTTTGTTAATATTTTTCAGAAGAAAAACATAAGTAGTGATGAAGCCAACAAATTAAATGTCATGGATATCTCAGTAATCCACTGTTTTGTAGAGTAAATAATTTAAAATAATGATGCTGCCATCTTTCTAAATAATTTTTTACCCCGCTGCAATTGTGCTCCATTTTTCTGGTGAAAATGTTTATTTTGACCCCCCTCTACAAAATATTTGATTACACAGTAAATACATCCATGACATTTAATATTTTGGCTTTCTTCTTCATTTATGTATTTCTTTCTGCAAGAAAAATAAAAGATCAAAATGAATTGTTTCGATAAAGAGTCCTCTAGCGGTGAAAAATTACATTGTGTGCCTTTAAATGAAAGAGTCATATGCAGTCCAACAAAATTATGCAGCCAAAACATCCAGCCCCAAAGGGCTTTTCTCCAGCGATCTCTTTTCAAAAATCAAAGTGTGCCCATGCATTTTTCATACGCGTATGTTAAAGTTCTTTTCTCAAAGATGGCATTGCTCAGAACAACATGCCAGGCACAAAGACGAGGCACTCCTCCTCTCTGGCTCAATTGTGCTCTTGCTCTTTGCACCTCATTGGCTCACCACATCTAGTCTCCCAACATCACAAATTATGTTAATTGTGCTTGAATCGACAATATGAGATGATTTATGGAGGAGTTAAATATACCGTTGCCTTTCTTCCATTGAGAGAGTGTTTACTGTAATGTGAGCAGCACGCACAAGCTTTCTTTGGGTACATTAAGAATCCGGAAAAGGTTTCCTTTGTTTGAATATTAACTCTGATTCAATTTTTTGACTCCACCAGCATTCGGAAAAGCTAATAAAATCTCTCTCTCTCTCTTTCTCTCTCTCCCCCTTTCATGAATGCCTGTCGACACAACTCATCAGGTGAGTGAATTCATTACAAATCCTTCATTACAAATCATTGCACTTTCACACTTCGTCTTTCCAGAACTTTTTATCTATTGGTCTTTTATTATATGAATATCAGAATGTCAAACCGCACTATAATTTAAACATCTGCATGAGTCATTTTCCGTATTTATTCCGCTGTTTTTACTTTGGCCATCCGCACAATAGTGAGGTTCGAATGCGGTGTGTATAATGGCACATCAAGGGCAAAACTAATCAAATGGTTGCCACAGGGCCTTTGCGTTTCTGTGCCTATGCTTTTCTGAAGAATCCTGAATCGGCCCTCTATGAAATTACTTCCCTTAAACCACAAATCATTGCCTCACCTTCAGCTGGCAGCTCACGGCTATCGCTGACAGCTGAGGACGGCACTGGAAATGCTACAGCAATTTAATCTCCTAACTGGAAACTAAACTCTGGTCCCGCGCACATAATCACACATGCTAGCGAGATGAGGCCTGCTGAGCGAACGAAACTTTGCGCTGGCGTGTCTGGACGTCTTGCTTTTATTTTTGTGTCTCTTTCTTTCTTTCTCTCTCTCTCACTCAACTTTCACCTTTTTGTAATAAAAATACCGGTCATACAAATCCTAAGCTTTCTGAGACAGAAAGAGACAGTCTTGAAATGCACATATCATTTTATTGTGCTATGAGAGTTTGTGAGAAGGTCTGTGAGAAGATTTTGAAGGGCTGGTGGTATATAAAAACGAGGAAGTTTTGAGGCATTTGGCACATTTTTAAGGCCGTGCACCTGTAACGCCACCAAACTGCAAAGTGCCACCTGTCAGTCAGCTCACAATAAACATTTATTGAATAAAAGCTAAACATGGAGACAAGGCAAAGCTGGGTAGTTACGAATCAGAGCTAATCAGAGTGACTAAATGGATTTGTAACTATGTTTACTGTCTTGAGCTAAACCTTGGGATTGTTAATTATGTTATTTGCTTTTTCTAATGGGTAAACAAAACCAGGCCTACATGTGACCAGAACTCCAGGTACTCCAGCGGTTTTTAGCCTCATATTTCGCTGTTACATTTGAAAATGAAGTAATCTTTGTGTGTATTTGAAAGCCACCAATTTGTATTTGGGCAATAGATTTTTGTCAAGAAATTTGTATCATTAACATCCAATAAACAACACACTGTGAAGATAATAGTTTATAATTTAGAACCATCATCACACTATGTCGTTTATTAGCTGTTAATGATTTCACAATATGGAAATAGACCTCCACCATTCAGAAGGATCATTACCGTAATGAGCCTTTTATTTAAGCTTATCACAGTTTTATCACCTCTGTATGAC